>JAUBOD010000647.1:517383-572998 GCA_032353885.1 Nothura maculosa | reverse complement strand
CAAAGGCTGAGAGAGCTGGGCCTGTTCAGCCTGGAGAAGAGAAGGTTGAGGGGGGACCTGATCAGTGTCTATAAATATCTCAAGGGAGCAGTGAGGAGGATGGAGTGGCCTCTTTTCAGTGGTGGCCACTGAGAGAACTAGAGGAAACAGCCACAAACTGAAACACCAAAAGTTCCACAGGAACTTGAGGAAGAATTTCTTAAGAGTGAGGGTGACAGAGCCCTGGCACAGGCTGCCCAGAGAGGTTGTGGAGTCTCCTTCTCTGGAGATTGTGAAAACCCGCTTGGACGCAACCATGTGCCATGTGCTCTAGGTGACCCTGCGTGTGCAGAGGGGTTGGACTAGATGATCTCTAGAGGCCCCCTCCAACCTTAAGGATTCTGTAATTCTATGATTCTATGAAAGAAGCCACTGTAGTTACAGCCTATGTTTTGGCAACTGTATTTGATGCACAAAAAGGCTAGCTACTTCGGTAAATGATTTTTAAATTTTTTTTAAATATGAAGACTAATAATAAGATTATACAAGGTTTCTTTTGGCTTTCTGCTGGGTTTCATCTCACTCTTACAATATAAGGTGGAAGATCTTCAGTAAGGACCTGTTTTTCATGAAAGTGGTTGGAGAATTCCAGTGCCGCATGGAGGTTATATGTTAGAATATAGACCTGATTTGGGAAAAATCAAGGACCCAGAATTATTTCGATCTGTAACTTAGTTTCACTTCTGTTGCCCTAAAAATTTCCTATAACTTCACTAATCTGACATTTAAGGGTAGGGTAAAATAATTTTTAATTTTCACGTTCTTAATACCATTTTTCTATGACTCTCACTACCAGTGATGTGCTTGCTTAGGTAATTTATGGCCCAGAGAATTAGGAAACTGCACTGGTTGGCAGAGGGATGGGAGAGCGATCTGAAAGGCCTTTTAAAGATACATTTTGTTTTAAATTGCTTTTCTGTGCTTTGACAGATGAAATCCCACTGCCTTACAAATTTATTTTGTAATAGGAGAAAGTGTTTGTTTGTTTATTTATTTACACAAAACCATTGGAAAACTGAAACTACTGGAGGAAATGCCTAGTGAACCCCATGCACAACCATGCTCTGTTTTGGACAAGGGTTGGCATTTCCAAAGATCAGGATGGGTTTCACAAGACTATGGTAATACTTGCTAGGCTTTGGCTAATGTTTGCACTTGTGCAAGCTAAGGCGATGTTCAGCAGCTTTCTCCCAGCCTGGTCTCCCACTGCATTCCTGGCAGTCCTGTTGTCTGCTCCGGACCTGGAGGAGTATCCTGGGCCTTTCGGTGATCTCCCACTAAGAGCTGGTTGTCGACTCTTGCCCCTGGGTACATTAGTACTTCTGGCTCAGTGGCTCCCAGTGGCTTTGTGGCCTCTACATCACCATAGTTTGGGAACAGGTCAGTGTTGACCTGTTGACCAGTGTTGACCAGGGCCCTTCAGAAATGTAATGTTTTTCTTTGTCTGGTTTGTTTAGAAGGGAGCAAAGATAGGGAAAGAAAAGGCAAGGAGAAATGGCAAGTACATTCAAGACTGCTTTCATTTCATAAGATGGTGTGGTTTAATAAAATAGATGAGCTTCCTAGGGAGCTGTAGAGAGAATCTTGATAAACTCTATCCCTTTTCTGCCTGCTGTTTCTTTCAAACAGCTGCTCCCAGTGCTCTGCCTCATTTCTTTTTGTTTTAGGATGGCTCCTCACTGAAGCTCCCTTCTGGATCCTCAGCTCATCTTTCCTTTATCTCTGCAGAGTTGGCAAACTAAACTTTTTTTTTCTTCTTTCTCACCTAGTTGAATTATTGACTTTCAATCTCTGCTGCTTTTATATTCAGGAAGGGCACACAGTGTCTGCAACAAGCTGTGTGAACTGGTGGTGACCTTTCTGCCGAGGTATCTTTCCTAGATCCCCTTACTCCATAAGCTGTTCTGTTTTTACAAAGCCACTCTGTTTCAGCTTTGAGTATATCCTGAATTGTCTTACTGTCTTTTTTTTTCCCAGAAGCATGATCATTCTTTGCCAATCAGCAAATGGATCTGATTCAACCACCTTGCTAGTTCCTATGCTTTCTTCCCTTTCACAAGAAATCTCTCTCTCCCTCACTGAGTTGTAGCAATCATAAATATATATATCACAAGTCCCACAAGTCTCTCTTTTTTTCTTTCTAAACATCTCCTGTTCTTCTTTCAAGATGCCTCATCCTCTTCCCACATTGGAAACTACCTGTCTCCATGTGAAGAACATAGTTTGATGTCCCCCTTGAGCATTTAGAGTGCATCATTAGCTGTTTTTTGATCTCAGACCCCATCCTCAAACCCAAAATAAATTACCTCATCCCTTTCAGGAACCCTTAAGAAAATATGTTTCAGATTCCAACAAATCAGATTCTTTCCGTTTCTGGGGTTGTACTTGGGTGGTTGCTGATTACTTTCTTAAACATAAGTATCTCCACAGTCTGTTTTTTAGTGTAGGTGTCTTTTTCCTTTCTTCTTCTAACCACTGTAGAGCTGTATCATTTTTATCTCATTCACATCCATCCTTCATTTTAATCAAAATTTTTGATGGTAGCCATGCTACTGCTGCTCACTTTTCCATTCCCAGCAGAAGGCCTCTTGGTTTTGGCCAACATGTTACTGTGACCTTAGCAGAGCATGACTGCTCTTTGTGGAGGACGCAAATGGAGTCTTTCAGCTTGAAAAAAGAAGAGAAGAAATGAAGGGTGGATGAAGCTAATATTATTAGGAATGCTGCCTGAGCTGAGAAAAGCAAATGTATGGCATTAAAGAAAAGGGTACATAGTATAAACATCTCCAAGCCAGGCTGGAATTGCAACACAAGAGCATTGAATATGGTTCTGACTGGACTGCAAAGTCCTGCTAACATAGGTATGTTATGCCAGGTTATGCAAAACAACCCCCATCTCCACACAGAGTGTCTTCACATAGGTGAAAATATTGCTACATAGAGCAGAAAGAGCTGCTGACAGTCCAGGGGGCATTCGCCACAGGCATACAGGGTACCCAGTTTTCTTAAACGTCATTAACTAATCTTCCTACCAGCTAAAGTCATGAGAGGCAGGAGAAGGAATGCTCTTGGTGGCAACTGGCTTGGGGAAGAGTGACATTTTAATGCCAAGCATATTCAGAGTGAGCGTCAGACAAGTCAGTTCTCAAACTGTTCTGAAGGCTTGGGTAGCATCTGCCAGAGCAAGCAAAGGGAGTGAAAAAAGGACCTTTTTCCTCAGGTAAGCACCGAGTATGTCTACACGGTGTATTGTGGACTGGTATGAGCTTGTGACTGCCAGAAATATGTTGTGTAAACTTACCCATAGCAAGTCTGTCCCTGAACATGTGTGCATTTAGTGAGTATAGATGAGTGTTTGCTTATTGAAAACAGTGCTGCCAACCCAAATATGCAGAAAACATGTGCCAAGATACCCTCCTCCCCCAAATGAGATTGTCTTTAAAATTACGAGATTGAACCACGACCAAAAGAAACCGAAAGCAGTATGTTTTGGCATGTTTTAGTGTGCCGTCTGGGCTTGGAACATTCATTGTTTGTTTGCAAACTCACCACCTTTTCACAAAAGCTAAAAACATGCTTAAAAAATCAAATTCACTGGTAAATACCTGATTATAGCCCCTGCAATGCCCACAAAGCCATGAGGTAACATAAGAATTGTGCTACATGTGTAACTACTCAGTATTTATGTAGCAGAGGAGATTCACACCTGTATGTGGTTGTTTTACTCCTGGGTGTGGCATACATATATTTGTTTGTATTGAGTAGAAGGCAAATCTTGAGTAAGTTTATGGGACGTGGGAGATATGTTCAAGAATGTGGACAGGCTTCCTCTTCTGGGTCTAGGTAGGACAGCTCAAGGGTTCCTGCCCCAACTGTTCAACTTCCCCTTATGTGGGAGACAGAATTCTGTCTGCAGAGCTATATAATGTCACCTGCAGGTTAAGTTTGGATAATGAGTTGTGAATGACAGTGAATGAAGTGAATGTCCCTTCTGCTGTACTGGCAGTAGGAATGAGGATCCTACTGATGGTGGGGAGGAGGCTGAAGGGTATCATGCATCTAGAGAATGATCAAACATTAAGCCATCTCCACGCAGAATGAATGTGTATCTGTAAGGTAGCGCAAGCTGGTTACTGGAAAGTTGCTGGTGATATGGCTTGATGCTAAGACACTGGAAGTCCCTGCCTCTGAGGCGCTGCTTGCTTTCTCAAGAGAGATTTCAGAGGCTGTAGTGTGTGCATATAGAGCATGCATGAGAAGAAGAGGGTCAGGTGTCACCTCACCTGAAATTTATTTGCAGTTTAGGCTGAGGCTGTTTTGGGGTTTACCTCTGCATTTGATAAGAGGCTGCCAGCCAATTGCATCATAATACATTGTCTTATGCTGTGATTAGATACAAATGGAGCTTTCTCACACAGGGCTCTCTGACCAGGTTATGAAGATGGTGCTGCTTTGGATCTGATGCCCCATGTTTGTAGTTGGATCCTGACCCACATCAAAAAGCAAATAAACCCCCTCAAACCAGAACACAGCTGATATAATTAATTTAGTCTATCTAGGTTTTTGCTTCACTTCTGACATTTACAAAAGGCTCTTCCATGTCCTGGGGATAGTATTATCCCATGTAAGTATATAATGCTGTTGGTGTTAGATCCTCCATTTTATATTCACTGTAATTTTAAGTAATATTCACCTGACCTCGCATGCAGGGAATGGTCACAGCTGTGGATGTGTCTGCATGGGAATATGTGCTCCTGCATTCAGGCTGTTCTGCTGTGGCACGTCTGTCACTAAGCCAGCACAATGGCTGTCACGTTGACCCAAGTCTGTCAGTCTCCCGGGTGTTTCAAACAAAGTGCCTGGATGAGAGGGAAAGAAGAAAAAGTGTTGATTCTGCATGGTAAAACCCAGACAGGGAGACAGAAGAGCAGCACAGTCCAAAAGCAGATGAAAGCAGCTGGGTAGAAAAAAAAAAGCACTGGAGCAAGGAAAATATCACTTTCACAAAATTCCATTTCATGAATTCCATTTCATGAAATGGAATTTTGTGTGTTTATATGTTACCACATGGCAGAAATCACACACCATGTGAGACTCACACCAGATGGTCATGCAAAATGAAGAATCCTTAAATCTTTTAGGGAAGGAAATACAGGACGAGTTCCTAGGGCATGTGCTTCTTCCAGGCCCACTCAGGTTTTCCCAAGCTTTTTCAGTGTCAGGGAAGGTGCACTCTGAAGAACACTAGTAGTTTGAACTTAACATAGGTTCCTATAGCTTGTTCTATGCAACTAGATAAAGATACTGATGCTAAATAAAGCTGCTGTTCAGTTTTCAGCCCTGTGGAGGAGTTGGTAATATTTTTGTGATGCATCAAATGTGACCTATGAATGTTCCCTAATCTACAGCAGTGTAACTTCGATGGTATGTGCTGGGGTGGAGGGCTGACTTTTCAGGGTGTTGGATGAGGGGTGCTCTTCTGCTCCATCCTGCCAGTGCCACTCGGATGAGCCCATCAGAGCAACGAGATGTGTACAGGGAATGCTAAGCACATCATGCAAATAAGCACCATAATAATAATGATGAAGATGGGAAATGAATAATTTCTCTAAATCAAGCTTTGGCAGGATTCAGATAGAAAGTATGTAATTAAACCAAGCTGGAATTTGATCAAAATACTGGACTGATACTACAGAAAAAAAAAACCACCAAAAAAACAACTAACCCTCCCTCCCCCTCCAAAAAAAAAAAAAAAAAAAAAAAAAAAGAAAAAGAAGAAAAAGATGACAGTTATTTAAGCAGGAAAGACTGGCTTTATATTGCATCCAGAAAGAAGACACCAGGAAAAATCAGAGAATATCCCTCCAGCTCTTATATGCTCTTCCCATGGAGAATTTTTTTCCCGGGCTACCCATCAGTTCTGGAAGGGAGGCAGGACAAAGACTCCTGGGTTTGAGCCTGAGCAGACAGCAGGAAGGCGGCTGGCTGGGCTGAGCCTGGACATGCTGCTCCTGTGAGCACCGGGGGCAGGACACGGATTTCAGGCAGATTTTAGTAGTGGTTCTGTTGAACATGCAATGATTGCTTATACCGCCCTGTTCTGAACAGGCCTCACCTTTGCTTAACTTGGAAGTACCAGTGCAGATGTTTATTAAAGTCCTATGACATTTTTTAGAAGGACAGGCGACAAGGATCTTCATCATGAACCACAAGGACAAATCTGCTCCTTCTTGAAGACTCAAAATTGCCACTGACTTCCCTGGCTAGTAATCGTCACCTGCCCCTCTTTTCATGGCTAGAGGATATAATAAATTAGCCAGAGACAGCCTATTGCTGTTAGGTGGACAAGAGCTGAACTTTGACTGCCTGTTTGTGGAGCTCAGTGCACAGTTAACCTGGTGCAATTCACTGTGCCGCAGTTCACTGTAAATTCTTACACAATAAATGGATTGTAATCAGTACATTTCAGTGACCATTGAAAGGCAACCCAAAGAAGAAGTAAAGTGGAGTGTCAAGACTTCAGACTGTAGCACAGCTCTTTTGAAAGGCTGCGAGACAAAAGGAAAGCAGGCGAAGTGCTGAGCCGCTTGTGTGAAGTGGCTGTGTGCAAGCAGGGCCTAGTCAGGCAGGCCATGGCTGCGTGGGTTTGTGGGGAGAAGGAGAGATCTGGTGTTTATTCCTGTACTGGGAATACAGGAGATGGAAGAACATTGCCAGCTGCATAATATACCTGCAGTCAAGAGCATTGGGTATCATCCCTACTCCTTGTTTTAATTCCCATAAAAGAGGCATGTTGCTTAAAATACAGTTTTGTTCTCTGTGAGCTTAATATTGCGGCAGGTTTGACCCCTATGAAAGCCAGAGTTTGGATGTGCCACGCTGGTGAGTGTGTGAGGAAGGGTTTTGCAGTTGTGAGCGTGCAGTGTGAGACTTCCTCAGCAAGGAAGAGATTGAAGAGGAAGCCACTGTGAAATGCCATGAAGCCTCATCCCCAGTAGTGTGAAGGTAAATGGTATTATGGGAATTCCTAGCAGCTGGGACTCTGTCCCTGGGACTCAGGTGCTAATATGGCATAATCTAAGGCTGTGTGACTTCCCACGCTTTCTCTATCTGCAGCTGTGCTCTGTAAGTCTGAGAGAAATTAGTGGGAATGAAGCTGTTGATGCTATGGGACAAGCAAGGAAACAGCAGCTCAGTTCCCACTGATTACCTTGATATCCCAGAATGGGAGCTGAGGGAGTTTGCTCTGGTGGCTTTCATTAACTCATGTATCATTTAGGCCTGGTGAATGCAGGAACATTTGGCCACAATCTCTGCTGAAATTACTGACAGTGGAAACCTCTAACAGGAGCCCTGTTTGACTCCTCATTGTGCCTCGGTGGGCTGGGCTCTGTTTGAACTCACCATGCTTAAAGTGCTACAAATGGGAGCCAGTCATCGTTTAAGGTAATTTGCTTCTGGTTTGTGATCAGGCAAGTATACCTGTATTAGAAGAAATAGATGAAGAATAGATCTATTTTCTGAGAATCAAAAGTATTAATAACGCCCTCAGATGCAGTTTGGAGGCAAACAAATAGCTACTTTTTTTTTTCCCAAATTTCACTGTACAGAGATGAGCCCCATTAGGACACCATATGAATTAAAACAAAAGGAGTTTATTTGCATTTGGTTCCTGAGATGAGACGTGCATCTAGTTGTGACTATGTGGCCACAAGAATTATAAACTGTGCAGCAGGGCTTAATCTTTGGGCTTTTATGCTCCTGCAAAATGGTTTTCATATAGAAACATTTTCTTCTTACCTACAACTGAAATTTGCTGCCATGGCAACCTCCTGAATTTGGAGGGTCGGGGTGCTCTAGGCAAATGTGTGGCCTCTGAAATCATTATCCAAATTGGATTTCATTTCTCTTCTCCCCTTGCACTGGGCAGCACCTCACATAACCAGACCAGAGAGAGGCCAATATGGATTTAAACTCTCTTTTTCTTTCTTTGAATGAAAGAGTATTTGGGGCAATTTATTTCCTTATTCAACTGGCTCCATCTTTACCTAGCTCTGAGCCTGCTGGGCTTTCTGGGACCGTGTTGTGCTGGAGAGCCTGTGAAAGCCCCTTTGTTGCTGGGGAAACACAAAAACCTTGAATTGGGGTCTCAGCAGCTCAGCATCAAAAAACTGGTTGCTCATTTATTGGCTTTAATATAAACCTATTTTTATTTTGTTTTGTTTGACATCTGTGTCTGGGAATGACTTGGGGCCTGTAATAGTCTTTTTATTTTCTTTTGTATTTTTGAAGAGGAAAGAAAAAAGCTGACATAAATGTGCATTAAGACTTTAGCAAATAAAATGATTAAAACTGCCGAGAACCCACAATGTTATGTCAATGCAAAATTATTTGAGATGTCACTTTGTTGATCATTTAACTTGTAATTACTATTTTCCATTTTATGTATTAAACCACTTCCCACTGCTTACCCATGTTCTTTTGCTGTATTTTAGGTTGTAAGAAAAAAGGAGGAGTTTATGATTAAAGCTCTGGACAAAGACTGTGTAGACTGAAGTTGCTATTAGTGTAGTACTTGCTCTGCCACAAACTCCTGAGATGACGCTGGTGAGTCACTGTGCTCCTTTATGCCTCATGTGCTTGTCTGCAGACAGCACAGCACAGTCTTTCTTCTCATCATCTTGCTCGTTGGCTATAGAGCATGGCAGTCACTGGAGTTGGTTCTTATTCTGCGCAGATTTTAAATGAAGCTTTGTGGTGCCACTGTAATAATAAATAATTAGAGGGAGTTTGGTAAGAAGCAAGGTGGTGACCCTACTTGTTTCTTTCCTGTTTGAGAAGCTCCTAGCCTGCCACAGCAGCTGTCATCAATGAAGTACACCCACTTCTATCTTTCCCCTATGATTTCCATATCTCAGTCATAAGTAGATTTTTTAGAAAGCAAACATGCAGTTGGTCCATACATTAATCTAAGGCCCCATTATCTCGGGATCAGTGTGTGTATTTGAACATGCTGGAAGTACATCTTTAAGAATAAAAGCTATTAGGGGGAGATTACAGACATAAATGTTTATCTTCTGAGCTTTCTGAGATGGTATTTTGCCCCATGAACTGCCTGACATAGCCAAAATTGTTCGCGAAGGATGCTGTTAATGAACCTCATTTGGCTTCTTCTGAATTGTTAGGAAGCATTCAGTGGACACTGGAGATACTGCAAAGCCTCCTCACAAAGCCTAAGAGCAAGGCAGTAATGGTAGGATGCACACATATGCTGTTCTGCTGCCAACTCCTACTCACCCTTCTCAAGGGTAAAACACTTCTGTTTTAAGTCTGGTGAAAACATCCAGGTCTCAGAATTACTGTTGGGCAGAGGGAAGTCTCCTTCAGGACAGTTTGAGCATGAAGTCCACATCTTGGCACCTAGCACATGAGGCCGAGCTAACTGTAAATATGTAGCTTCCTACCATGCTGTTGTGTTAATAGGACCTGAGGGCAAAAAGCAGCATTTTGGAGACTTCACAGTGCAGAAAAATGGCAGAGCATGAAATAGCTGTGTTCACAGGTTGCCATCCACTGTCTCACTCCATTTATCCCATCCTTTCTTTGCCAAGGGAGGCAGAGCCTGAAAGAGGAAAAGGACATGGTGTGTTGAGGCTGCAGTGACCTCTGTGGTATTTCATACATCCTTTCCCTTTTCTGCTATATGTTTTCTTCCTTTCATCTTGCTTTGGGTGGAATCATGGCTCACCAATAGACTGTGATTAGGTGAAGTACGTCCTATTCAGATTACTACAGGCATATCCCCCAAATTACCAGTTTCCCTTGTGTCTGCAAACTGGGTAAAGGAATTGATAAGAATATTTTTTTTCTCACCAGAGGCACCTTCCCTTCACATGTATTGCACACACGATAGCGATGGTTCCTCCAAAGGGAGCATCTACCAATCAAACAGACAATTTTAAATCAGCCAGGGAAGTGAAAAGCAGTGATTACGCAAGTTACCTGATCTTTTTCAAGTGACTGAAATTGTATTGGGGCTTAGACTGGCAAGGGGGTGAGTAGAGGCTCTGCTGGGTGCTGTTGCATTTAAACAAATTGATCTTCTCCCCAGAGTTCTCTCTCTTTGTGTGCAGGCAAGCCATGTGTGTTTGCAGGAGACAGTATGCTTGTGTTTCTCCCACGACCCTGCTGGATCATTAGTGTTATTTCTGGAGGTCTTGTTTCCACAGTAACAAGCAATTACCATTGTTCCTTGGACTGCCAAAGTTACCACCAGCAACGCAGAGGAAGATGCGTTATTCTCTATATTGGGATAAAATGCCTTCATATGTCTTGCTGTTCACTGAATGCCAATCCTGACGCAGGTCCTGTGCAAATAGCACACTCCACCCCCCTACCAGTGCTGCTTTTACTGGTATGAAGACATGCCAAATTCTCAAACAATCCAAACCGATCTTCTCTGGGCTGTGGCGGCGCAGGGTCAGGATTTCAGCAGCAGGGTGACTGTGCCAATGGTAGCTCTGGTGGGAATATAAATAGAATAGCTTGGAGGCAGTTCTTACTGCATTGTGCTTAGCCCTGTTCTAAGTAATGCTGGATAGTGACGTCAGTAAAATGCTCTCTCCATATTTACCGTATAGCTTGTACAAGTGGTGGAGCTGCAGCTCCAGCAGAGGAGTCTGGTGGGCTCGTGCTAGCAGATGCTGAACTGTCTGTATTTCACACTGCCTTCATCATCCCCCGAAGGGCAATATGGATTCATCTTTTCCAATAATTTCTTCCATCAGTGGCCTCTCCTTTCCCTTTTACCTTTATGCTTAGATAGATACAGCTAAAATGGGCGCTAAGCTCTACAAAATATGCCTTAAATTTCAGATGTTTGTCAGAGAAAAGATGCGGCAGCTGGGAAACTGAGGGAGGATGAGCTTTGGTAAATGAGAGAAATAGAATAGTGGGAACTCAGGGAAGTGGCTGGATTAGGTGTCAAGACTCAGAAGGTTTTTATGGTTTTCAGGGATTCCAGTTGCCAAGTGCAGTTCCATAGTTTAAAAAGCTCCAAGACATGAACGTTGACCTCGTCTTATCAGAGTTTTCTCTTGAACACGTGTGTGTATGTATCTACATTTACACACACCCCTTTACCCAACTAAGGGTAAGGAGAGGTGCTGTGGGGAAAACATGGCCTATAGCTTCCATAAATGAAAACACAAAGTACAAGTTTTCATCCAAAATGGCTGAAGCGAAGAGATGAAGAAATATTTTCTAAAACTGGGGAAAAAACAGCCTTCTGCAAAGCAGGTTTCTGTCTTGGAAATACTTATCTAACAGTTTTTTTTAATCCTACATTCAGCAGAGAAGGTTGAGCACAGTTCTGAGGGTGACTTCTTACCTATTCTGTTTATTATTTGACTGTAACACGAAGTCTTTCTTTGGAAGGCAACAGTAAAACTCTTCACACAGACGACTGAGCTCAATCTGAACTGAACAGAAAGGCTGCTGCTTCCTGTGCTTTGACAGCTGCCAAAATTGCACAGCTTTAGTTGCCTTCGAGAAAATAAAGTCCAACAGCAAATATACACTCTCCTGTTGGAAATGCAAGAAGGCATTGGCAGAAATAATTGGTGACAGAATCCTTGAGTCTTTTTGTTGGCTCAAATCCCACCTTGTCTATGAAATGAAGGAGTTAAGCACCAGCGGGCAAGAATGTTCCTGCATATTATCGTATCTATTTTAGAGGGCAGGCCTGATTTTTAAGTGTCTCTCCAATAAGCAGGAATTGAAGTGTTAAAAAGGCCTTAAGTTGTCTTTGGCAACTGACTGTGGACTAAAAGCAGTGCTCCAAGGAAAGCTTAAGAAGATATTCCTTGGCCTAGGAGAGTTTTCTTGGAGGAAGCAATCCTACATAATCCAACAAGCTTCTCTTATCCTGATCTTTTGTGTTGCAACCTCCTAAAGCCCTGGCTTTTAACATAGTCTGTATGGAGAGAAAAAAAACATGTTCTCTGAAAGAAAACCAGAACTTGCAGCTTGAGGTCAAGGTGATTGCATACACGAGTGTCACATGATGAGCTGATATTCGCTTTTGTATTGTACATAGTCCAGTCCCCCCAAAAAAAGCAAATTTCTGTTCTTTAAGCTTCAGCATCCACTGCCATCCCACGTTTTCATCCAAAACGTTTGGCAGCCAGGGTGATGTGTCGACCTTGCCAACAGACACTAGGTGGAGGCCTTGGGCTGCAGTTTCACTATGGACAGTGAAGGCACTAAGAGCGGATCACTTGGCTTTGGGAAGGGACACCTTTTGCTCTCCTTCATGCTTGCACATGATAGAAAGGAAAGTCTGAGTTCTCCAGGTGCAGAATGAGATGAGTGGAGGGATGGAAACCTATCTGTCCCATCTAAAATTTTAGATGGGACTAAATCTACTACAGGATTTTGTGAGCAGGGTAGTGGTGAGATTTTTTTCTAGTTCCTAGATGTGGTTGGGTTGGAAGATGCATTTAAATTATCCAGACTTTATTTACCTTCATTCATATATCCCAATTGGGATAATTTTGAGAACTGCCAAAATAGCTATAAAAATACTAGCTTGAACTGAAAATGAGTACTGAGAAAAAGTGGAGCTTGATCTGGTTTGTCTAGCGACAAATGCTGGTACAACCAGCCAAGATGAAGTGCCTGCTATATTTATGGTGATTGCTTCAGACAAAGTCTTCAAATTATTCCAAATAGGGAGATTAAGAATTAGTAAAAAGAGTGAATCATAGGTTAAGTGAGAGCTAGCTGAAATTCGAAAAGTACATTTTGAAGGAAATTTCAAAAATTGTTTTAAAGGTTATTATTCTTAATGGTAAAAATGCTGTTTTCAATTACTTCCTAAGAACTGAACACTATGAACAATTCAATTAGACGATTTTTTTAAAAGCTGACATTTTACTTTGAAATGTAGTTAAAATTTGATACAGTTTCACGTCTGTTGTAGTGAAGAATTATGTTATACCAAATCAAGTCTCATAAGAGGGCATGTTATGCAATCCTACCAGTGATCCTAGCATACTGTGAATTTCATAATTAAATATTCTGTTATGTAATTTAGTACAAGTAATCTTTTGTTTTATTTTCAAAACCATTAAGTGATTTTGTTACCAAGTAATAATTAATGAATTTTCTACAAAAAATGGTACAAGCTTTATTGGTCTTTGCTGAATGAAATAATTGAGATTTTTGCATGCTGGAGAAGAAGTAAGAAAAAAAAACCATTCTGGGTACCATTTAAAGATCTATTTTTTAATAATATCTCTGAAACCTGATTCTAGGCTAATAGCAGAATATAGAAAAGAGTATACAGAATATAGAAAATTATATTTGAAGCTCCTTTTCCGTAGAGATTTTTCATTCACTTTCATTTTGGGAAAAAATGTTGATTTTATCCAAATAGTATTTGCTGGTTGAAAACTGTTTCGATTAAAATTTTCACACTAATGTGAGCTGTTATGACATTCTCCTCCTCCACCCTCTGAGATGTGGTAAAAGGGTGAGTGAAGTTATTGATTTCTCTTTCCTTTTTTTTTAATGCAGTGACTTCGAGAGCTCCAAAGCTGTTCTGCAGACAGATGCACAATTGTGAAATATCAATATGGACTGCAAATCTCTAATGTTAGTCAGCTCCTTTTCTCCGCTGTACAGCGTAAACCCTATCTCTGCAATCCTGTACGGATACACATTTGCAAAGATGTTTTTCTGGAGATAGCATGCATGGCATACCCTCTTTTACTTGTTCTCATTTCTAACAACATTATATGGAATTTCAGTTCTCTGTGTTCAACCTCTTACCACTTAAATATATCCAACTCTGAGCTGCAATTATTGAACATCACATAAGCAACACCACAAAACTTAGTGGAGAAAGCAAAGAAATTCAGAGAAAGGCAACGAGTGAGGACAGCATGGGTTGTCCGGGAAGTGATATCAAACCATTATAGTGAATAAGCAGTGGTTAAGAGAGATGCAGAATGGCCATCACCTTGATATTCAAGAGATACCAAAACCTAAAGCAGAGCTCATGAGGATGGCACAAAGAGGGATCACTGTGAGCAGTCAGTTTACAGGAAGGGAGATCAGCAAGTAAGCTTCCCTAAATAGTAAGTTTTGTTAGACTGTCAGAGTCCCAAGGAAAGAATAGGAGGCATCATGGCTTGAATGGCTTGAATTTCAGCTTTAGCTGAAAGTAACCAAAACTTCGAGAGAGTATCAAGCAATAGCAGAGCAGGTGAATAACAAGAGGAAACTTCACCTTAAGTGAATCTGTAGAGAAAGGTAGAAGAAAGATAGCAAGGTCTGAAGGAACCTTATGTTCCTTAAAGGAACATAGGAATAAAGTGAGAAAAGAGCATGAACTGGTATTATGAGAGCTGGGACATGGCATGGGAAAAGTTTTCAAACCAATGCTTTCCTTTTACAACATGATGACCCTAGTCTAGGAAAGGAGGAAGAAGAGGAAGACCAGACAGAGGAAAGGAAAAATGTGCGTGAAGGTAAGTAGTAGTATATGTGAGTGTGGCACAAAAGGAGGAGGGGTTTGGAAAAAGCATTTTTGGTGACTATGCCTCATTTTGCTCAGAGACTGCTGGCTGGAAGAGAACACCGTGGTGGAAGAAGCTGTACGTGAATTCTAGTTGCTTTAGCTAAAGTGATGTGGAGGGAAGATTGCCAGACACTGTTACTGTACATTCAATGAACAAACAAGAAGTAACCACAAAAGTCTGTTCAAAACGCAAGTTGCATAGCAACACTAAATTGTCAGATTGCTGTTATGGCAGTTCCTTACATTATTCCCCATATTAGAGCCCTTTGTAGGAAGCACACAGTATGATGTTACAAGCCAACTTCCAAGGTGGCTGTTTGATCTTTGTCCCTTGCTGAATGATGTCATGCAATTTTCTACAATGATGTTTCATAGTGGTACACTCGAAACAAGAAGTCTTGGGGGATCCATCAACACAAGTCTCAGGGAGAAAGGAATGTGCCTGCGCAGGGTGCAACCAGTGAGACTGATTAGGAAGGAGAACAAACTTTCAAGAACTTTAGATGCAGAGGAACTCAGCAGGACATATGTTACCTTTGGAACCTCTCTGTATTGAGCCTACTTCATCCATCTGAAAAATTACTTAGAGTGGGCAGCCGCTTATATGATCTGTTTGAAATTCTTCCAGGTCACTCTTGTGGTCCATGTCTATAGTGAAATCCTAACTTCCAGCCAGCCATTTCCTGCTGTACAGTGTAAGCACCTTGTGAGCTGTCTCTTGGCTGAATAGTAGCTCCAGATGTTGATCAGAAGGGCAATTACAATATCACTGTGCTGTGATGTACTACCAGTGTCTGAAACAACATATGTAGGTCTATTTGCCTAGTGGAATGCTGCTAGTACTTGATATACTTTCTTTCCTGGATGTCTTGCATAACACAGCATCCTCCTCCCTGTTTCATTCTGATGCTGGATCTTTCATTGAAGCAAGTTTACATTTCATTGAAATGTTTCTGCCATCTCTCTTTGCATCCAAGGCAACCATGGTCAGTGGGTGCCAAAGTGCGGCTGAAATTTTAAGGTTGTGAATAAATTGCTGTTGTGACAAACTTAGACTGACACAAGCTTGGGACATGAGGTAGAATAGAAATGTGCTTACAGGCTTTTTGCACTGCGTGATGGGATTTCTCAGAGTGCCCTGCTTAAGCTAGTGACGTATCTCCTTTCTGAAGATTCCCAGGCTCTAAACTAAACCAGCTTTTTCAAGATCACTACTGCAAATTATGAACAAGCAAATAGACTTGAGAAAGAGAGACTGCCTGTTCTTTCTGGACAGAATAATGGAATTATTCTGCTCCATTAAAGCACCTGATGAAGAAATAAACAGCTTCAGGAAACACTTCCTCTCTGTTTTTGCTCTCAGAAGCCAGAGAACAACAATGGCCTAATATCCTGACTAGACGTTAGAAGACACTTTTGCTTGGTATTAATAGAATTAAGCTTGGACAAACTATAACTCAGTCGGTGATAAATGTCCATGCATTACATTTCTAAAGAAGATCTGATGACCTTGGAGTTCTCCTTGGCAAAGGAATATACTCTCTAATGCTCAGCAGTCTTTTGCAAAGGAGCAAAAGATATATGCCTGACTTTTTTGCTTTCCTTCCTTGAGTATCTCTCATGGAGAAGATCTACTTTCCAAAGAGCTTACTTTTCTTTCTGGAAGAGTCTCCTTTCTGACTGTGTTCTGGATTTCTCTTGCTTTCCTCTGAGGGTAAGGGATTTGAGCTCTTCGAAATGGTAAGAGGTGTTGGAGTGATCACTTCCGAAATCCACTGGTACTTGTAAGCTTTGTAGAAATAGAAATTTGCTTATTCTCCCAGAGACCACTATCAGGAAGGATTTTCCAAGAGCTATGCAGAACAAGTTTTGATGCTTCTGCACATATTTTCTGATATCGTGGTTACTTTGGTGAAGCAGTTGATCCTGAGGTTTAGGCTTCCTTAACTGAAGACTTCTATACCACCTTGCTGCCATCCAAAGAAACAGAAACAAAAGACAGTTCCACTGGGCTGGTTCTTATATGAGTATTTTCTTTTGAACTTGGTCTTCTAGTAATTGGTGGAGGTGGAGAGAGGGTCCCATTTGTCATGGATCCTCATTGCTGGCTGGAGAATGATTCTTTTATTAGACCTTATGTTGTGGTTAGATCTCTTAAAAATTTCTCCTTGCACATTTCTGTGAGTCTCGGGCTCCATGCCTTGCAGGGAACCATCTTTGCAGTGTCTCTGCTTTATTTGACAGTTGAGTTGCCTATGACCTCTTGAGGATAACTTTCTCAGATTAAAAAGTGCTGAAAAAAGGACAATGGAGAAGTTCAAAAGAAATCTGTAAATAGGCAGGTTTCAAAGAAGATCTTCCTCTGTCAGTAGTGTCTGCATGTGTGCTCATTTTTCATAAACATTCAAAGGCTCAAATTTCCTGGCACTAGTAGACACAGAAAACAAATTTCAAGGCTGCACATAACTACTCTCCATAAATTAATATGAATCTTGCACACAGACATTTCATCTAAGTGCTCATACATTCTTCTTGTCAGGAAACAGAATAAATAAAAATCCCAGCACCTGTATGTCCTCAAATGCTTTACAAAGAAAGCCAAGATCATCGCTTCCAATTTTGCAGGTGGGGCAGAGTTTCTTGATTCAAGAACATTTTTGGGTAGTAAAATAGTAGTAGTTAGCTACTTCTGTAGCTAATCTGCAGAGGAGGTTGAGGACATACACATTTGTTTGCTTTTTCTTTGGTCCTTGACTACCTTTTTAAAAGGAATCATTCATTCATCCTTTCATTTACTGCTCAGGGCACTGGGTGCTTCATCACCACCAAGCACAGGCTGCAGTCCGTTCTTGCTATGACTGTGTACTTACTTGCATGTGTTTTCTTTCTTCCTCTCTCCTTTCCCTTGCAGGTTTTCTCTACTTTTCTTCCTTCAGGTCACCTCTGCCCTGCCTTTGGGGCTCCTCACTGCTGATGATCCCCCCTGATATCTCTTCTGGGCCAGATGAAGTCTCTGCAGAGCTCGCCTGTTTCTGCTTTGGCTTTACATTTCCCACTGGCCTGTCCTTTTCTCAAGGAAGGAATCATTCTTCAGGGCTTTAAGAAGAAAATTAGTAGTTGTGAGTCCTCTCTCTACTTTCTTTTGTTGGTTTTCATCCGGATGCCCCCTAGACTGTGCCGATATGCAGGACACTCTAGGGAGTATATTGTCTCCTGCTAAGAACGACTTTGATAATGGGTCTTAAAAGGTTCCCTGGGGAGGATAGGCTTGGTAGTGGCTCTAAGAAATGAAATTTAGTTGAAAGAGACTTGATCAAAGTGTCTAAAGTAACATAGAGCAGAAAAGGTCTGTCAGGACCACCTTTTCTGTATCTTTTAAAACAGATAAAGGGCTATTCAAGGAAAAGTTGGCACACTCTGTGCTCAGGTACTTCACATGATGGTAATTAAACCATGAGGTGCATTGCTACTGGATGTTTTAGAGGCTGTATATTAAAGTAAACAAAAATCCTAGTAGCGGAGTAAGTCAGTTTCTAACCCCCTAGGAAATAAAATATTCCCTGAGCTACCTTCTAAAACTCCTTGCCAGACCCCTGAGGACACTCCCAATCATTCCCGTCCCTGTCCACTCACAGGCCTCAGTCCCAGCCCCAGTGTTCGCTGTGGGTTATATCAGCCTCTGTCAGCTGCTCTGTGTATGTCATTTTTGCCAAGCTTTATTATCACGTGCAATGGCCAACAACATTTTTTAAATGAACGATTACCTCACAATGTACAATTTTTATCCTACATACTAGGATACAAAAATGGTTGCAGAAACTGCAAATGTGATACTTGGACCAGTAAGTCATTTTACCGATAAAGTTCTTCTTAAAAGTGATCATTGTTAGAAATCATTGATCTTCCTCTTGTCCTCTTAGTCAGACAATATCACAGCTCCAAAATGGGAAGCCTTGCTGTGTGAATAGAGATACACAGATCAATATCCCTACTCATGGAGGCAAATGAAAATGAGGTACAAAGCTAGCCTTCCATAAACCTGGTAGCAGGAGTGGCTTGAAGGCAAGCATCAAATGTGATGGCAGTTGATGAAAAAAAGTGAAATGAAAAAGAAGTGTGCGTGAATATCTTTGACTTGAACTTCCTTTGATTTGGAGCTTAAGGATTATTATTTTGAGGATAATTTAAACATTTCCTTGTAAAATTCCCAGAATTACAAGGAAGAGGGAGTGGAGTGAAACTAGAAAATTCTGTGGAAATAGCTGTATCTGTATACAGCTATATTTGGATATATCTGCTTTGGAAATGCAAGTAGTCAATAGAATAAGACTGAAAGGATCCATCTTTTTTGTGAACACATACTCCCATGCATCCTAAGACTGCAGACTAAAATATCTTTGCCATAGATTTAGCAGAAGTTTTATTGCAGATCACAACTAAAGTGCTAATTGGCTCTCCAGCCCCAAAATCCATTAAGTAAAATATAGCATGTGCGAGGCCAGAATGAATTTGGTTCCAGGTCTCACGCCCGTGAGGTGTTTGCACAATGAATGTTGCATGCCTGACAAGGATTTTGCACCATGCAGTCTTTTCCTCTTTCATTTCTTCTATAAAGGAAAATAACTTTACAGACCAAAGAGTTAAAAAATGTGTTGGCCTTCACCGCTTCCTTGTGTTGTGTTGGAGGAGGGGAGAGGGCATGCAGAAGCCTTGGTGCCCTTTCCACCTTTGGAGCTAAGGTCAGATTCCCACCTCAACTGCTTCCACCTTGCCAGTAGTGACTGATGGGTTGCCTTGATGACACTTTTTTGTCATGGTCTTGGCAAATACTGGGCCCAGCTGTACATCAGGTCTGAAGAATCCCATATGAAGCCTCCAGAGTGAGAATTTACCTTATGTTTAAAAGCAAAATGAGGTTGCAGTCATATTTACTTCCTCTCTGCAAAACCCAGGAAGGTCTCCCAACTCTCTCCTCCCCAAACCCCCAACACTTTTCCTCTTTCTTTGATTTTCCAGCTAAAAATAGGGTGACAGAGGGACTGTGGGGTAAGCAGCTGGAGTAGAGCAGAGCCAGTTGCCATAGAAACCAATGAGCCACTTAGCAGCACTTGCCTTATTTCTTCGCTTGCTGATATTTTTTTCCCTTTTGTGCGTGGAGGGGCAGTTGCGGAGGGAGAACAACATGCAGCCCAGTTCCCATTTTCCTGCCCCATGGCCACCTGAGCTGCTCCAGCAGGTTCTCTATCCCACATGGGGAAGGGGAGGAGCGTGAATGTCACAAGGAAGAAGGGTTTGGGCTTTAATGCATGCAAGTATGTGGAGAGCCTCCCTCTCATCCTTGCTTCTCCTCTTCTCAAGCTAGTTATCACATGGATGATGCCTGAAATAGTCAAAGAGGGCCCTATGGACAGTCTGTCTGTGCCCAGCCACAATGCAGGGTGAGATAAAACTGTCTCCAAAGATGTCCATGTTAACATGTTACTATTGAAGCGGGGTTTTACCCCAGACCCAAAGAGTCAAATAGTCGTTTGGAGGTGAATATAAGGATTAGAAGAAGGGAATGTTCTTTTCCTCTCATGTCTTCCTTCTGTTGTGAAAAATTAACATTTGGGTGAGTATTTAAAGTAGATATCCAACCTACTTTTGGTTCACATGGGGCTAAAGTTGCTTTAATTTCACTGCATATATATTTCTCAGTGGTGAAAACCTATTTCCTTGGAAGATCTGAAGTGAAAGATCTGACGATCTAAATGGGATACCTGAAGCATATTAGTTTAAACTATAATTTGGTTATACATGATTCTGGTTTGCAGTGCTTGATTCATACTCTGACTTTTTTTTTTCCAACTGAAGAGACGTGCATTGTTAGGAAGCATATACTTCACTGAGTTTATTTTTAAACTTAGAAAATACTGTCAGTGGCAAAAAAAAATGTACTGGATTGGCAGCTCTTCAGAGAATGAAATCTTCTCTTCAATCCTCGAATGGCAGAGCAAGTTTTGATAAGACCTTCCTACACTACTCTTCATCCATATGCTCCAAGTGTGGCTTCCTCGTAACCTGAGACATATGACAAAGCCCCAGCTGCTCACACCTGGATACAAACCCCAGGTTTCTGCCTGCAGGTGCCATTTTCTTTGTCTGAGTCAATCTCATGCTGTGCTGTGTGGAAATAGTAGCAGCACAGAGACATGCATTAATGGGTACTGCCGGAACAGCTAAGCTATAAGCAATTTGCCAGCCAAACTTTAGCTGGTAAAGCTTTCTGGTGTCAAGCTACTCCTTCAGGTTGAAGGTTGTCAGCATTGCCAAAACCTCAGAGAAAGTCTTCTCTTTGAGGAATCATGGTAGATAAAGTCAAAAGCAGTTACTGGAAATTGGAACCAAATAATTTCTTTCTTGTTGCCCTGAAATTGGGTTCTTTTGTTTGAGTTCCTTTCTTAACATAAATGAAGGACTAACAAGTAAGTGAAAATGTAGGTAAGTGTAAATGTTAAATAATGAATCTTCATAAAATATCTGCAAAATCAAAGGTAGCATTTCACTTGTAGTCATCAGGGACAGTCAGATAAGACATGATTGACAAGAGCAAGCACTACTTCAAAGATTCTTTGGCAAACCTGAGGACCTCCTTCACTGAGAATCCCCTTGACTATCCCGAAGATGGTGTTTTATAGTTGCTTAGAAAAGGACATGGAAACTTCAACAGAGGCTCAAAATAATGGCTCTTAATATTACTCATCTACACACCAAATGGACATCTGCTCTGAAGAGCTGTATGAAGACTCATGTGGCTGGATGGATCCTCTTCAGACTTGTACAGACCTGTAATAGGAAGCATGACAGGAATATAGACAGGGTCATGCTGTCTATACATGGCCCTGGTTGGCAGAGCAGTCCTATGGCTGACCTTACCATCAAACAAGCAGAACAACCTAAGAGTGGTACTGATGGGCCACATCATGGGCATTCATCTAGAGTTATCTTGCTTTCTCCTTCCTCCTCAGGTCTGAGTGGGGAGATAGAGGGGAGAGCAAGAGCTGTTCTGCAAAGGCCCTGTGTGATTAGCTTCTTTCCATCATTTAACTGAGACTGTAGTGTAAAATTTGAATCTGATTTTAAAAATGTCTCCAAATTTAGGCAGCTCGATCTGTGTTTGGTGGTGGCCCATTTCTCAGTGAAATGTAAAACAGCAGCCAAGTGTCTTCTGTTGTACATTATTATGTTTCTTAATTTCATGGTGTGTGTTCTTTGTTTGTTGAAGTAGCCTGAAGTCATGCATCAAAACTCTTACTGCACTCATGAAAACATACCAAAGGCGAGCTTCACTGGCTAATTAAATCTTCTCTGTCGCATACTGGCATGACAAATATAGATTTTAAACAAACATAATTTGCTGTTACAGAGCTGCTCTGATTCCTTCACCTGATCTTATCAGAAGGTCTAGCCCCAGAGGCAGGATGTGCTGAACACCATGAAGGAGGCTCAAGGAGCTTGGATACAAAAATAAAGTAGTTTTTGTAGAAGAAGGATTCAGGTATGATATCAGAAACAGATAAATGTTACAAAGCAAACTCTTCTATCAGCAAGATCAGAAGCCGCGTGTCTTGTGTTCTCTTTAGGAGTCATTCAGAGCTTCAGCTTGTTGGCATGTCTGAAGAAAGCAAATGAGAAGAACTGAACCCTACAGAAACAGCTTGTGGTGGAGGGGAACAGAGAACTGTCGAGCGCACTGAACATCAACAACAGATGGGTTTTTGTGCAAAACATGGTGCCACAGTTAGACCGGGAAGGAAAAATGATGGCTTTCCTTCTCAAGCAGTGCAGGAGGATGCAGGAGCATGCAGGATATATAGATGTATTCTTGATGGTTTGAAGTGAAAAGTGGAGATGAGATAGTGTGTCTTTCCTTTTCCTAACGAAACCTTTTCACTTTCTGCTTCCCTTAGGGCTGTGGCCCATGTGGAAAATCCTATCCCCTGTTTCCGAAGGACTGAGATTTTGCAACTCCAGCTCCTAGCTCCGCATGATACTGCCAGCATAGCTGATCTGGGTTTGATGCCATTTTCCTTCAGTCCCAAAGCTGCTGTATATCATGCTATGCTATACATGTATATCATGTATAGCAGAGAAGAACAGATGCCAATAAGTGCCTGGTAGGCAGAAGAAAGAAGTCAAAAGGAAGAAGAATGAAAGGAGAATGTTGGCCAGACAAGAGTCATTGCAGGAACCAACTCTGATATGATCTTACCACTCAAGTGCTAGAAACAAAACCCATGTATTTTCCCATTGTCTGGATGTCAATTTTCTGGAAGATTCCTCGCCCCCTGAGGAATGTGACATTTTTAGAGGAATTCTAAAACAAAACAAGTATTTACATTTAAAATGCTAAAATTCTCATTAATACTATGTCTTTTCTGGTAACAACATTGATGTGATATTGGATTCGTTTTGCATGGCACTTCTTATTTTCAGCATGGAATGAGTTTTTACACTGTACTGCTGAACCCGCTGACAAGGAGATGGATGAGAGAGGCTGTGGTAACCTGAGGTTTGATACCTCAATTGCTAGTTGTGCTAGGTAGAGAATCTCAAACTCATTGAGCTGCTTTTCCCATTAAGATGTGTTTAATAGAGGTAATACTTTTGGTTTTATTAAGATTAGATGGCAGTAAGTAAATGAGAAGGTTTTATGCCATTTTCACAAGTGCTGAAGTGTTACAGAACTGGCTGAGGCATAAAACCTCCCTTGAAGAGAAAGGAAAAGGATGCTTCCATTCTGGCTAGAGACTCAGAAGGATAATGTTGCACCAGATTAGATCAGTTTGGTATTTTAGATTTCTTTGCAACCATAAGACTATAATGCTATTCCCTGAAGAATGCATTCCTGCAGTTTAAAAAGAAATACTCTGGCATAAAATGTACTTCATAGAGAATTCTGCTGCTATGGAAATTATGGGTCCTTGCCAGATACCCTCCTGCCCTGAAAGAAATTCAGCCCCAAAGAAGCAGATGGACTCTGAGATATTAAACACTAGGGGAATGGGTTCAGCTCTGTTGCCCTTTTTGGTGAGATTGCAGCTGACAGTTCAGGCAGGAGGATATGTGCAGTGAGTAACGTGAAGTGGGATAATGCATGCAGAACACTGTGTGCTGGAAGACTTACATACGGCTCTTGCTCAAAATAGTGTCTGCAGACATAGGCTGTGGAGTATGTGCATAATGGTTCTTTGCTGAAGTTTTTGTGCAGTATAATATTCGATGGGAATTAGACACCTTGCTTCTGCACAAAACTGCATCTGCCATTGCAGGCTGCTGGGCAAGATCCCTGCCTAACATTTGGGTGTTGCTGTGTATGTACATTGTTAATGCCTGGATAGACTTCTGTAATGATGAAGATTTTTCTTTCTGATCCAGTGCAATGACAATTCGTCCCTGAGTTATAATCTCAACTGCTGTGTACATCAGTGCATAAAGATTTGGTTAATTATTTGTTAAAAGGCAGCAAATATTTTTTTTTTTCTCTTTTTTTTTCCCCCTGAGTTCTTGGGGTGTAATATCTCGGTGTTTTTTTTCTTACTTTTACCAAAGCACTGCATCACTGGACTAAGGCACATGTCTCTGCAGTTGTGCTTCAGAACCAAAGAACTACTTGGAACTCTGCTCACTTTGCAAACAAAACAGAGCCTGACAGCTTTCTGTTGTTCTCTTTTCTAGGCTGTTAACTCTGGGCACTGTGCACCTTCAGTGCTAGCAGAAAATGAATAAACTTAAAATATGGCACCTCTGAGCAGCTGAATGGAGAAGTTTAGAATGAGAGCCCTATCTCAATGTGATGTGCTGCGAACCATTCAGAACTTGCTAGACTGCTGTCTGTGCTTTACAGAGCATCAGATCACGATACAAGGATACTGTGTAAACGTAAGAAATAATTATTAGCTCCTATGTTAAAATTGGTTGATAGCAGCAACTGTCCCTTTTTCTCTCCTTTCATTGATGTCAATCAGAGCTCTGTGTCAGCAGCATGAGAGGGGGAGGGTGCAAGTATGTTTATTTTTACTGTCAATTGTATTCGCTAATAAGAGAGGAGTCCATTACTAGAGAGGGAACATGTGTGAGTTAGTGACTGAGTCAATTCGTTATCAAGTGCTGGCTCCGGTGCCAAATACTGCTTGGGAGAACTGAAACCATGATTCCTCCACCCCCATCTCCCTTTGTCTAGCCTCTCAGATTCACTCCCAGTATTAACTGGAGATCACAGCTGCTGGGGAACTGGCAGATACAATTTTACAAATGGATGTTGTCTGATGTGAACCTTTCCTCCTCCCCCTCTCTAAGCATCTGACATTTCTCAACTAAACGGACAGATGACAGAGCAAAACTGGGATTATTTCTTTCTGTTCATAATAATAATGACTTATTTTCAAAGTGCTTTTGCTCAGTAAGGAGGGGGAACAGAATAATATTTGTCAAGCTTGCAGTTTGCTATCTTAACTGCTATTTTTTTTGGCCTCATACAATTCTCCTTTTCTCACTTAATCTCTACTATTTGTTCTTCCTTTTTGCTACTTCTGGTCCCTTGCACATAATGATGGTTTGGTGGTGATCCCTTTTCCTGGCATCAGGTGTGGTCATAGTCCTTTTCGGTTTCATAAGCCATCCATGAGTCCTTACTTAAGCCTCTTTTATTCTAGCTCCTGTTAGTGAACTAAATCTGCTCTTGTCCCAGCCTAGCCTAGTTGTCTGGAGAGACATACTTCATCCCCACTAAAAGCAGCAGTGAGAGTTATCTGTGGTGAGAGTAAGGTTACTGCTACCTGTGAAAGGATGAGAGAAACAGCAGTCAGCTGTACTGAAGGCTATCCAGAAGCCTTACTAGCACGTAAAGCAGATAAAATCTCATTTTGTATGAGTTAGGGCATTATCATCCTAAAAATGAGGAAATAATGACAAACTCTAAAACTTTAGGAGGAATCAGGGGTCACCTGGCAGATGGCATCATCAGCTACTGTCTTTGGGTGAGATGCTCATTCAGTACTGGCTCCTGTGACAAATGCTGATGGCAAAGCCACCAACACAACTCCTGCTTTGTTTCCTTGTGCTGCCCTTCTAGCTGCTGCCCAAGTCCAGGCTTGGCTATTTCTGTGATAACAAACTCCGAGCTCATGTTACTGCAAGTAGGGTGAGGAGTGACC
Organism: Nothura maculosa; assembly: GCA_032353885.1. NCBI lineage: Eukaryota > Metazoa > Chordata > Aves > Tinamiformes > Tinamidae > Nothura > Nothura maculosa. The sequence goes on along the minus strand of JAUBOD010000647.1, from coordinate 547,180 downwards.
TGTAAATCCCAATTCTTTCAATTCTACCTCTAGAAAAACCCTTATTTTAACTTCAGCTTCTTTTTGTCCATTGTAACACGTTTCTCTCCTTTCCTCCAACGGAGCCAGTCCCAGATTCGGAAGCTGATTTTTGTGTTTTCTTTGCTTCAGACTCAGCATTCCCTATCCTGCCTACCTGGCAGATTTATCTGCAAAAGACATTCCACAGCTCATGGTATTTGTCTATGTCATGATTATAAAGGGCTGTTCCCCAATGATGTCCCTTGTTTCATTAGGCAGATGGCTACTGAATTTTGAAGATTTACAAAAAAATAATTGGAAACCATGTTTATAACCTGGGAGAACACATAGCTGACCTTCTGTCAGTGGTCAGTGGAAGGAACAGATGTTGCTCTGTGCAGTGGTGCTCCCCTTATCACCTTTGGGGAAAATGATTTGACTTTGTTTTCCTCCTGTCACATTTAGAACTGCAGTATCTAACCTGGAAGAGAGAAAATGAGTTTAAAAAGTCCAGAGTTCTCTTTTTAACCCTGCCAAGAAAGGAGCAGAAAGGCTTAAGCAGAACTTTTGGATATGTTGTTTTACCCCTTCCTATTCCACCTCATTTTAACTCAATCCATGCCTTCTTCCATGCCTTCTGGACAGGGATAGAAAAGTGAACACCAATCCAACAGAGGTGTGCCAAGAGGTTAGGAGAAGAGGGGAACAAATCTGGATGAACTGGGACAATAATGGAAGAGGTGGGGCTGAAAGGTGACTAATTAACTGTTGGTCTTGCAGATGGGAAGGTGCACTGGGAGAAGTCACTGACGGTTGTGGGGAGAAGCTGGATATTCTTCATCCTTGTGCCATCCAGAGTCATTGCAAGGGTGATCCAAGTCACCATCTGCTTTTGGGGATTGTGAATGTTACATACTGAGGAGGTGGAATCAGAGTGCTTCAAAGGCAATTCAAACACAGCATCATTTCTAGAGCAAAATAATGAAGACCTTGTAATGACTTTTCTTGGCGTCCAGCTCCTGTTTTTCTTAATGTCCACAGTTGGCTGTACCATACTTTACTTAAATTCCTAAACCGCTTTGACCATTAATTCTCACAATGCCCCATTTGTAAGATCTGCCTCCCTAGTGCAAATGGGTAAAACTGTCAAACTGGAGATGAAGGAACTTTCCTCTAGTCCCAGGGCAAGGCAAGTTTCTGATTCATGTTCCCTGTTTTTGTCTACTACATCTGCTAGACCTACTACATCTGCTAGACCATAACCTGCATCCCACCCCTTCCTCCATGTGTATCTCCTTTCTTTCTTCTACTTATATAGCACAGTAAGTGTGAAACACTCCTCCAGTGTCAATTTAGCCATATAAGAACAGTTTTCCTGCTTTTCTGTCTCAACTAATCTTTTTTTTTTAATATTTCAGCTGAAAGTGCATCTTCATAGCCTACGCTCTTGAATTTTTCTCTTCCTCTGCAATTATTTACCCCTCAAAATGGCTTTATTTAGCTACAGTATGTACATTAAATATGAAAACGTGTCTGACTTTTTTAGAATAGTTATTATTGGCTGCCTTCGGATTGCATGACGAACATGAAGTCGGTCGGTCTTGCTAAGCATGTAGGTAGTGTAATAGTCAAGGGTCACTTCAATACCTCTCACAAGCATCCAGCTCCTTGTGCCACATCTTTGAGGGTACAGAGTATACTTCGATTGTAATTTTAAGGTGAGAGTTTTCAAGGCTTTATCTTTCTTCGAAAGCTCCTTTAGCTCTTACACCTGGACTATAAGATGTCATATGCCTTAGCCTCACCATGATTTATAGTACAGATCCTCAGCTTGGGATAGCACCCAAAAGGTAAGCTGCTGAGGCAGTAGGAAAACTTATGTTGTCCTAAGGTCATTAAAGAGCAATACAGTTTACTTAGCAGTGTGCAGGACCACAGTCAAAAAGCAAAGCCCAGGCTTGGAGAATTTGCCTGCAAATTTCAAAGCAGTTAAAAAACATGCTCAGTTAAGCTTGATCTGAAACTTGCTACAGTTGTTGTTTAGATCAGATTTCAGGCAGTCCAAGCCTCTTTTGCTGAATGGGTTTCAGCCTCATCCAGAACAGGCTTTGTAATGAGGTTAATCGAAACATGGCAGACATTTGATCTCTGTGGCAGCGTAGCTGCTTCTATATCAGTTTAACTGAGCTAAGCATATATTTTAAATTTTGAGCAAAAATGCACTTGTACTGCCCTGATAGAAGAGCATACTTCACTCTGGTGTTAGATATGGTTTGTGCCAAGCACATTGTTCTCCCTAAGGTTTGTTTGCTGTGGAGTCTTCATCAAGAGCCAGTAATGGACTACATGTGCTATTCTCAGTAATGTACTTGTACAATGTATGTTGACTTTATACTGCACCTATGTCAATTTTTTCACTTCTGTATACATTTAACTGTTTTAACTAACAAAGCAGTGTTACTATCAGGTGAGATGTTAGGGCTTCTCAGTTTTGAAAAGAGATGTCTGATTGAAGTATGAGAGATCTAGGAGGGTCACCGAAGGTCATTAGGAGGTCAGTAATCATAGTGAAAAGTAGGAGTGTTCAGTAAAATTATCTGGCAAGAGGTTCAAAACAAACAGAAAAAGAGACCTTTTTCTGTATGGGGCATGTTTAAACTATAGTATTCACAGGATGATGTGGAGGGCAAAATTATGAACCTTTCTAAAAGCAGCTTGACACATTTATGGGAAAAAAGGATTAAGATTAAGATCTATTAAACACACAGATGCAGATGTGATCTTTGGCTCAAGAAATCTCTCAGCCATGGATAGCTGGATACTGGGAGAATGTATTGGGAGAAATATTACTGCATATTTGCACTGTCTTCCCCTAAGCTTCTGCTGTTTCCTGTTGCAATCATAGTACTGTACATAGGGCTGTGGTGGTCCTCTTTGTCCCACACATGCTCTGCTGGTCTTAACTTTCAGAATAGGCAGTTTGTTTGGAGTCACGTTAGCCATTGATGTTCAATTTGCCCAGGAAAGAGGCTTTTAGCCTTTTGCTCAGGAGAGTTTTTCCTAGACAGAGACAACAACAGCTTTATAGTTATGGCAGTCAGTACTAATTTGGAAGAAATATCTCTATTAATTACCTTTAATAAATATTGAAGTTATGAGTCATAGGGAGTTGTTGGAGACAGCAAAGAAGGGGATGAAATCCTGATTCTTAGTGGAATCCCATAAGGGAATTAGGTATTCAAGTTATATGATATATCCAATATATATATCCAAGTAACATCCTGGACAAAGGTCTTTCCTGAACCTTGGATCTCTGCTAGAAGAACCATGGTCCTGGCATCTTTTTTACTGGGTGAAGCTGATACAGAACTTCTGGCAGCTGAGCTATAGAAAAAATGTGGTTTTCTTTAATTGCTGTGTGCCTGTCTCTAAGCTTAGCAATTCTATTTTTAATATATGGAATGTAGCATAACACTATATCTTGAATTCTATGTTAGACACCTTGTCTGCTTTTAGAAGTGCCTTCAGGGAAGGCTCAACACCAGAAACCTCATTCCTAAGGGAATGGTGAGCTGTGAGACACTATGCTCTGGTTGTCCTGGGACTGATTCAAGGTCCCACATTACACTCTCTGGGCTGGTTTGAGAACTGGCGACAGAAGACGTCATTCTGGAAAAGCTGTTTCCCAGCAACAAAGTGTGCCCAGACTATCCTTAGCAGTAGGTTGAATTTCAGAACCATAAGACTCTTCCATGAATTTACAAAATCAGGCCAAGTAAAGTTTGGGAATTATAGTGGAGACAAATTTTAAACAAAATGAATGAGGGAGAGGAAGAACACACTTCTTTCTTGCTTTTGATTCTGTGGGGGTTTTGTTTGTTTGTTTCTTTTGTTTCTGTGTTTCCTGGTCAGAAAACCTTCTTCCTTGAAGTCAGGAAAGCATTTGCTTTGATATGGGGATGCCACTGTGCATGTGGATGGGAACTAGGAGAGATGAGATCCAGTGTGAGGAATGGCAGATCTTGTAATCAGTTATGATCTTCTTAATGTCTGCATATTTCAAGAGATGGAATATGTCATGGAAGTCATGAACGCTTCATGACTCCTGATGACCTGAGCTTTGATTCACGCTCAAGGAGGTGTCATGGGAATGCCACGAGCTACATGCACTGCATGCCTCAGCTCACTGCCTCTCTGCTTAAACTCTTTTTAGTTTTGATCTCTTTTGCCTTCCTCCACGTTTCCCACCAAAAGGGCAAATCTGCCCTGACTCTAGCTAACACGTGGCTGTGTCTGACATGATATCCAGCTGCCCTCTTCCTTCCCTTCTTCATGCAGTATATACTAAACAGATTCTCGTTATTGTTCTCTAGTAACTAAGCAACCATGAAATATCAGCTTAGCCTAAATAAATAATAAATGGGTTCATATATTTGTAATATATTTTTTCCTTACATGTATATTTAGCAATATGTATAGTTGTCTGATTGAGTGTGTTTGTATATGAGAAAAGCTGATTTGCACTTTCACCTGTGGTCTTGAAGCTTTTTGTTCAAACATACCCATATTCTTGTGATGAAGATATTAGCACCACCTCCAAGTGTCAGGTAAGCAAGCTGTGGTAGAAAGAAAGTGACTTTTCAAGGTCACAAAAATACACAGATGAAAATACAGGAACATCTTCTGGAAAAAAAAATGTGCATGAATATCCAGTACCAGATCGCAAGCCTTCACTCTGTCACTATTTCCAGGATTTCAAATAGCAGGCTGTCTTTTCTCTGTGCATCTGCTCCTCTTTTCCTTTCTCATTTTGCTCACTCCTAACATCTCTGTTCTGTTGCTCTCCAAATTTTCCCTGTTGTTTCCCACTGACTCTGTCCCTACCCTCTCACTCTCTCTGGTCATGTTTTCTCCCCTTCACTTTAAGTCCTTTTGCTTCATATTGTGTGGAAAAACTCACCATCAAGAATTGAATGTTCACAAAGGAGACAGAGGTGTTCTAAAACAGAATAGAGGCAGAGTCCACCAGGGCATACCCATGTGGAGTCACTGAAATTACTGGAGGACACAGCAAACAATACAATTAGGAAATTCTATCCTAATTTCCTGAGTGATTTATGCCCTCTCCTTTTTCCCTTTCGCTAAGGTACTCAGAACTTACAGACTTCGTGGCCTGCCAGTGTATGTTGCTCCTTGGTATGTTCCCCCTCTCTGGTCATACATCACATGTCTAATTAAAGTGATTTTATGCCTCTTCTGGGTGGACAAGTCAATATTCATTAGCTCATTATGCTTGTGCCTACTGTACTGTGTTTCATTTTGGGGTCATTTGTTGATAAAGAACTCTGCCCCTCTCCTGTTCTCCCCCAAAGTCAACCACACCCAACTGCCTGCATATGCATTGCACAGCCTTCCTAGCCTCCCTGCCTCTCCTCCCTTGTCCTGCTTGCCAAAGAACAGCTCCCTTATTTGTAAAGACACAGGCTTATTTGTTTCACTCAATGCGACCACATTTGCCTCTTAGACCTCTGGCTTCTTGCACTCCTTCCTTTGCTGCAGATTCTCCTTTCAGCTCTCCAGCTCTTCTCCAGTCTGTACTTGCTACACCCTTCGCCTGTTTGTGGAGAACTTGGCAACATGCAAAAAATGGTCACTTCAAATGAAAATGCTGAGGTGTCCTCAGGGCTGGGAGAGAACAGAGGCTGCAGAGTAAAGTTCTTATCAAGCAGGAGGTGGAGAAATCCCTTTGATAAAAAGGAGAAGCACAAGGATTACTTGCAGTGGCAAGGAAAAAAAGTTGCTAAAATTTTTTACTTTCTGTAGCTCTTCTGCTATAGAAAGGAGCAAGACTTCTGGAATTTTCTCCCACGTGAAATGCTTCTATGCAAATACTCGCTATGAGCTAGGTTTGAGCCTTTGCTCTGATTGTGCTGGAATAGTACTCTGGGATATCAGTCTCAACCCTTGAGAAATTTCATAATGTTAGAAATCCCTTTAGAGAATCTTGGACTGCTCTCAGAGGATGTGGCCAGATTGCTGTTGTGCATTGTCAGTCCTGTGTTTCCATGCTGGACTTTTCCCTTGGGCAGTGCATAACAGAGCTAGTATCCCCTGTTAGGACCTGGGAATTTCCCAGGATCTGGCCATGTCCTAGCACACAGAAAGTTTTTTTCTGGGTGCTGAGGTTTTTCCAGTGACTTAGCTAAAACATAGCTTGGATGCTGTCCAAGACTTATGGCAAAAACTAAATGAGGCAAATATCAGATCTCAGTGGATATCTTGAGCACACCATGGGTTACCTAGAGAAAGATTCAGGCTTCTCAGTTTGAAGATTACTGCATTAGGTTGTTCAGCTCTAGCAACTGGTCTGAACTAGGAATCAAAGGCTGGAGTGTCCTTTTTTATCATCTGTGTACTACATCCCTGACCAGTAGCAAGAGAAACAATTGTATGCTCAGGGTCCTGAATTTTAGAGAGGGATGGAGCAGTCAAGAGGTTTGCAACTACAAGCAGCTTATCCTGTGTAAATCGAGTGGGTTTAGAGGAGGAGTGGGAGGAAAAGAACTGCAGCAGAGCTGGAAGCAAGTCCATTGCACGCCAGTAAAGAAAACCAGGTTAGATTTTCAGCTGGCTGCAGAAACCGGTCACCAGCATCTTTCCAGGGCTGCAGCCAGAGCAGATGAACTGCCAGCATAAGACTGATGAGACTCAGTGGGAGAACCTTTAAGAGGTACAATCATTCTATCAGTGCAAAATCTCACTGCCTCAAAAACTCCCCTGCCTCCCCCAAGATGTTGTGGTCTCTTTTCCGTTAGCAGTAGGCACTGAGAGAGCAGCCTGCACTCCCATCAAATTAGGGGAATGATAACAAATGTTGATCGTTGGAGTTTCTGTGAGTGAACTGAGCAGGGTGAGGGCACCCTCTCCTGTGTTCACTCTGACTATCCAGCCCTGGCACACGTAAATCAGTGCCAGCTCACAGACACAGCCTGGCTGCAGCTCAGGGGAGCACTGTCCAAGGAGCCGTCACAAGAAATGTTAAGGGTAGCAGTAGCTAAAACTTTTGAGTAGCTATAGGGACATGAGCCATACCACACTGCTTGCCTTTCAAATGATTCCTCGCCCATTTTAGCTACTAGGATTGACTGAATCAGCTGATCTCTAGGAGCAAAGGATCAAGATGGATGTAGAAATATTTCCTTTCCAGAGCAAAGGCAGAGCAGATGAGTTTTGTCCTTGACTTGGTCAGTCAAGCTAGGTCACCTGATGATGTTAAATTGCTCAAAAAGAGAAGAAATTGCTTTTAAATTATATTCCTACAGTAATTCCTCTTTTGCCTTGTACAGGGGAAGATTCAGGGCAGCTAGTGTTGTAGCTCCATCTACCAGGAAGCAACGAGTCAAGCTCCACTGTCAGTCACAGATGGTGTAATTAATTCTTCTAGGTAGTGCAATTAGTCCATCCTATCAGCAACATATTTTCTCAGTCAAAATTATACTAAAGCTAATAATACATTAAAAAAAAAAAAACAGAAACAAAAAGAAAACCCAAAATGGGGGAAGCAATAATGGGAGGAGAAGGGATTAGAACAAAATTTACCAGTGTATAATTTTTTCTTGTTGTACATTTCCTCTTCCCTTCAGCTTCAAACACAATTCAGAACAACTGGTGAATGTAGTGAGCAGAATGAATACAAATTGGCTTACTTTAAATAGCAGCGTGTAGGACTAAGCCAAAGTCTGCTTTCAGATGCTGAGGCAAGATAAGACATGGATCCTGCAACGAACTCCGTGTGGGTATTGTGTCAGTCTGGGCTTCTGCCTTGTGTCCAGCTTGCAACCCTGGGGTGTGAAGGAGATAAGGTGCATGTGCTGCCAGATGTGCACTGTTCTTTGGGCTCTCAGAGATGCTGTCTTTGGGCAGGACTTGCTTTAAGGACTGTGTGGAAACCTGTGTATAACTATGTACAATTCTCTTGCAATACAATATGGGGGAGCAGGAGGAGGTCTGAGTTACCTTGGAATATAACCCAGGAAAGAGATTTGTGGCACCCATATGGGGAGACATGCTGGAGTTTTGCTAGCAGACAGAGTATGGTGTCAGCGATGGGTGCTGTAGTGCACTCAGAGTGTGAAGGACACCAGAGTGTGAAGGACAGGCTGGGAAGGACATCCATGAGCAGGGCATGTCTGGCTCTCTGTGGCAGGAGGGAGGGCAGTAAGTGTGTTTGCGAAGAAAGCTGGTGCTGAGAACATGTGGCTATTTTTGGCAATAAAGAAAAAGATTCAAAGCAGACTGCACAAGTCAGACTGGGTAATGAGAGACTTCAGAGTATGGCTGATCTCTGAAATCACTCCTATATGAGCTCTTCAAGGCTGGGAAGGCATGGGAAGGTACCATGGCTGTGGCTCTAACATGGAGACAAGCACATGTTGGCTTGAAGCATCTTGGGCTCCTCTGTTCCCATTCCAGAGCAGCCCAGTGAGCCAGAAGCCCCTTGGCTTCTGTATGTCTCAGTCTTGCCGCAGTGACCCACCTCCCACCCCCAGCAAAAGGAGAGGGGGAGCTGGCTGAGACCCTGAGAGAAGCAGAGAGCCTGTTTCCTTGGAGATAGTTATCTCTTTCTAAGAGTGAATTTAGCCCAGATGGAAAAAAAAATGCTGAGTGGGAACAAAGTCCTTTTTTTAGAGCTTGAGGAGGCACAGTCTTCCCTAGTACTGACCCTGAGTGTCTGAGAGCATTCTTCTCTCTCGGAAGAGGTGATAGGGCAGCCCAGCTCTTTGCCATGCTCCTGAGCTGGCTACCATCAATAAGGTCTGCAGCAATGTTATGGTGGGGGAAAGTGTACAGAGCTCTAGCCCCTGAAGTAGAGGTTTTCCCTGGGGAACATTTGGTCTCACTTCCTCTGTTCATTGCAGGAGCTTTAGTTCAGTCAGTTGAAAAATAGCTATGATGGTGTTTAGTGGCACCTTGGTGTGTCTTGCAAGGGCTACTTCATTTCAGCCCTTTGACGGAGTCCTTTTTGCTACATGATAACCATCACAATAGAGACATATCTGTGGTAAGCTTGTGCACAACGAATGACAGTGATTTTTGGTCACAGCCAAGCTGGCATGGAGCTTCTGACATACTTATCAAAGTGTAGGTGTCCTAAAGGAGCCTGTCGATCCATAGCATACCTGAAGGGAGAGCTGGATATGTCCCTTATCCTGCAAGAGGTGGTTGTGGTTTCCCAGGAAGGCTAAAGTGTAAAAGGCACCCTCCCATATGCAAACTTGTCTTTGTCTTTAGAAACTCAAGCAGCTTTAGGCTCCACACCTGCCCCTTAAGCTCCTTGATAATTTAGTTTCTCTCTTTCTCATCTCACTTTGCTTCAGCGTCCCTCTGAACACCCCCATCCATCCGTCTCCTTTGTTGCTAGGTGAAAAACTCACAGCAACAGCAATGGAAGCTGACTCATGGACCATACATGGGAAATGGAGGAATTAAGTATTGCCTAGTGCCCCAAATGAGCCACTGTCAGGCCCTGACTGTGTAGTCACGTGTGATTGTCCTGAGCAGCCTCACTTGAGACCCCTGCCCATATACTCATCTACCCTCTTTCTCTATCCTGTGAGGACTAGATAAGCTCAGTGCACATCCTAAGCTATGTTGTGAGTAAGTCTGTGCTCAGTTCTACTGTGGCTGGCTGCCTGACTGGACTTCACAAACTGACCTCAGCCCTGCCTCATCACTTTAATCAATGTTAAATGATGATCACTGCACTGATGCTGTTACCATCACTGGGCCTGCTCTGCTCATCTAGCTTAGATGCTGTGGGACTGCACCCTTGTCAGTGAGAACACGGCCCTGCCTGTTGTTCTGCCACCCTTGGCTCCTGGCCTATCTTCCCTGGAGGAGCAGCCTGATCCTGCTGCTTCCATGACAACCTACTTGGAACTAGAGGTCTCTGGAGATGCTTAGCTCTAGGTCTGCATATCAGAAATCTCCCCAAAACACCACTATTTTCTTTCCTTCATGGTAAGTGTGTTTTTAGGCAGTATCAGAAGTAGCATTGATACTTCTTGAATTTTCCTTTCTGGGTTTTCCAATCTAAGCCAATGCAGATATGCATGTATGTGAAGATGATGTGGCCGTAAGGAGTAGGTTACTTAGCTTCCTTCTGGAGTTCTGGAAACTGAAGACTTAGTAAAGCCATGAGGATTTACTTTTTTTTTCCCTCTTGCAGTCTGTGTCTATTCTTGATTGCAGTTCTCTTTCTCTAATGATCTTTCTGCAGCAACATGAATGAAATCTCACCTTGGACGAAATTTATTATAAGAAGGATAGTGAAAGACTTCTCACCCACTCCATGACAGTGAGTACCATAGAATATAAGAGATAGAACTCAGGGAACCATGATGCTAAGTTTTCAAGAAGAAATCTTTAAGATGGAGTGATTTTCATTTTTTTTATAGATTTTATTTCAGAGATTAAACTATGTCATGTCTTGTAGTATCCATGGTGATCCTCATTCACGTTGCTGAAAGTAGAACTGATCATCATTTAGGGTAGTAAAGCAGTTTTTCTTGCTGGTAGATAATGGAAGACCCTTAGGGAGCTGGATCTGTCCAGGTTTTATGTTTGTCTAGAGGGCTGGTATGACAACTAACCACCAGCTCTAGACTGTGAGCCTGCTTCGCAGTGGGTGTTTGAGAGGATGCAGGGGCATTGCTGCTCTCCTCTTCTATTTCTGATCTTGTCTTTACTAAGTGTACTTCAAATTCATGCTCTTTAAAACCTTTTTAAAGTGCAGGTCCAAAGGCTTGATTTGGAGGCAGGTTAATTTGGCAGAGTAATTGCTTGAGCTCTTCTCAGGATTGTAAGAGGAGAAACCCATTTATATATGTAATTTTTTTGGCCTTATGATGGCTGTTCATCGCAAGCAGTGAGCAGTCAAATGCTTTTTGTGAGCCTTCCCAAGACTATTGTGATAAGATAGGGACAGGAACTCATTACAGCCTGGTGAAGCAGCCTGGGCTGAACTCAGTTCTTCTACTTTGGTGCAAATCCTTCTGATTTCTTCACAGTTTTCTGGACTTCAGGGTTCTTTCCCCAGCTCTGGAAAGTGTGGAGCTGAAGTATATGGGTCATAATGTGTTGTGGCTAGAGTGTTGGGAGTAAGACCTAAGGGCAAATTAATTAGAAAAGACATATTGCAAGGTTCTCGGCTTTGATGTGTTGCATTGTGCACACTTTTTCTCCTACTGGAGTAGGAGACCCCATATATTGATTGAATACAGGTTCCAAAATGTTGGGCTGGGCTTGAATATTGTCATTTGTGCAGATACAAGCAGAATTTGTCCCTTGCTATGAAAAGGGACTTTAATTTGGTTCTTCCATGAGGTTCAGTAATGTGATGTATTCACACCTTACATGAATTAACTGAAATCTCTCCCTCTTTGCTTATTTATGTTTAGTGTGATATTTTGAAAGAGCAGATATTTTTAATCTTTCGATAGCTTTTTAATAAAAGAGAATGAAAATGGAAACCACATCTTTCTTAAGTGAATGTTATCTCTATGGTAGTTCTAGAGATTCAGATCTGTGTCAGTGCCAGTTTATTGCAGTCTATTTTCTCCTCAGTGAGCATCTGCTTAACAGTTCAGTGCAGATACAGATAGATAGGAACATTCTAGCACACACCTAACTCCACTCTGGGGCATGACAGAAATTATTTAGGGCAGTTATTAATTTTTCTACCAAAAAGACTTGGGTCAAGGCAAAGGTTTTGTCAATCAAACAGGTTAAGAAAAATCTTGGAATTACAGAAAACAAGGATCACTCTCCTCCTACCTCTGTTACCTCCCTTCATTTATTTTTTTTAGTGGCAGCATTTAGAACAAGTCACATAAATTTTTAAACCTTAGTATGCTTTATCCTAGCCTACTGATCATAGGTCTTGTAATGTAACCTAACTGTTATGACCTGTTATGACAAGTTACAAAGCAATAGACCAGGAAATTCCCTCCCATTCATGACCCCCAGTACTTCTTTCTCCCTGCTGGCTATAGGATTATAGTTATTTTTTGAAAGTATTATTCATTCTTAGACCAAAAAATGGATTGTAATATCAGCTGGAAAATAAGTGCAAGATTGAAAGCTAGGTGCTTTTGTCTGTGTTTATGAAATTGTTTAAGAAATGCCACTTTGGCTAAGCAAAGCATGGAAACAGATATAATTATCCATGCTATCTAGACTGGAAAGAGTGCTGCGAGGGAGGAGGAGGAGGAGGAAGGCATCCTGCTCCAGGAAAGTCAAGGCAGTTTCCCACAGAGCTCTCCGTGCTTCTGAGTGGTGGCCAGTCAGCCATAGACTCATGCAACAAAATGAGGCCAAGGTTCTTTAAATGATAAACTACAAAACAGATATCTGAGAAGACTCCTGTGTTTTCCCCGTTATGCTTCTAAAAAAGGTAATATGCTTTCAAAATGTCTCTTTATGAACAGGACTCGTCCAAAGTGCTCCTAGAAGGAGAATAATCTGCTTGGATGGCTCCTATTGGGACATACCAGTGAAGGGACCTCCTAGGTCACTGGGCACAGTTGTCTCCCTGTTGGGAACCGTCGTACACAGATACCCAGGCAGGTAACTGCTGGAGGGCACAGTTACATGCATATGCATTACTATGTTTATCTACACAGGTATTTGCAGAGTTGCAAAGTGAATACTTGGTGGGGAAGTGGGCATGGGTCCAAAGCAAATGGGCACTCTTGCAGTCTTAACTATAAATAAATTGTTAAATAATATGTTCAGAATTTTGCCTGGCAAAATGTATGGTGAATTACGCTCAGGTGTCTCTGATATGCTTCAGATGCAAAATTTCAAAGCCATTTTCAGAATTCCAATCACTTGTTTCATGATCTATATTCAGTGAATGGAGCTGATCATTCTCTCCCAGGAGGGACCATTTGCGGCAGAACAGCAGTGCACTCGCCAGAAGAAGGTCTGACTACTGGAGGTGCATGATGAGGCAGGGCAAGATCACATGGGTGACTTCAGATCTGGTTTTTTTTTTTTCAGCACTGAAGGCAGCCAGGCCAAGGCTTTCTGCTGTATTTTTTAAGCCTTATTTTACTTTGTCTGTAGTTTTTCTTCCTGATCCTTGTCGCAGCAGCAGGATGCATGAGGGAGTTTATTCAGGTTTCAGAGCTCCCCATCCTCCCCTCTTAGTCAGCTGTGTCTTTTCCTGTCAGACAAGCAAGGTACCGGTGCCACTGTACCAGTGCTAGTGCAGTACCGACCTTGGGGGATCCTTCCACATCACTCTCCTCTGGGCTGCAGAACCATTGCCTTAGCAATACCTTGTGATGTTAGCCTTCTCTCTCCTATAGAAACATGGGAGTCTTGGAAAAAGAGATGCCATTTGTCCCTCCTGCTTCTCCACTAAATGTGATAAAACGGTCTGCAAAAGCTGTGAGGTTACAAATCCCTCTACAGAGGGGAAGCAGTGACGTGAGAGGGCTGCCGATAGCAGAGAAGGAGCCCCTCGAGCATGCGTTTAGGGCATAGGGATCCCTTTGGGAGTCCCTTTGGCAGATTCTGCTACTTGTTCTGAAAGAAGCTTTGAGGGGCAAAAGTGATTTATCCTGCAAAGCCCTTAGCACTCTCCTCAGGCTGACTCCTACCAGGAGTAGGAGGGCCCTGATGAAGAATGGTGCAGTGGGAGGCTCCCAGGGGAGCCATGCAGTTATGTGGAAACCCGGCCTCTGAGCATCCTTGGATGAGACTCCTGCTCCCTTACACAGAGAAAAGTCTTTTTAGCTACTCACGTCTCTATGACCTTGCTTTGACACAACGTGAATACAAAGCAAGGAGCAGCTTAGTGTTCAGAAGTCTAGCTAGCTAACTACGACTGTCTTAGATCACCCTTCTGCAAGATCTACAGATTGCAAGGCAGAAATGGGGGTGGGGGAGAGGATTTAGTCAGCTGATGAGCCTGGCTTCTCTTTTAAGAAAGCGGATTTATTGGTATTAAACATGTCTCTCTTAATGTGGGTGATTTAAAATGGAAATTGCCTTTGAAAGGGGATTTCCTATTAACTAGCTGGGAAGGAAAAATAGGATAATACCATCATCCCTATACAGGGCCCATAGATGAGATGCTGGAACAGAATGATCTAGTTAACTGCCTTTTCTCCAGAAATTACTGCTACTCTGTGAGGGTAGGATGAGCCTTGCCCAAATTGCTCCTTGAGAAATTGTTACATTGATTCAATTTCCAAAAAGCTGTTTTTATTCAAAAACCCCACCTATTTCCTGGATCCTTTGGGGTTCAGTAAAATCTGTTTAAATATGGATCTTCAGAGGGCAGGTCAGAAATGTGCCAAGCTCTTCCATATGCCATATATGAGGCCACATGACAGCACAGACATGTGGAAGATGGGACTGTAAGTCACATTTGGTATCATATGGTTATTACAATAAACCATCAAAACTTGGATTAATTAATGATTCCAATAAAACAAAAGCCTTGTCGACACCCAAGTTTGCAAAAGTTTAATCCAGGTTGGCCCAGTTACCAATTTAATTAAGTCTGTGAAACCTGCATGTGTGGAAGAATCAGCACACTTAATCTGAATTCTTTCAGTCCACTCTGTTTAAAACATCTGTACAAGGGGATGTCTGTGTAGCTGCTGAAGCCGCAGGCAGAGATACCTAGGCCAGATGTGAGCAGGCTAAATCCGCATCAGCAGTGTACTGCAGTTGACTTGCTTAATGGCAGAGCAGTGGCAAATTAGTATGATTACATGACACAATTAGGATTTTCTTTATGTCATTCTGCTATATTATGGATCAGTGTGGACAGGATCCTGTTTGATACGCGTACAGACTGCAGTACTAAAATTGTGCTTCTTAACTACAAAGTATGCAGAGTTGTGAATAAACAGTGTACTGTAATTCCTTGTGTGGGTTCTCCTTAAATGAGGTAAAGCAAGTTATTCTGGGTGCTGCAGCACCCATTTGATTGTTCTTGAGAACCATCTCAGATTGGAGAGTCCTATATCTGTTCACTGTAGTCTTCCCTGCTCACCTCATGTCTATCAGCCATGACAGATCACAAAATGTTACAGCAGCTTATATAAGGAGCTGCTAGTACCTCTCCCAGTGTCTGCTTGCCTGCAGCATGCAACCCTGCCTAGAGTTGCTTTTCCACCTGTTAATGCAAGGACAAAGGAGACATGATGTCCCTTTCCAGTAACTGGTAGATATCAGAGTCTGGAGTGTAGCAGAGGCTGGTGAGTATGGGATGATGTGCAAAGAGGCTGAATTTGGGAATCAAGACCCTTCTTCAAGTTCCTGAGTTCAGACAACTCCCTGCTGAAAAGAAGTAATCCCTTGACTTGTATGAAACATCAGTTTTCACCCTCATTTCCTTGTTGGCCTCCCATATCATACAGAAGCTGCTCTGTGCTCATGACAAGGAGACTTCTGTCTTCTGGCCTCGAGACTGACTTGTGCTACATACGACATGATGTGAAACACAAAGCAAGTAATGAAAGAAAAGATTGTTCTGGCATGACCCTCCTGGAAAGTTCCTTTTAAAATCACGCTTGGTGCTCACAGCTTTTGGCCTTGAACAATGCAGATCCTAGCAGAGAGCCTCCTGTGTTTAGGCAGTCAACTTGAAGGGAACTGCTTGGATGTTTCTGGCCCCAACGGTGATTGTCTCTGTAAAAAAAAGATTGCCAAAAGGTCCTCCAGTTACCTAGTCTGCTTTAGGTCTCTATCCATACCAGAAAGATATTTCCAGCATGCACATTCCTGAGCCCAGTCCTCTTTAAGGGGTGGATTTAGATATTGTCTGAGGCAGTCTGGGCCTGCCCTTTCTCATGCTATTCTGAATACTCACTCCACTCACTTTTGTTGAAGTCCAAAATCTCCACCTCCTCTGAGCTCAGCTGACCGCAGGCAGCAGGAGGAAGGCTTCATTCCTCTTAAATGTCTCACATAGGTTTAATGTTCCCCCACTTCCTCAAGATATTTGCTTTAAAACTACAGGACAGTGAGGGCATGAATAGGAATCTTACCTAATAGCTGTTTCATAGTGCAAAAGCACTGTCAAAGAAAGAGAAAACATGAGGTACATAGTGGGTATTCTCATCATTCGTCTTGGGCTAATGTGAAGGAGCTTTACTCTTGTTATCTAGAATAATTATGAAAAGAGCAGAGAGACAGGACTAGGCTGAGACCAGTGCTAAGCCCCTCCCTTGACTTTCAGCCTCTGGTCTTGGTGAAGCAGTATGACAGCCTGAAGCATCTGCTGGGAAGTGAGAAGGCCAGTGATTGAACAGGGGATATCTAGAGGTAGAGATGTGTACGCATGTGTCCCATAAGGGCTGCTTTGCAGAGGTGACTGTGGTATCCCAAGATACTCTGTATGTTGAATGTGTGCTTATACAGACCAGGCTTGTCAGTGCACAGTGTAGGGATGGTACAGCTCTGTGAATGATGTGGAGCAATGTCCTGCCTGTCTGCAATGTGTGACATTGCCACAGAGGACAGGGAGAAGGGCCAGGTGAGATCTGCAAGGAAGGGTATTGTTTTTATGGTTTCTGTGCATGTGATGATTAGTTGTGGGCATATTGCCTGATCAACAATGGCATGAGTGCCTTGGCCACTTCTTTTGGCTGGTGGGAAGAGAGAAGAGCAATAGACTTGAGTAGCTACCAGCTATGGATGTACAGAATAGCTGCTGAGAGGCAAAATGGTAGCAGGTGTGCTGGCTTTCAAGTCGATCTGTGATGGGTTGCTGCTGTCTGACGTGGCTGGTTGCTTGGAGGATTTTTGTTGCTTGGCAACCCTGTTTTCACTGTTCAGCAGGAAATATCTGAGGGGGGACACTTCAGAGGACACACAGCCACCGGAGGGCTAGGGGAAGAGGGTGTTCATAAAAGTCATGGTGTCCCACATTGGTGTGCTTTGCTCAGAGCTGTACCTAGTCTGGTCATGGCTCATGTGCATAGTCCTTCATGGGTTTTGTGTGGGTAGGGAACTGGTGAGAATCCTGATGCTGTAAGAGCAATTTAGGAAGCTGGGCAT
This sequence comes from Nothura maculosa, assembly GCA_032353885.1. NCBI lineage: Eukaryota > Metazoa > Chordata > Aves > Tinamiformes > Tinamidae > Nothura > Nothura maculosa. The sequence continues at coordinate 530,098 of JAUBOD010000647.1, read as the reverse complement.
CCCATCTTGACACCACCTAGGTTTTGAAGAGATGTATGGCTCATAAAGGGAGTAGGAACCCTAAAGCATGATGAGAAGTCATGGGCACTGCCATGTGGCCTTGTGGAGATGTGCTGGTAAACACAGGGCCTGCATTCTGTCCTACTAAGATGGGTTTTCTCAAAAATTCAAGCTCAAAAACCCTTCAGAATATGATTCTGTAGTTCTGTAGGACTTGATACAGCATAGTTAGGCAGAGGACAGGTTGTGCATAACAGGTTGTGCAGTCTCTTTCCTTGAAGGTTTTCAAGACCTAATACAGCTCTGAGCAGCCTAGTTTGGTCTCTTCATTCTCTCTGCAAGGAACAGGATTGGACTAGAGACTTACTGAAGTCCTTTCCTACTTGAATTACCCTGTGATTCTTGTCACTTCTGGGGAAGGTTGTGAAGAGTGGCTACTGAGTCTCTGTCACTGCACTGAAACATCTACACAAAGTCAAGCACTTCAGTCAGTACTGCTCTCTGTAGACTAAGTGTAAGTTTCTAACCCTCATGTCTTTCAAGAGAAGTTTGAAAACAAAAATGTCACAGATGCAATGCCAGTCATATATGTAATTAATAATTTAACCAGTTGTTCCTGTTTACCCCACTGAAGGAAGGCAGAGCTTGCATTACTTTCCTTGCAGCACTTTCAAGATACCAAGGAGTTCTGACCTGTGGCTTAAGAAGCAAAAAAGAGAGAAAAAGAACAGCTTGCTTGGTTCTTTCTGATGAAAACTCTGAAATTGCTCTTGTGAGTAGTAAGTCTGGGAGACATTTATTATCCATACCTTTGCCACATGCTTGCAATCTTAGACGTTGAAGACTACCAGTATTATCTGAGTTTGTGTGATTAGTTATTTCAATGCTTTTCAGCTGAGCTACAGCTCCTGGTAGATGCATAAAAAAATAATGCAGATCCTGGTGACAGGTGGTAGTGGTGGAGGGAGCAGTCACCTTCCTGGTGTTGTTGCTCTGTGACCCAAAAAGTTCACCAGTGTCACGGGTCTTGCCAGGAGGTTTCCCTTAAGGCAAAAGCTTCCCGTACAAGTCAGTTATTTTGTATGTGAACCTATTTATAGAGCGTATCTAAAGACTTGTTTCCCTGAGTATTGTACAAGCAGACATCAAACAGTTTCCTAGCTCACGATTTCCACGTCTGCCTTACTAGTCAGCTCTCATGTCTGAGGATATTTAATACTACTCACTGCCAGGGTCATGTTCATGTGCACCAATGTTTCAGAAAAGCTGTCTTTTCAGAGCATCAAGTTGTGAAGTGGTATCATCACGTGTAGCAAAGACTTGCTCAATGTTTGCCAGATTGCTCGAAGACTTGCCTGCCTCCAGCTCCCAGTGACCAACACAGATGGCTTTGATCTAATGCCAAGGATTCTGTCTGAAATATGGCTACTTTAGAGAGTGGTTCCTGCAGTCATATATGCAGCCCTGCTAACTCTTTCCTTTGAGATGTAAGTGCTATGAACAATGACAGCTGAAACTAAACTTTCTTTGTGGCGGTTATGGTTCCTTATCCTTTCCTTAGTATGAACTGGTTGCCAGGAAAAAGACATGGTTTGTATTTCTGGGCACAAAGAATGAAGCAGACATTGGGAATCACCAGAAGAACACAGAAGAAATTGAATTGATCAGCTATCCATGCTGTGCCTGGCTGCTTTCACATGAACATTGAGTAGCAACTGCATAGCCCCACCTCTTGCATACTCTTTGTTAGGAGTCCTGTGTGCCTGGGCTACTGTCTTTTCTTCTGGTGAGGCTCTGGACCAGGAATGTGGTGTTTTCTGAGGTTATTTCGTGTAACCTGGTAAATCTGGAAACAGAATAACCTAGGTCTTTCCATGAGATGCTGTCAATGCCTTTTCAGCAACTGTTTAGATCTTTGTTCAGATCTGGGCTGGCTGGATTTTTGCTGAGCCCTGCCTCTCTGCTACAGAGCATCATTTCTAGAAGATGGAGACAATTCCAGAAGATGGAGAGATGTTGTTCTACACCTCTGTGACTACCAGTGGAGGCAGGCACAGAGGTTTTGTGTGCACATGAAGAACTTCTTTGGGCATGCTGTGCTGTGCTTTGGCAGATGTATGTAAGCTTTTAAGGCCTCCAAGGATGAAGGGGACAACTACCAGTTCTCACTGTGTGGCAGCAAACCAGTTTGAGGTAAGAAAGTTCATCAGTTGGATCAGCACAGGAGTTTTATGCATTGCCAAGCTGCAAATATTTATTCCTTCATGATGTCCTCCCTGTTACTTCATAACTTGCAATGTCCTGGAGAGAGCATCCAAATGGGTTTTCCAGCTGCTGAGCTGTGGCTCTGCATAATAAAAACCTGAGAGAAGGGCTTACCACATGAATAAAAAGGAGCCCTATGTCATTATAGTATAGGGACTGGTGTATTGTTGTGTAAGTTGCTGCAGACACTTTATGGGCAATAACGCAGGCAACACTGGATGTGTGTCTGATGCCTACATCTGCAGAAGTTGTTTTGTGACCTCGACTAGGTAAGATTTTTTTTCTCTATGTATATAGAAACCACTGTAGTATGCCACTACCAATCTGTATTTTGAGTGAAGTTGCTTAGCTTGATTCTAATATCCCTTACCACGCATCTCTGGCCATTACAGACATTTCCTTAGGCCTTCAGCTCTTGTGAACTGCTATAATGAACATGTAATAGCCTTCTGAGATTTGCTGACATTTTTGCCTTTTCTGAAGCATATAAGAGTAAGGCAACCAGGAATCATTCCATGAACACTAGATATATGATGACTGGGAAGTCTGATCTGCCTTTGATCAGGTCAACACAACTACCAGCACTGAGTAACTCCTGGGATGGTGTACGTGACCATGGTAACAAGAAATATCATAACATAATTCACAGTTATAATATAACCAGCAATAGACAGCATTGCCTGGCCGTAACATTGCTTTCTCCAATCATTTTTTGTTATCTCTCCCCAGGTTACCTCTTCCTCTCTCTTCCCCTAAGATGCCACTAGGGAACAATACAACTGAGATGCACACCTCCTCTACTCATCTTGGAAATCAAAGTATATGAGAAAAGTAACATCTAGTGATACTACTTTTTTTTGTGTGTGTGCTCCTTCATTAGGGCTCCTCCATTAGGTCCTTGAATACCCCTTGTGCCATCTGGGAATGTCTCTGATGAAACCATGTTATCTGCTGACAGTGTGCATCAGCCTGACAAAGCTGTTGTGTGAAAAAGGCAAGAACCTCCATGCCTATGGAAGTTCAGTCACATGAGAGGCACACACTGGAGCAAGAGACAAGATGTCCGCCTTTGTCAATCAGATATCATGAAAACATATCATCATCCTTGTTCCAGAGTAAGGACATGACCAGCAAGGACACAACACACTGAAGGCCTGACCTTTATCTGCGCACAAAAGCCTGACAGCAAAGCTAGTCCACAGAAACAGCTCCTGATCAGCACAGGGGCTTTGAGCAGAGGTGCCCTGCTGCTTTTTTGCCACTGTGGTAGGAGTAGGGTTGCAAGCTACAGCTCCCCAGAAGCTTTATAGGCTTGCTTCTAAAAGGCACAATAAAGGACAAATGGCCTTGCCATAACACAGGAGCATAAACATAGAGGAATGGTGTGAAAAGAATGTGGAATATAATCATAGTTTTCTCTCTTCTCAGGCAAACCTGTTTGCTAGAGCCAGAGGAAGCCCAAATTTTCATTGAGAGCTATTCTAGGCTGTCCTTCCAATAAATGTTTCCTTGCTCTAGTGCCCGGCCTTGTATGGGGAAAGTTGCCAAAGTGTGGGCAAAGTTCTAGGTGGACATTTTGTGAAGATAATGAGGGAAGAAGGCCACAATAAGGTCTGCTTTTCTGAAATCTCATAAGAGGTGAGGAAAAGGTGTACCTAGGAAGCCTAGTCTTGGTCCCAAGTTTACAGCTGCAAAGAATAGGCAGAGCGTGACACAGGCTGTAGATAATACATACAATCAGGACACTGAGACTTGAGTTTGAGTAGCATCTACCATAAGAGTGAAAATGGACTGCTGAGATTCAAAGCAGTTGAGTTGAATGTCCTCCATTGCCACTTGATAGTATATAAAAAGAGGTAGCTGAGGTCTACCAGAGGTACTTTGCTTATTGCCTCTTAGGTTGCCTCTTTCTTCTGCCTAAGTGAGGTGATGTCTAAGTAAAGCAGAGAAGAAAGTGACAGTTTTCTTTGGAATACAGAGCAATCTGACAGAAATCTTAATGGTTCTTGCAGCCAGAGGGCTGAACTATTGAATCAGCTGGCTCGCTTGGAAACAACTTAGGTAAAGGAAATCTGTCTCCAGCTGCATAAAGTAAGTATATTCTATTCAGGAAAATGTGCTAGTGACAAGACAGCATGGTCACATCAGCTGTTGGGGATGGAAATTCTCTCTCCACTCTGTGAATGTTTAGGATTAGTGTAAGCCTTTCAACGTTTTCATAAAATGAGACTTCAAAAATGGACAGAGAAGGAAGTGACTGACATCAGAGAAGGATGTTTGCAAGGTGGGCAACAGAGGGTCACATACTGGTAGAAGGAAATACTCAAGATTCATAAGAGGTTAAACAAGTTAGATTTAATAAAGGAGTGACAGGTGAGAGACTGCATGGTGGTCTTCTTGGAAACTGCAAAGAGGGGTCACCGGTGGGAGGCTGATGCAGGTGCAGGCTGGACAGTCAGGCTGGAAGCATGAGCAGGAGTCGATAGTTTGTGAGGGGGCTTTAAATTTTCTAGACCTACTTCCTTATCTCAGGTGTGCTAATGCTGAGTAACCTTTGTCCAGGAAGCAGCTAGACACTGCTGGAAAAATGGAATATGCCTACTTGGGTCTTTATGGGAATTTGATCAATGAATAGTTTCACATGCTGGGTCTACTGCCACTCAGTCTGCCACAGACTCCTGGCCAGATCTTCTGCAGATGTTCTCACTACACCCTCACACTATTGGCTCTCAACTAACCATAGACATAGTGGTTTTCAGAGTTACTTTCAAGTTCATTAACATTCCTCTGCTCTTTATCCCTAGGCAAGGATCTATCTCAGGGACTACAGAGGCATGCTGACATGTTTTTTCACTTAAAAATGTGTCTATAGAAAACATTTGTTTTGAATTAGATAGTCCATACAACAAATACTGCCGTGAACACCCAACTCAAACCCTGTGGAAACATTTCTAACTTGTAAGCTTTTGGCTTGCTAGTGAAAGGATTCTTACTTGTATTTTTAAGAATGCTTTTAGATTCATATCTTCATGTCAGAAAAGTGATCTGCTTTTCTACAGCTAATGTCACAAAGATATTTGTTCAGAATTTTTGTCAGTACAAATAATACTTTCCATCTCTGACATCTCATCCTCACCAAGTTATTAGCAACAGCATCTGCTTCACTTAAAGAGGGAATAAGAATAGCAGAGAGACTCAGTGCTGTCACCAGTCTTGAACTTTTCTGAAAAAAAAAAGCTGCATCTGTTTGAAGGCCATGAGTGACACTGATTGCTAGAATTACCGCACTGGCAGATAGCTGGGCTGGTGACACTAACCAGTACTTCTGCTTTGCCACTTTCCATTTTAAAGTGGATCCATTCCTCTGCCTATAATATGAATGATCATGCTTTCTTTTGATAGAGTGTGGAGGGAGTCAAATCTACCTCTAACAACCCAGGGTTGGGATGTGCAAAGCAGAGCCATGTTCTCTAATACTGTTGGTCTCAGACTCCTGGGTCTGGCTCCTGCTATCCGAATAACCTTTTTGGACTCTTGCATAAACAGAGAATTTACTTTAGCGTGTAGAGAGTGGGCAGCCTTCATGGTCTGACTGCTCCTAGGTGCAGCCTTGGCATGGTGAAGTCCTTGGGGTATATATGTATGTATTAAATGGCATCAAAAGGACTGCAATAACTTCCATGTGAGGAAGGGCATGGGATGTGCACAGATTTTTTTCTTTGGTTTGCATATATCATTTTCATTTTTTAAGGAGTGAAAGGAACTCCTGGGCAAAAGGTGTGAATAAGATGCATTTCAGAGAAAAAAAAAAAGTAATGATGCTTCAGTGACATTATTTTCAGGGCATCTTGAGGCTTATGCCAAAGAACAAAAATGCTTTCTTAGGAAAAAAAAACAAAGATTTGTCCACAATGAAACTCCAGCTTTTGCCTTAGAGGTCACACATGCATATTTTTCAACATAAAGAGGATTTATTTTTTATGCACAGCAACTTCATGTTCTGAGTGAGTTTATAATATCACTGACTAGTGTTAGCATTTGCTCTCACTGAAATATAAACTTTTACTCTTCATACACTTTGATTGATCTAAGACTATTTCACATGCCTTGTTCCTTCTACAGAAGGTTCTTTTGGTGGCAACATAATGTTGAACAAGCATTAAGAAGTAGACAAGTGCAGGGCCTATATAAGTGAAGGTTAGATGTGCTGGGTAGCTAGAATAAATATGTAGAGTAGCAAGTGAAAACTTGGAAATGTCATGATCTTTCATCTAAATAACATTTGAATGTACTGGGGCTATCTTGGTACTTAATTACCATGTAGGCCTTCTATAGAAGAAAATATAAATGTGCTTTTTTGTGGTAGCACTGATATTACAGCATTTTGATCCTATTATACAGAGAAAAGTAGTAGTATGTTATTAACTATTTTCTGTTATCCAGAACAAAATAAGACAAAAGATGCAAAATGGAGAGTTTAAGTGACTTTAGCAACTTCTCTCCCTTTTTATATATACACACATATTTTTATATGCATAAAATATATTTATATGTATAAGATGGTTATATGTATAAAGTATGCTTATATGTTTATATACACATATTTAAAACATGTTTTTTTTGTAGGGTCATTTCTCCATTAATAATGGCATCTGAGGAGCTAAGTTGCTTGGAATGAAATGAGCTAAGCCTTTGCTTATGGATATTGTACTAAAGACAAGACTGGCTAGGTAGAGCCATAGTATCAGATCCCTCAGGGTGTGTGCAGCAGCTCTCAGTACCGTGAGCAGTAAACTAGATAATTGGTGTGTTGGTTCTCATCCAATAATAATTTATTTCCTGGGAGAAACTTCAAAGCTTAATCCTAGAATTAAATCCTCTATTTCTCCTTTGGATTTTAATTTAGTTTTGAATGCTCTGATGGATCCTCTGCTAGAACATTGGAGATGGCTTTCAGACATAAGGGTGATTTTCCTGGCTGCTGTACATGCTATGAGGAGAATAGGTGAACGCAGTCAGCGTGTTGAAGAGACTATCTTTTAGCTTTTTATCATGATAAGCTGGCAAAAGCTACACCTTATCTCTGACTGAAAGCACTTCCCCAGTTTCCTTTAAACCATGAAGGCAATCTGCGTAATCCATTTTGCAGTTTCTCCACTGAAGAGAAGAGAAGGTGTCATCACTTCAAGCTGGCAAGAACCAATAAGGTTTTCATCAAGCAGAAAGTTGATTTTAGAGAAAACAGGTATTTTTTTTTGTCTTGTTAAGACTGGAACAGCATGGAGATGATTGCCTGGAGGACTACAGCTTTCCATTCATTGAAATATGTCAAGAAACTGAACCTTGTTAAGGCTAATGAGGTGGGACAAAATCTCTAGCCACTGGAATGATCTTTGCACTCTAGAGGGGAAGGAGAAAGGCTTCTTTTTCAGGGCTGTGCAAGGCAATCCTTTGGCCTTTTCTCCAAGCTTCTGAATGGCACTCCGAAAGCGATGTTATAACTGGCTAATGCTTGTGCAGTGCTTTGATGCTACACAATACTGTGTCTGATGATAATTGCTAGTTATTATTAGATGCTGCTGCTTTTGATAGATAGGTTCTTCAGTCTGTATGTCTATAGGTAGTTGAGCCATATATCATATTAAAAAAGTGACAGTGTCAGTTTGAAATCTTGTCTTTGCTTTTGCAGTCTAAAAATAACATATTTCCATTTGAAAGAAAAAAAATCTAGATTCTTATTTTAATATGTGTGCATTTCACATATAAATGACTGTCCAGGAAAACAAATTTAAATGAACCTGGAATTCCATAGTCAAACAGAATAAAAAGTCTATAAACACATAAAAGGTTTATAAAGAGACAGAGAAAGCTATTTCTTCTTTAATCTACTTCACACTTTTTTTGATTCTGTGTGACATAAAACCAGTCTGTTAGTTGTTTAGGATTACTGGGAATGGACTGACCGTGGCAGAGACAGTAGGGGATGCTGCAATTATTGCGATGTAAAATGATGAAAGCTTCGCCAAGTGTGCTAGCATGACAGCAGAAAGAACATCTATATCACTTCAAAGTAAATGCAACGGTGTTTTCGGTTCTCTTCTGCAGGCCTGTGGGCAGGCTGAGTGTCCTCCAAGACAGGAAGGAAGGTGAAAGATGTTCTTGTGTCCAGGTCTCTTTGCAGGACAATAGCCAGAACTTGACCGCATGGCTTCTGGTTCAATCCTGTTCTAACACTCCTTGGTCCTGCAGCCATGTCTAAAAGAAAGGATAAAAGATCTCATGCTAAAATCCAGTTCCACTCTCCTATTCTTTAGATGGGCCACTGTCAGGTTTGTAGGATACAAACCTTCTTTCTATTTATTTATTTATTTTAGGGTTGCTTCCCCCCTTTTCCCTAATTTCTGAAAGAATCTCTTCCTGATGACCTTTAGGCAGAAGGTCATAGCATCTTCTTGTCTGTGGGCCTACGCGGCTGTTATGGTGATCCTAAAAGCATCACAGACTAAGTGCCTGCACACTGACATCTTCTGTGGCATCTCTTCTGCTTGGAAAGCAGGAAGTTCCAGGGCGTGGGTATGGATATCTTTTGCTGCCTTGTGATCAGGATTGGTCCAAGACTATTTGGTGGACACAGGAGCATGTGTACCATGCATGAAGAGGCACAGCTCTGCAGCCTGCCAACAGTTCGATAGGGAAGTAGCATGCAGTCATTGCAACGCTACAGAAGCAGAGACCAGATATGACAGAATACCTGGGTGGAGTAAGGCACAGTGCTGTATAAAAGGAGTTGTAGAGCCTGGCTGCTATGCTCTGCAGCCCATGTGCACACATCCAAAAGAATGCTACTATGAAAAACCTTTTTATGATATAAGAAGTTTTCCAGAGCAATTGATCCGCTGCATTGCTTACAAGAACTGCTCTGTTCTTGTACTGGACATAGCTTTTATACTGATGCAACTGGCTCTATCCTTGTGCAGATGTCCCATGACCTGTCAGCCTTTTGCCTTTGCTGCAGACCCTATGTATCCAGGAAGGTACTGCATGGGAACTCTTTTTTTATGAAGTTACGAAGATATCTAGTGAGCATTAAACACACTGTACATCCTTCATTGCCTATTAGTGCTGCAGGATGCTGTCTTGCGGTGTTAGAACGGCTCTGCCGCTTCCAAAACCACCCCTGGCACATCCAGCCCTGGATGCTTTTAATGTAAGAACTCTCATTCACATTCTTGCATAGTAGGAAGCACAGGAAGAATATGGCCCTTAATTTATAGTAAACCTGGATGCATTTAAAATAAATCCCTCAATTTCTATTATGGATAACACTTAAGTGTTTTTGAGTTGAAGAGATATTTGAAAAAAATCCCATCAGAGATGCTATTTGTTTCATTTTATGCAGTCCATTCATCTTGGTTGATTGGAAAAAAATAAAAGCCAATCCCAGGTAGTCAGAGTACACCCCATTATAGTACTGTAATAGAGATTTTGTAACCATTTTTTATTCTTAGCCTACCTCTACACCCATTATTTACAATAAATTTTGCATCTTAACATAATTTCCATTCTGTAGGTAATCTGTAGGAGAAGATATTCTGAAGTAACTGGTAGGTCTGTGTGCACAATTTTAGGCTTGTAAAGAGCCTGATTTCTTTGGACAAGGGAAAATAGCCATCTTTCTTTGAAAAGGGTATAAAATCTCAAAGCCCTAATCACACTAGAGAGCTTGGCCCTTATTATTTAGTTAAGAGAGAATTATTATATATATGTATGTAATATAACTGGATAATATATACATATTGTACATAGAGATCTAGTATGTAGCAAGGAAAACGAGCCTTATTCTTAAATGCAAATGATACAAAAGACTTCTATATGCCACCTAATCGTGTAATTGAATAGTTTTAGAAAAAAAAAATGCTGTTGGTGAACTTAATGCCACAAAAAATAGTAATCAAAATATTGCTGACTTGCTTTAAATAATTGCAGCTCTTCTGATTCACAGGCCCATTTTCAGAAATCGTTACTAAGATATTTCTTAGCCCTCCATTTTGCGTCTGTAATTTCCACTGATAAGTAATATATTGTATGAAAACTGTTCTCTCTCATTTCCACTGAGCTCCTTCTTCACTTATTTTAAAAAAGAATGCAGGAGGATCTGCATAGTCCCAGTTTATTCCTTCTTGCCATACCGAAAGGGGAAAAAAAACATCTTTTGGCCAAATCCCATCTGCTATTCTTGTATCACTATTATCATCGAAAGGAATGGGAAAGTCATATGACTAATCTCTTCAGCTATTAGCAACTTCTCTATGTAAGTATCATTCTACATTTCTTCTCTCCAACTGTTCTGAGATAATTTCAGATTATTTCAGGCTTTGACTAAAATGTCTTCGTTTTTTACTGAAATTAGAATGAAAAAGATCAAAGTCACTTTGAGCATGCCTAAAAATGTTATGAGAATCATTTTAACAAAGAAAACCTTACCAACACTCTCAGAAAAAAATAATATCCTTGCTACCCAAATTAAAATCTTGGTGAATCCTTTTGAATGAGGAGCTCAGACATGTATAGGTCTTGCTAGTGGTCACAGTGCAGCTACAGGAAGGATACCCAGTGTACATTGACACAGCAATGCATTAATGTTCCAGATGGCTCATGGATATGTGCATGTGGAGCTACAGTCATGTTGTTGTCCATAATCTACCTTACAGACCAGCAAACCCTGCTTGAACTATGTGAATTCTGAGGTATAAACCAGCAAGACTGAAGGAAGATCCAGAGTTGCCACCATGTTTTCACGTGGCCTTTCTCCCCTGGAAACCTCACCTGTGCTCCGGCGTAATCCTTTTCCCCATCACTATTTTGTCCTGCAGATCTGGGACTATTGGCCTGCAGAGGCCTGCAAAGAGGTGCCAATACAGGGTCATGGCAGCACAGCCACTTGGTGTGGGGTCCAACCTTCCTTACCCATCTTTTGAAGAGTTGTTTCCTAATCCCTCCTGGACAGGGAGTTCACTTAGATAGGTGGCAGCTACTACACTGCCCTGGGAAGTGGCACTCTGCTTGGGTCACTCCGAAGGAAATCCAGGCATGGGAGGGATAAGGAGGAGCTGCAGCCATAGGAGCCTTCTGTGGACGTTGCAGGAATGAGGCTGAGAGCACCCAGGAGGCACAGATGCCCCTTGAGTAATGCAGGCAGGGGGGGTGTGTGCAAACACACCTCGCTTTTGTTCAGACTGATTTCACATCACTTATCTTCCAGGGAACTCCAAGGATACCAATTAAAGATCTGGGCTTAATTGTGGACTATCCAATTTGGATATTAGCATTATCTCTGCTCTCACTCCCTTCTTTTAGCTCAGATCCAGCTGTGCTGCCTGTCTGCTGGCTAAGCGCCTCTTTTTATTATTATTATTATTACTATTTTATGATTATTGTTAATATTTTATTATTTTTCTTAAGCATTCCTTTTCGTCAGTTGCTTCCAACAATGTGTCTCACCAGTGGCTGCTCCTCAGGGCTGCGTTCACTGGGATCAGGTGTGGGGGGGCAGGTCCTGCTGAGCCCCGAGTGCTCCCTGGGGGAGCCAGTGTGGGGCTGTGTGGGACTCACCCCATTGTGTAGCTTGGGCTCAGCTCAGTCCATGGGGATGGGCTCCCCCTTTGCCCCCACTGAGCATCGGGGGCAGAGACCTGCCCCCCGCCCATGGCAAGGGGGTGCTTTTCCCCTCATTCTCTTCATGGTCTCCTCTTCCTTCTTGCCCCGTCCTCCCCATTTTCCCACTACTCACTTGCAAAGCACCCTCCCCACCCCACCGCTCGAGGCTTCTTCCACCCCCCCAGCCTCCTCCTAACCATTTCTCCTCGTGCATTATTACTATTAATCATTAAGCTGCTTTCTGAATTCACCTTGCTGTGTTTTCTCCACCTCCGGGAAGCCTTCCTGGGGATTTCATCTTGCAGAGCATTTTTAAGAGCCTGCTCCTCGGGAGATGCTCTGCACACTCCCCCCCTGCATCTCCTACCCCGGCAGTATCGCAGACGACTGAAGAAGTTGAGCGTGCCTGAGCTGGAGCAGCCTTTCAGGGAGCCAGGGGGGCAGTAGCTGCTCAGAGCAGCGCGGGTGCTGCGAGCAGCATTTGCTGGTATGTACGTGGGTCTGGATTTTATGACAGCTGGGAGAGGGAAGGGAGGGGAAAAGCAATACCTGCGAGCTGGAGTTCATTAAATAAATGCCTGCATAGCTATAAACCCTGTCCACGCATGCTGAAGGTGGCGGTGGGAGGGGGGGAACAAATGCACAGCCTACACCTTAAAAAAAGAATAAAATTAATGAAAATAAATAAATAACTGAATAAAGCAGCCCGAGCCAATGGATGCGCGGAGCGGGGCCGCGGCTCTGGCGACCCGCCCCCGCGAGCAGCCCCGCCGCAGGTGACACGGGCCCCGCG
>JAUBOD010000647.1:494870-517251 GCA_032353885.1 Nothura maculosa | reverse complement strand
GCCCGCCCCTTGGGGGCCGGTCCCGGGGGTGGGCGAGCGGCTGGGCGTGCGCGGGGCGGGGGGCGCCGGGCTCGCCTGCTGCCGCGCTGCACAGCGCGCCCGCGCTGCCGAGCCCGCGGATGCTGAAGCCAGCCCGTGGCTGAATTATTTATAGACTCGTGCCAGCTGCTTTTTTTTTTCTCTTTTTTTTTCTCCCTTTTCTTCTTCCTTGATTTCGCTCGTGTGCACTGTTGGGAAATGCGTTTTTCCTCTCTTTCTTCTCCGTCTATTAATGTCTTTGTCGGGGAGCGGGTTGTATCCCCCTCAGACCTCTCTAATGCAAAATTGATGCTTATTTTTCCCTTCAGGAGGGGGACGCTTTGAGGATAATCATGCTTCACAGAAGAACAGCACCGACCTCCAGTTGCTTTAAACACAACCTCCTCTACTAGTGCTCCAGAAAAAAAAAAAAAAAAAAAAAAAAGGCGAAAGGAATGCATACTCTGGAACCTGCATTTGACGATCCTCACCACATGCGCTGAATATCCTCTGAAGTGATTCTCTCCTGCTTGTGAATTTTCACTGCTTCAAGACGCCAGATTGCCACAAAGAATCCTCTATTTTTTTTTCTTACAGCCAAATAGGATTTTTTAAAAAAAACTCATATCCCACACGTTTACCCCCCGACCCTTTATTCTTCCTATGTGGATATGCAAGCAAGAAGAGGAGACTGGACATTCCCAACATGCTCTCTCCCTTGATCTGTCCGTCTAGAGGTTCTGCTTCTACAAACCAAGGTAGGAAATTCCTGTTTCTGTGGGTTTTTTGGCAGCTCGTTTTTCATACACGGGTTTGCTCAGGGAAGGCTACTCACGCTAGAACAAAAGATTTGGAGATGCTGCTTTTAGAAGCAGATCTAGACGGGGGGAAAAAAAGAGAAAAAGGAAACATTCACCAGACATGTTGATTCCCTCCGTTCATCATGTAGCACATGAGGATAAGGCATGAAAGATGCTTTGAGATACATGGATAGATACCGTGTCCGTGAATCAGGGGAAAGTCCCTTGTGATTTTTTTTGGGGGGTGGAGGTTGAGGGTGGAGTGAGGAGAAAGACGGAACGAAGAGAAGGGCTTTGGTGGAAGGGGAAAAATGAAGATAATTCCCATCCATCCATTCATCCATCCACCCGTTCGTCTTGCAAATCTCTCGCGGCTGCTCCGGCGGCTCCTTGTCACGCTTTGCTGCGAAAATAGACCTCGTTGGGGAACAGCGGCGCAGGGAGGCTGCTTGTAGACGGGGAGGCTGCTGCAATCCGTGGGAGCCCCCTCGGCCTCCTGCTCCCGAGCGGCCTAATGCAGGGGCCGGAGCGGCGCCAGGGGCAGCTCGGCCCGCCCGCCCCCGCGGAGGTGCGGGGCTATTTTAAGTCCAAGCACGTCAGGAGACTTCGTACGAGGCGCTGGATTCAGAGCGCTCCACAGGCTCCCATTTATCCCCGTCCATCCCTCCCTCGCCCCCGCTGTGTGTGTGTGTGTGGGGGGGGGGCCGCCGGGGATGGCCGCCCCCCGGCGCGCGCCGCCCCGTCCCCCGCGCGGGGGGCCGCGCAGGGCTGCGCACGGCCATGTCGCGGGCGCGGGCGGCTCCGCTCCGCTCCGCGCATCCCCGCCGCCTCTCCCGGTAAGATGGAGGCGAGACAAAGGCGGCCCCGCCGCCCCCGCCCGCCGCAAGGTGCGCAGCCCCCCCGCCGGGGGGTCCGCACGGCAGCCCCCGGCCCTGGCCCCGCCGCGCCGCGCGCAGCCGCCCAGGGGCCGCGATGGGCGCACGAGGGCAGAGCCCCCGCGCAGCCGGGCAGCCCGCCCGGGGCCAACACCCCTCCTGTCTCCCCCAGACCAAAGGGGGCGGCGGGAGGCGCCCACTGCAAGGGGCTCTGCCCCACCTTCCCCAGCCGCGGGGAGCCGACGCGGGCTCGCTGTGGGGCAGCCCCAGCCCAGGGGGACTCCAGCATCCTCCCCTCGCCCTGATTCCTGCCCTTTGGAAAGGGGTGGCCGAGCTGCCGTTAAAAACTGGGAGCGAGGCCCTTTGGAGAGCCACCTTTCCTGCCATATTCTGGCTGCGCTTCTATAAATATCTAAGGCTTCCCAGGGTTTATCCGCGCCTGGATCCTCCCTGCCAGAGAGCGCTCCCTCCCTCATCCCTCCGCAAGTGGGAGTAGAAACTTTACCTGTGCGGAGAGGAGGCGTGGGGGAGCATTTCTCTTTTTTTTTTCCTTTTTTTTTTTTCGGGGGGGCGGGGGGCGAGGATTTCTCCAGCCCCGCAGCAGCTCCAGGCAGGTGCCAGCTGCACCCGGGCCCCCCCCTCAGGATCAAGGGGCTGCCCCATCCCTTGCGTGTGGTGCCCTTGGCAGAGCCCCTAAAAGTACAGTGGGGGAGAGAGGGGATGATGACACCATCAAGGCAAGGCAGATGTGGGGTCCATCCTCCACAGCCCCTTGTCCTAGAACCCCTAGGCCTGGAGGGCAGATGAGACCCTCCTAGCCATGACCCTGGATTTGGGCAGAGGCAAAGAGGGGGAGGAAGGGGCAGGGGTTCATCACAGCGCTCAGATGCTCATTCATGGGAACAGGGACCATGAGTCTCCCTAAACCCTTTTTAATTCCCAGTCTCTCTTGCTACATTTTCCCGGGACTTTCCTTCCCCTTCCTTGCAAGCCTTGGTACAGGCAAAGGGAGGTGCCTCCTAATATTGCACCATCAAACGCAGGCACCCCAAGGCATTGCAAGCAGTGCTGGAGGGTGGCTGGTCCATTCCCCCCACCCCTGGTGTGCTGTTGTCAGGCAGGAGTGCTGGGTGTGCAGCATTCCTGGTCCAAGGATCCCAGTGCTGCCCTGCAGCCAAGCCCTGGTGTAGCAGAGCAGGGAGATGGCACCTGGGGTGACGGGTGGCCCAGTGTGTCCCAGCTGTGGTTCTGGGGGGAGCAGCAGTGGGTGGGCAGGTGGGTGCAAAATGCTCTGTAGGAGGGAAGCTGTAGGGGGATTTTCAAGCTCTCACCCACGCCGCTCTGAAGCAGCAGTTTGCGTCGCCTCCGCATCTCCTGGTCCCCCTTCCCCACCAGCACTGCCTTGTTTCCCCATCCAGGGTGCGGGTCTCAGAGAAATGGGGTGGGATGGGACAGGTGGGAGGAAGGAGGAGTCAGGGAATAGGCTGGGGGCCAAGGGACCCACATCAGCTTCCCCCTAGCACTGCTTTCAGTAGGCAGAGGAAGATCTCATCAAGGAGAAGGAAAGCATGGTCAAAGCTGGTACTCTTCTTCCTGGGAAACCTTGGGATCTGGCCTGGTGACATACCCCTGCTAGAGCAGCGGGCTCAGCCCTCCAATCCTGGTACCTCTTGCAAACACCTCCTCAGTGAGACCCATAGCCAGATAGAGGAAAGCGTTGGGAGCAAACCCCAGCTGTCCTTGTCTGGGCAGGGTTCTCAGGATGCCTCCGCTGATAGCCAGGTTTTACACGGTATACCTACATTCAAGAGCATAAAGAGATCATGGGAAGATGCAAAATACAGGGCAAGTGCTAAAATCCCTACCTTCCATCCCTATTTATTCATGTAGGCTTTGATTTTATTCCCATTTTGGAATATCAACAGTCGCTGTAGAGAACCCTCCATTAACCTACAAACAGGCACTCCATCCTCAGCCTTCATCTATGGGCAGAAAGATGCTTGAATTCTTTTCTGCATTTCATCATGTTGATGGAGCTCAGCTGGGGCAATTTCTTGTGCTTGGAAGAGGGCAGCTGGATGTCGGTCCCAGTGCCTAAGACAATCTGCGCTAGCGCATGGAGATGCGCTTGGATTCCCACACTGGACTCTTGTTGCCTGCGCTGGCACCAGGAATCGCTGCTCTAGCGCTCGATGTCTCTGCAGTACCATGTGGGAGGTCTGGATTTGATTCCCAGTGCTATTTTCTCATTTTCCCAATCTGGCAGAGGATGGGAGTGTTGTGCAGACAGCGCTGTTTGTCTCCCTGCAATGGACTTCATTCCCTGCTCCTGTCTTTCACTCCTTAGGATGGGGCAGAACTGCTTGTGAGATGGCCTGGCCTGCGAGCTGGTCCCTAGAGGTTTAAGCTGCTTGACATTTAGGTAGACAACAGCCCAACTCTGGCCATATTCAGCATAGGTGGGTAGCAGGGAAAGAGAGTTGCCCTGCAGCTGAAGAACATGGAGTGCCTTTTTTTTTCCTTTTTGATGTAAGCCTCTATTTATCACAAAAAAAAACAAAAAAAATGCATTTATTAATAGGAGAGATGGATTAAATGATCTTTTTGCGGGAGATGGCTTCATATACCAAGACTGCCTCATCTACAGCGGGATGCTGGTGGTACCTGTTCTGCCTGACATCCATGTGCTAGGACTGCCCAACTCTTTTGTGATTAGCCTTCTTGGAGATATGCTTATACTTGGTGGAAAAGCAGGGAGAGATTGGGAGAGATGTGACTGATAACAGCTCGCACCGTGGTCCATCCATCCTTCAGCAACTCGTCCGTAAGAATTCTTTCTACCACAGTGCATCAACTTGTTCAGTCGCTTCGCCGCAGTCACATGTACCAGCTACTGCCCTGGGTGCCGCCCTGCATAAGATGAAATGGCATTTTGGAGATCGCAGTATTGAAATGTGTGCAAGGGGAAGAAGAGGCAAGTAAGAAAATAAAAACTAGGCATGACCTTCCTATTACCGTTGTCTTGTATTTTCCTCTAAGTTTTATTTTCTATTCCAGCTAAGTGCATCATGACAGGAACTAGGAAGACTATTATCTCTGGCCATGAAGCAGGCCCAGTGGCTTGTCTTGCTTCTCTGTCTGAAAGCAGGAGAGCAGGTAAAGATTGCAGGTTCAGAGCAGGTAAAGATTGACACTGCTCTAGTAAAATTAAGAGCAGTTATCTAGTTAGAAGCTCTAGCTACCAGTTAACACTGATAAGTTCTTGAGAAACAGGAGACTAACCCAGCCAGGTTAAATGTCAAAGCTGTATTTTATTTCTTTTTGGAGGGAGGAAAATAATGGAGGTAAATCCACCTTTGGTAGTCTAAGAACTCAGGGCTTTCTTAAGCCACAAGCCACTAGCTTCCAGACCAAATTGTGCCTCAGTATGTGAACTGATGTGTTTGAAAGTTGACCAAGCGCACACTGGTGATCTGGGCAAATCAGGCACCTCCATGTGCCTGAGGTCACCTGCAGTGAAAAACACTGTGTGGGCTGTTGGTTGTAGGCAGGGAGAATGCTCTGGGAAAGCAAGCTTATCCCCTTGCCTGCAGAGAAGCAAATCTGTGGCACTGGGCAGTGTGCAAATTGTGCTGTGACCAAGCCAATTCATACCATGTCTAATTTGGATCTTTTGAGGCAGAGCTGCTTTTTGTTTAGTATTTTGGGTTTTCTAGAAGCAGGAGAACCTGGAGCACTAGCCTCGGGCAGGAGGAGCGATTGGCTTCTATTTCTTTATATTTTAAATATCCACTGCATGTTTTTAACATTAGAGAAATAAAAAACCCCCACTACTTTCTCTGTAGTTATGCCTACTGAAAATGGGAAAGGAAATTGGAAAGTGAACCAGATTGCTCTCTGGTACTTGTTCTGTAATTTACCATCAATTTGTATTTCGTAATACAGAGGGGATCTACAGTCTGTAAAATAGGGTGTGCTGGGTCAGTCTTCCCTTTCCAACATTAACAATCTAAGGCAACATTTAAGAGCCACAAATGTACAGAGATTGATTAAACTTCTGGGGAAAATGAAGAATTATGAATGGGAGTGTAGCTACGGGCTCAAACTAAAGAGATGACACCTCTGTAGCTTTCATTCCCCAACTCCATCCCTAGCAAAGATTCAAGAGTCAGTGGCCATGGCTCAGTTGAGGGTTGTCAGCTCCGAAATTGAAGCTCCCCTCTCTCTCAATTCCCAAAAGACATACAGTGTCATTTTTATTGATGTGGATGTCTGTATGGAAATATTTTTAGGTAAGAAATGTCTATAGAAGAATGGGAACTCAGTCTTCATGGCTACCAAAAACAGGTGCCACCAGTTCATCTGATCTGAATAACTCAGCAAACAATGTTTACTGCCCTCCCTCACCTCTGCCTTGTTATGCACATAGGAGCTCATGTCCTGTTTACTGTGAGTGTGACAAGCTTGTAAGTTATTTCTGAAGGCAGGAGTGAGCTTAAACTACTTTGGCTCTATGTAGCTACCTACTTTTCAGACAGGAATAATTCTTTTTTTACTGCAGTCCTTGATGGACCCACTGGATGGTCCACTGGAAGAATTAAATGACTCTAGTTGTCATCATCCTCTAAAGGACCTGCTGCCCGGCCTATGTATGAGCTTCTTATATAATCATAGTTTATGCAGAACGGTGAAATGATATGGTATATTTACAGATGTGGTTAAGCCTCACTTAGCTAACTGCATTGTGTTTGGGGGCCGCAATTTTTAAAAGGGAAGGACTGGGTACAATATGGAGGAGTGAACTAAGACAATGATCACAGATCATAGAAAACAAGAACTGCAAAGAAAGGCTGGGAGAACAAAGCAAGTTCAGCCTGTAGAAGAGGTAATTGTGAGTAGATACCTAACTGTCTGTAAGTACATGAAAGACCATTACAGAAAGAGGACAGGGGCAGTTGTTCTCATTAGTCACCAAGGACAGATCAGGAAATAAATGAGTTTAAGATGAGGCACAGAGAGTACATATTATACAATATATTAAATATTTACTGTAAAAAAATGTTGTAGATGGCAATAGAAGATTGCTTATGAAGGTGGAAGAATGGTTGTGACTGAAGATATTTAAATCTAGATGTAGAAAATTGACTATCAAATTGTATCCAATAAAGGTTGTTGTCAGTGGGCCATGAATCATGATATTTGCATGGCCAGTCAAACAACTTTGGGAGAAAGGCAATGAGGTCAATCTGTTCTGTGTGCAGAAGGAAGGGACTGACTGTGCAATTTGAGGAAACTTTTCCTACCTGAGTGAGTCTGACACTAGCTCTGTGCTCTTGTACGGTACTTGTAGGACTTGACATTATAGTATTGATTGGCACCACAACTTGAGCTACCCTGTGAAAAGCATATCAGTACCTCCCAGAGATCTCGTTTTCAAAACCTCTGATAAGTTATGAAAGCACTTCCTATACTGGCGTGCAGCAAGAGCCATCAGGAGTAGAAGTCTTTTCAGAAGAGACTTAAATCTTTGTCCCACGTGAAGCATGCTTCAACAGTTGCAGGTGCAATTCTTTAATATTTGGTTAAGTTGGGCTATTCTACACTGAGACCACGTCTATTTTCACTGGGAAGCTTCACCTGTTGGAAGCCATTGCTCTTAAATTTTTACACTGTTCCAGCATCTGAGTATCTAGTATGTCAAAATCTGATACTGTGAGGAGACATAAAGTATGTATTCACATGCTGGATGATGCAAAAATGCACACTTTGTCATTTCATTATGTGGCTCCTTTATGTTGTAAGTTGAGCCACAGTTTAAAGCCATCTTACCTTTATTCAACTTTACTGCTTCCAGTATTTAAAATAGGATCTAGGAAGTCATCTATGTAGTGATTTCTGAAAACTGATGTTCTCACCAGCCAGCCTTCACACTCATGTCTCTCTGTACTGGGAGTTGGAGATACTCTCTGAGCAAAGTTCGAGTTTGGATGGAAGGCTTCACTAATGGGTTCGGAAAAGAGGACGCTAAATTTGAGTCAGTAGTGCTGCTCCTGTGGTTATCAGGGAAGGCTGAAGGTGCCATTTTAAGACTGCAAGTTTGGCTAGCACTGGGAAGATACTGGGCATCTGTGTCACTTAAAGACTAAGCTAAGCTAGTGAACCCATGCTGAAGAGATATTATGTCAGTATCCTCTGTGCATCAGTAGAAAGCAAAGGTCTAGTAGAAAGATACCTTTGCTGGTAGATTTACTTTTTTATCAGAGCAACAAGCATGTAATCCTAACCTCTGGCACTTTTCCTAGGAATGAAGAGCTTTCTGCATAGGTGTCCAGGACAAACTCAAATAGAGCAAATGAGGTGTTAAGCTTGCTTATTTTACTTGGATTTAATATTTTTATTTCATCTCTTTTCCTAACCTCTTAGGAACTAAAATACATGGCTCTTTCTGGTGACTTGATAGTATTCTTGCATGCATAGCATCTGCAAAATCTGGAGAATGTGGTAAAGGAAATAAATGCAAAACTTGCAAATCTACTATTTCAAAGCAGACTAGAGAGGGAGATGGTTAATAAGAGGCATCTGAGATAGATAATGTTTGATGTCATGAACCTGCTGATAATCTACTCCTGCAAATATCATGTCCTACATCTCAGCTAATTGACTAATGAATAGGAAATAGTTTTCAGGTGATTGGCATTATTGTCTAATGGGAACTGAAGACAGCAGCAGCCACAGATGGGCTCCAGCTGTGGGCCATGAGCAAAGTACAGGAAGATACGGCTAACTGAGAGATGAATCTCAAAGACCTATGGTTGCAATTTGTCACAACAAAGGATATTTGTTTCCCCGTGTCACCTGTGGCATATGATGTACCAACATTCCCAGTTGGCAATACGATCTATAGGCATAGTGACTGCAGGGAAAGGCAAAGGACCTGCGTGAGTAGCAGCTGGAAACTAATGGCACAAGATCTTCTAGCCTCCTAAATGTAGGTCTGATTCCAAGGACAATCTTAACTCTTCAGAGTATTTGGGCGTAGGTGCTTTTGAAGTCTGCTGTGAGAAGCGCAGCTCCAGTGATGCGTGGAAAGGTGTAGATCTGCTGACAGCTGTTCCCAGGGAAGGAGGGAGATGGGGTTGCTGCTGCAAATCTCTTTGTGCTTGGTAATGCAGGAGGTTAATTAACTGCACATGACTGGATTGCTGGGGAATTTCTGTCACAGGAGTCTGCTGAGAAATGCATTTGAAGCGCATTGTGGCAGAGGAAATACACAAAAATGCACTTGCTCACAGCTGCTTGCACGTAGGCATACGCTTGCGGAAAGCACATGTGAAGGATCTGCACATGCCTGCAGCTCTCTTCCTCCTCTTCCTTTCCAAGGCTGCAGGATCACTGGCTGCTGTAGTCAGTGTCCTAAGAATCCCAGGAGAGAATCCCTCATGTCAGACGTGTTTCAGCAGAGCAAAGCTGAAACATCAGAGGATGACAGTCCCCAAGGGAGAGTCTAATGAAAGTGACAGAATGACATAATCTGTTCACTCGGTCTCTCTTCCTCAGTTCTTTACGTTTTTGGTACAACTTGAAATTACCCTCTAATTTATCACTGCAAAAATGAATATATATATAATTAGAATTGCAAAGACAGTGTCCGGAAACCTTGAAAGTCAAAATATAAAAGGCTTGGATGTGCTCTGAGGTACCACCTATGCAAGTGTTTTGAGAGGAAGCTTTTAAGCCTCCATCTAGAAGTGACAAAGTGATAAATATCACAAAAGCATAAATGGAATCTTAGGAAAGACATCACAATTATTTCATTACATGATGGGGGGCCTGTACCCTAAAGAGATGGAGATAACAATTCAGGAGCTTTGAAAATAGGGCAGCTGTGGGATGGTTGCCTTGAAAGATGTGTGATTCTTACAGAAAGCTCTCTCTGAACCCCTGGTTTGAAAGTTTGCAAAATGTAATAGCTGTAAGGATCACGCTGTATCACATTTAATTTGAATCATTTCAGTGGGGAGTAAAAGGGCTAAAAGACTCTCTGAATCTCAGTGTTCAGAGCCCCTTGCAGAAACTGAATGCCTGTGCCCTGGGGCTCTCCGAAGCAGAAGTAGAGCCACAGCGGGTCTCTTCTCTGAGCAACCCTTTTTGAGCCATGGTTCTTTTTTATTTTATTTTTTATTGGAAAGAGGAATAACTTTGGGAAACGAGACAATGCATTATAATAGTTAATGGCAGACCTTGCCTAATTCTTCATACTTTTGTTGTTAGGATATTGAGGTGAAATTGTCAATTTTGTATCTTCACCCTTGTTCACTGCTTGTCATGGATATCTCTGGCTTCAGCTTGTGACATTAGAGATGGTGATTACAGTTTCTGAGGAGAAAGATTTTTAATAGTTGAAATAGATTTACTACCCTAGTAACTAATAGTTACTAGATTTACTACAAAAAATAGCAATTTCATAGATTTTGCTGATTCTGCATTGAAAGTACTTAGTGTATTTGATGTATTTTCATGCAAAAAGACTCAGAGAACAACTCCAGAGTAGCTAACTGCCTGGTAAGTAGAAAAATAATGGGGGTTTGGGTGACGCATTCTGTTCTGCATAGTTTGGAGTAGAGACTTGTCCCTGAGGCTATCCTAGCCAACAGGAGGGCCCAGACCACTGGATCTTCTGCAGTAATGCTTTCTCAGTTGGAGCTCTTCCAGTTGGAGCTGTTCTACTTTATATAAATGCCTATTCATTTTGCTGTAGAGAGAGTGCTCTAACGACTGGGCTGTGGAGTTATTTTCTTTCTCTGGCCCAGGATAAAGTAATTACTTACATAAAGGGAAATTACTTCATCAGGAAAGAAACAGAAAAGCAGACTCTATAGCCCAGAGGCTGTGGAGTCCCCTAAGGTATGTCAGGCACAGGAGCTGTTTCTTCTTCCAAATCAGCTTATGCAGACTGGGTGTGTTCTTGTTATATTTTGGAGGTATTAATATTTCCCAGTGGCAACAAAATGTTTCATTGAAAAATTTTTATCCAGTTCCAATGCTTGCTTCAGGTGGGAGAAAAAATGACAGGAGGAAGTCCACGGAACAAAGACCCGATCCTCAAAGAATCTGTTCTTGAACACAGGGTGAAGCACAAGAACTATAGAGGCTCTGTGATAGGAAGACAGAATTATTGCTGCAATGATCTTTTTTGGTCATTTTCTATAATATGCAGGTAACTTTAAAGTTTTCCTTAGAATTTTAAAATCTCTTGGGCTTTTCATTCCCATAGATTTTATTGCTTGGTGTATCTTTCTCATTGTTGATAATACATTTGCTCTTATAAGCTTGGTGAGATGTCTCAGTCTTTTATGGAAAAGTGAATGTTTGCAGAAGTTAACATTAGCTGTGGGAGACTTGTCTCCAGAAAATGCCCAGGGAGTCAGTGGAGGAAACAGGGCTCTTTTCATGGGCAGTATAGAGCAGAAGTCCAGTGAACGTACTCTAGTCTCCTCATTAGAGATGCTAATCTCTCACTATTCACTAAAAAGGAAACTTAAGCAGATGATTTTTTAAAGGACTTTTAAGCTTATCTTTCACCCTGCATGTATGCATGTTAAGGATGTATAGAATGTATTGTGTTGGGGGCTGGAAGAGGCAGAAAATATGTTAAATTATCCTTGTCACAACACTTAGTTTGGAACAAAGGTGTGAGTGAGGAGGAACCCACAAGTCTCCTAATCCCTGCTCCTTTGCCTTGTACTCCACTACTGAAGAAAACAGACTACCTAATAGTCCATCTCTTTTTGAGCATGTGGGCCTGGAGAACCTTCAGTCTGGTTCTGAGGTAAACAGTCCTTGGTCATGATTTGAATTTGCAAGAAAGAGTGTTCACTGTATCACTGGTTCAGTCCACACAGCCCAGCCATGATTTCTCATCTCTTCAGACATTAATTTCTAATCAGCAAGTGGCACATTGGTGTATGAAATTCATTGACGTGACCAGGTGACATAGGGCTGGGCATAATGCCGCAGGAAGGCAAAGGAGAGACGACTTGGGTTTGCTGCTTCTGCAGAAAATGTATCTCAAAAGAGCAAGTGTAAGAATAACATTTAACGGTGAGTTTCCATAACTCTATGCCTTCATGCCTTTAGAAGCATTGCCCACTTCCACCAAAACTGACGTTTCATAGGAACATGTTGCTTGCATGATAAAGCAGAAAAATGGAACAGAATAGAAAAATTAGGACTACAGTTTGCCAGGCAGTCTTAACTGTGTCCTTTTTAGTGCACAGGGTAATGCAGAAATCCATGTATCTTCTCTGACATAATAGTCTTCCCTAGCATTACAGTTCAGCAACTATGTCAGAAAAAAACTATGATGTGTACCTAGGAAAAGAGTCAACTGCAGACCAGGGTCTTATGCAATGTCCCTTTGAAGTTAAGTATGAGACTGGCTCAGGACTAAATCAACTTTAAATGTCTGCTCTGGTGTTGCTAGCTATAAAAACCTGCAATATTCATTTGAATCAGCTATGTTCGGAAATATTATTTTCTATGAGCTTGTTAGGTTTTGCCATCTGAGCATCATCTTAAAGAGCTTTTGAGATACAGGTTAGGTTGCTGATTTAATGCCTGCAATGAGTGCTGCATAAATGTTTGATGTTAAATGCACATACTTATTACTTTTTGTCTTCATATTTGTAAATTTCCTTATTTTTAAGCATGAAATATCATGATATTAGTCAACACTTCTTTTGCTGTATAAAACTTCAGGTATTTGCAGAATAGCCTAATGTATTGCTTTTCCTGCAGTATAAAGCAGGAATGAATATGGAATATGGTTGAGATTTAGTTCTGGAATCAGATTAAGCTGTGTCGTGTTTCCTCCCCCGAAATCCTCATGGACTATCTAGAGGAGAAAAATCAATGCCTCTCTGTTAAGAACTGTTTAAAATGGCTGTATTCAGCATAGCTGAGATTTCCATTTGAACAGAAATCAAGTCTTTTAGAGCAAGCTAATGGTATTTCCTCATAAATTGAGTAACTTCAAAGAGAAATATAATAGTTTAAAATTTATAGGAGAGAGCCTAATGGAAAATCAAAGAAGTTGATTTTGCCTCCAGAGATCTAGTAGGAGAGGAAAAACAAGAGTTAAAGATCAAACTTTTATTTAAAACTCCTCATTTCTCAATTGCGTTGCTAGGATCCCTTTGTTATAGAATGTCGAAATATTTAGTGAACTTAAAGAAAATGGCAGAAATACAGTGTTTCGTAATATCTAGGAGGAGCGTTGGAAGAATTTATACATTCTGTAGGTGAAGCCTGGAGTTTAAAGACTTTATTTGGGCTGTGTCTGTACTGAAGTGCCACATTCATCACAACAGCTAAAGGAATATATGACTTGGATAGAAGTATCTAGATATAGTCCTTTCAATGAAAGAGCAACTAAGCAATGTGGAGAGACGGCAAAATTCATTTCTAAGCAGCTACTTAAACTGTGCCACTTAATGTAACTGGATATGGAACATGGTTGATTCATACCACTAAAAAGAAGACTATATGGAGGAATAGGAGTACAGCCTTGAGCACCTCTTCCAGTGCACTGGAATGGATGGAGTTTCTTTGTGTAAAATCAAAGGACTTAGAGAAGATAAAATAATTGAGAATTGCTTTATTGCTTGCTCTAGCAAGCTAGTAAGAGCAATGCTAAGATTTTTCTTGGCCACAATTGTCATCTGGTTGGCTGAGCCACAGATGCCAAGCTGACCTTCTCCATTCTGCTGAGTTGATCTGGTTTATGCTGATCAGCATTTGGCAGAAAATATCCATGCTTGGTCTGTGCCCGTAGATGTGGTCAGGTGGTTTGGCTGGAGGTCCTCTCCCCTAAATGTGTGTCGGTCTGGTCTTTCTTTTCTACTAGAAGTATCCCTAGAGGGGACCCTAGGAGACCTATTGTTGTAAGTGCAACATGTAGAGGTGAGAACGGTGTAAATGTGCATCTGCTCCCTCTTGCATTTCTAAACATCCAAAGATTAGATGTATTTGCAGTGTATCTTCTGTTCAGTCCACTTTATGGTATGTTTTTGTCTGTTCAGATTCATTCTGTCACTTGTAGCTGAGGTTTGTGGTAGCACTAATCATTGTCATAAATCCAGCCAATACACATACTGTGAAGCTTTTCAAGTGATTTGAGTTGTGCTGCATCTTTTCCCTCATTTCTTTCTTTTGGCAGATAATGCTAGGAAGTTAAGCAAAAGATGTTCTCTTGCTGCCCATGAGAAAGCAGTGGGCTGACATGGGTCATGAGAATAGGTAGTGGCAGGAGGGCAGATTTATACACCTCATTCGACTTTCAGTGGCAGTAAATTGTGCTCTGATCCTGGGAAAGCCTCGACCATGAGGGACTGAGAGAGCTGGCTCATAAATTTCCTTGCACTAGCAATACATATGCAGCGGAGAGGGTGCGAAGGAGTAACCAGTGCTTTGTTTTTACCTGTTTTGTGTGGAGAGGTGGTGTGACAACCTGCTCAGTGTGGACAGATGGGCCCCCTGCCCTGAGGCCCAGAGCAGAAGGGAAGCAGGCACAGCCAGCAGGAGGCTGTTGAAGATCCCCATCACACTTGATTTAAGAATCGCTGGCCTGCAGATGCCCTGTTGTCAGAGGAAGCAGCACTGAGCTATTCAATGGTTGTACCCGAGAGCCTCTCCCCTCACCTGGCTCAGCACCACCAGAGGTGATTCAGTATTGCCCAGGGTGAGCTCTTGACCTACTCCCAGGCCTAATAGTAACACACCTTCCTCTGGCTACTCCATCCTCCTCCTCCCTCCTCCAGGCCATATAAGCCTGACTGAACTTGGTGAAATCTCCGTGGGTTTGGGGTCAGGGTGGCCCTGTAGTTCTTCTCCTTGCATCTCCCAGCACAGACGATGGGGGCAGCTGTGGATAGGAAACAAAGCCAGATCTCTCCCACTGCCCTTGAACAGCCTTGAACCTCTGACAGGTGAATTTAGGAGCTGCTGGGGGCTTGGGTGTCAGTGGACGAAAAGGTGGATGAAACTGGTTTAGATAAGATTTTGGAGGGAAAAATGTTAGAGAGGGGTGTCCTTTTCCATGCCCTAAAAAACCTCTTTTGCTTTGCACCAGGTCCTGTTTCTGGGACTGCCTAGTATGATCTCAAAGAAGGACTATGGAGAAGGACTCCTGCCCCACAGCCTCTGGGATAAAGGACAGGAAGGCCTTTGTGCTGTTTGGAGGAAGTTAATGTACATGTTCTTAGCAACATTGGGCCTGTTTTGAGGGTATGCTCTTCGAAAGGCAGATTTTCTCCTCAGTAGTGGTACATTTGTATGGTGCTTAATCTGCACCTGGCCAATACTCACAGCTGTTCTTGCAGGGCCTTGCAAGAGTCTCCAGGTGCCATTGCTTATTCTGAGAACCTGTTCATGTTCTGATGCAAAGCAGTAGAACAGGCACAGTGCTGGTACCCTGCTAAGGCTAACTGACAGTGTCTGAAAAACTCTCCGGCAGTTTTCAGTGAGGGACTGATGCTGTGGACAGGCATATGAGAAATACATATTGTCTTGTAAATTTGGGAATGTGCCATAACTTTACTCTGATGGCAAACCCTTTGCTTCATGAGAATATTTTCACTGGAAGTCAAAGAGATATGAGATATATAGCTGGCTAAGCAGTCATACCTTAGAATAGGATTTGGGGATTAGTAGAGTGGATAATAAATTGAATAGCAGGAGTTAAAAACAGACTTCACTTGTAAAGAAAGCAAAGATGAGAGGTACACCCCTGAAAGGCACTAATGCCAGGAATGACATTGAGGTTACACTGGTTAGCAAATAGATAAGGGCTTGCAATACAGTGAGGCAGCAAAGAGGCTGATAAGTTTTTTGGATTGTATAAATAGAGCATTTCATAGCAAGGAGGTGTTTTATATATGCTTTTAGTCATATTTTCTTGATGGACCTGGTATGAGTGTACCTGGACTATTGAGTTCATTTTTGGAGAACTCTGTGCCCCAAAGATGACAGCAAATTAGAACAAATTCAATGGAGCAAGAAAAATGATTAAGGCGCTGGAGGGATTGATCTTAGAGGAAGGATTAAAGTAACTAATTACATTTAGCTTGGCCAAATGACAATTAAAGGGGAGATGTGATGACTGCCTTAAAGTGTGTATTTAAGAATGTAAACACTATAGACAGAAAAAGAGAATTGTTTAGTGCTGTTGGAGTGGTTGTTGGTTAGATGCCCAGGCTGCAATGCTAGGGGAGTGTAGGAGCCTGAAAAGAAGTGAAGGAGAAGTAAATGTACCCAAACAATAGCAGCAAAGCGAACAAAAGGAAGCACTGAATAGACAACATGGTTTCTGCTGTGAAGTGCAGCAAAAAGTACCATCCACAGACAAGCAATAGCAGCCTCTGAGCAAAAGTAACTCTGGGAGCTTTGCTGAGAGGGATGTTTAAAAATTGCTAGGAGATAGAGGAGAATCCCTCTCTATCAGATTGCAGAATTTGTAGACCATATTTACCCCTTTCTTTCTGGCAATTGATTATGTAGTATTGCACCTACGTCAGGGTGTAACATTTCTGAAAAGACAAGTTTGCAGTCTGCAGGGAAAAGGTGCAAAGGAGTAGTGGCACACGGTATTAGGCATCGAGTCCTGTGCAGAGAGGCTGGGAGAGTTAGGCATATACCATCTAGGGAGAAGACATCCGTGGGTGGAAACAAAGCTGTCTGCAAAGGCATAAAGGACTGTTATAAAAAGAGGACAGGGGCTAATTATTCCCGTTAGTCACTGAGGACAGATCAGGAAGTAAGTGGGCCCTTAGCTGAAGCTGAGAAAATCAGGATCTGTATTAGGGAGAACCCTGCGTGTTGGGTGACTAGAAGCAGTTAGGAGGAGGTGGGGGAATTGCTGTGAGAATAGACACCAAGGAAGACATTAGACACCCACTTATCAAGGGACAACACAGGAATCAGGAAATCAATCATGTTTCAGCAAGGGAGGGGGCTAAACCAACTGTTCTGCCACTGAGTGCTCATCTCATTTCTATGATTTCATGGTCTTTAAAAGGCTTGTGAGCTTGTAAATGAGTCAGTGCTTTGGTGCATTTTCCTTACAGGTTATTTGCTTAGGACATGTTTAATTATGTTTTCTCCTTTGATTATGTATCTCTTTAAATTATTCTTTTTGCAATGGAGAGACTATGAATAAAATGCACACTTCTGATAAAAAATGCAATGAGAAGCTAGTGCGAGCAGAGTATGGTTTATCTGTTTTTTTTTTTTTGGTGTGAACTTTCTCTGAAGTATGAAATAACTTAATTAGCTTATTTGAAAAAAAAAAACTCCCTGTACACCACTATATCTCCTCATTTTGATAGGCAGAGGAAAATACAAAGCAAAGCTGTTCTCACTATGTTTCTCATCTAGTCATACTTAAGAAATCACGGACATTTTTCATAAAAGGTCCACTTTCAGATGCTAGGAGAATATTCCATACCTGGGAATGCTAATTTCCTAAACTATTTTTTAGGACTAAACAATGGGATCTCTCTGACTGAAATGAGCAGGTGAGGATAAGATATGAGTCCTGTGTCCTTTCTGTAGCTCAGCGAGTGGTTCCAGGCTGTCTGGATAAATGGATCTGTCTAGCCTGATGGGAAGAGCATCCCAAATTTATTCCTCTCCAATACCTGTTTGGAGGTCTGCTATAAAATAAACACTTCGGCTTAGTTCCCTACATGACAGTGAGTGTCTCAGTGACACAGCCAGTTCTTGGCAATTTTAAGAGGGAGTTCAAAGAGTGACAGGAGTCCAAGGTCAGGTAAACATTACGGCTGTAATGGAAGAGCAGTTTTTGAGGTACAGGCTGAAGCACTGTAGGAAAATGGGGGAATGCTATCCTGAGCTATAGACTAGTCTTGTAGTAAAGATAGGAGGTAGGTCAGCTATATCTCACACATGACTTTTCCAGGCATTGACTTCTACGTAGTTAAAAACAGCTGTGATCATTAAAATTGTTTTCCTATCCCGCCCAAGTCATTGTCCATCAGTTTGACAGTTTAATGCAAAGCTGTCTTCACTACTGGTTGAAGCTAGCAGGTTGCATGGGCAGCTGGAGTACATAAAATTTAAGCACTTGTCTCTTCCTACTTCTCCTGCTGTGGGGCTGGTAAACATGGTTAGCTGGGAGTTGTTATGCCTTAAACCACAGTAGCAGGATTTGTCAGAGCCCAGAGAGAAGTCACCATATTTGCTCATATGTGAGTTGTGCAACACATACCACCCATCTGTATGCCAAAGTCACATGTCCTTTTGTGTTTGTGAAGTGCCCTGAGACTTTTGAACTGAGGATACCATAGAAAAAGACTTTCTCTTTGCTTGGTCTTGATATACAGAGCTCAATCCTTGTCATTCTTAAGTAGTTTGGCACTACTAGAAGAAAATAAATAAAAGCATCATACAGAGCAGAAAAGAACTTTGCAAAGCATATCTGATAAAACCAGATCCTTGAACAGCTGTGACGGGGGCAGGAAAGCAGCCAGAAATAGAGAAAGGAGAATATGATGGGTGATTTATGCTGGCAAATACCAATCTGTGATGGGCACCAATCCTGCAAGATTTCTGCCTTAAGAAGATCTCAGTGCTTACCATTGTGTTAAAGTGGTTATCTGTGAGGGTCTCATCCTAGACTCACATGCACCTACAGCCAGTACTAGATTTGCCAGATACACTGCCTGCTGCTCCCCTTCCCCTTCCCCTTCCCCTTCCCCTTGCCTTTTGTTACATACAGAACGTTACATGTGGCTGTAAAGCCAACCTGCTATTGGTTTGTAGAAACGTTGCTCTCTGTGAATTTTAACTCAAGCATTGCTCCTTTCCTCTTGGCTTTCCCAATAAGTAAATTTTAATAATTAAAATAAGAAATCACAGCACTGGCATAAAGCAAATTAACTTTTTAATATTAATAATGAGAAAAGACTGCCTCATATTACGGAGTTAAATTTGTATTTAGTGTCTCCTGGCAAACAAAACAAAACAAAATAGAGTGAGAATAACTCTGCTTTCAATGAATTGAATGTGTCTTTTTGGTTACCCTCAGAGGAAGTGGAGTCAGAAAAGAGACATGCTTCTAGTCATCTCTTTCCCAGTGCTCACTCTCTGAATTATATTGGATATATTGCTGACAGCTTAGAATTGTATGTGAAAAGTCACAAGTAAAAAAAAAGAGCTGTGATGAAAGATATTTATAGAGAACAGACACATCCCTACAAATTTGCACCAGAGTGTGCTTTATACCCTCATCAACTTTCGAACAAACCAATGGAAGGTCACCTACGTGAGTGAATGTTGATGCAGGTATGCCTCTCTGAGGTGTGTTTCCATGGTCGTCCTCTTTGCTGCCCATCAGTACTCATCTTCCTGAGCACACCACCAAATGAAAAACTGCACTCTGAGCACTGCACCAGCTGCCTGTCGGACAGGAGGAACGGAGCATGTCCTTGGTGTGGGCAAAGGGCAGACCTCTGCAGAGCCACCCCGGATTTCCCTGGCTGCTGGGACAGCTGCAAGCTCCAGAGCTTATGCCTGGGGCCTGAGCCAGCGTCCACTGAAGGTCATGGGTATCTATTCACTTGTAAAATGAGATACTGAAATGATACACTGATATTTCCTGACAGAGCACACTGCACTTTGGAGCTTGCTTTTAGTGCATTCTAATTAATTTAACCAAACACTCACATTGCAATGGGAATGGTACCTGTCTCTGTGTGATCCAGAAATACATGCTATTGCACTCAGGATTCCTCAGTTAGGAACAGAGGGCTCTTGCACTCCTTTTCCTCATCCAGCTTGCCCAGAGCTTTTCCTCCTTACAGATGCAACTGCAGAGACTGAAAATCTTAGTGTCCTTATTCACACTCATGCTGTGGTTTACCTTATAGGAAATGAAAAGCCAAATCTTTCCAGGAGCCAGAGGCTGCAGTTCATCTCATGACATGTAATGATCACTTGATAATCAGTGGAAAAAAAGAAAATTCATCAGAATCGGGATTTATTCCATCTTTGCAGAAGGCAAAAGCTGATCAGAGGGTGAGTCACACCCTAAAGAAGCCTATTTCCTTCCACTGTGTATAATGGCATACATTTGGCTGAGATGTGGATATTTCTGCTTTAAATTCCTGAAGTTAGAAGAGGTGAACACCATCCTGAATAACTTCAGTGTGCATTGGATCAAGTCTACTGTATGGATTAAGAATTTGCATTTGAAGCTGGCATCTTTTGTTCCAATTTGTTTTAAATTTTTTATATCATTGTATGGTTTCAGCCCTTAGCAGCCTTTTAGAAGGAGAATAAGGCAATATATTGCTTAAGGCAAAATAACTGTGACTAGTTCAGTGATGAAACCGCAGAACAGACTTGGCTAAACTTAAAGGTCATAAGGACAGTATGTAATCCCTTGTTTTCTACTTCACAGTCTACAGAATAAAAGTGTCAAAGAGGGAGGAAGCACACATATTATCAATTGTGATGTCCAATGACCTCTGTGAATAGTAGGATCAAAATGAAATTTTTGATAACCACCCAAAAGATTAAAAAGTATTTTGCTCAGACTATTCTGTAAGTCCTCATGTTCAGACAAAAGTCTTGTTGATCAGCTTTTGGACCTTTTGAGATCAAGCAAGAATCAGAAATGAACCCTGTATCTGGCAGGTACTTGAAATGCGAATAAATATGCTCATAGATAGGAAATCTAATGTGTTTTGATTTGGAAAGATAACACTATTCCCAAGAAAAAATCAAGTATTTCTATTGATAACATTATACACTCCAGTTTGCTGAGACAGAAATTCCATTTTACTTACTCAACAATTACACATAGCACAAAGATTTTCCCATATAGCCATAGCCACAGTCACAGTAGATCAGAACTTCCTTAGATAAATATATAAATGAGAGTTTATCTTAGTTATGCTATAGTAGTTTTCATCCTCTATGTAATGGCATTTTCTGGCATTCTGTGTCTGTAATTACCTCCTTTGTTTTATAGTATATAATAAATTACTTTTTATGGTTGGGTACTTTCATTTAAGTGAATTGAAGTTGTATTATTATACTGCAAATGTGCATTACATGTTAGTTTTCGACAGGTAAGAGTATTTTCTGTCCTTTCCTGAGAGGTGCTGAACGCTGATACCTGTTATCTGGGATTTTCTCTGCTTTTAGCTTTGATCACATACAGCCAAGTAATTGTAACCTGCCTTTTCCTTTGTCCACAAGCAATGATCCTTCAGGCTTTGGAGGTGAGCGTAGGCTGAGGTAGGTCCTCTTTTGTTACTAGGGACATGTGGTTGTGTCACATCTGGTGCTATGTTGGCACCTTCTCCTCTCTATACAGCCACATATCCACACAAAGGCTCACTCTCAAAAGGGTGTTCTTGAAGAAACCTGCAATAAATAACTGGCAAAAAGTTTCTATTTTTCTTTCATTGATTCACTCCATCAATCAAAATTACCCTGGCTAATTAGCAGGAAACAATGGTGTGACATAAAGGAGGATAAAGTACATATTTTACACTGTTATTATGAGTGACTGTTTATATTTGCAGTGTTAGAGTTTAGAGTTCAGAGTTGTTAGAGACAGAAGTCAGACATTTAAAATACATTTGTAGCAGTTTCTTGTTGATGGTCTGTATGTCTGGGTACCTATTTAAAATAATCTCTAAGCTTGACCTGAAGAGTATACGTGTATGCATGCATATTTATGTTCATATAGACATATATTTACATATTTGTATGTGTATATTTATAATGTTTCTGATGATATAGAAAAATATTCTTTGAAGTCCAAGTTTTTAGTCTATGAACTTGCTAACTCAGCTTTGGATATAGCCTCTGAGTTTTGATGTGGTAACAACTAAGTAAATGCTCTGAAATAGGTGCCAGGAAGTGGTAGATTCAGATTTTAAAATCTGAAGGTTAGGCTTTGAGATATTAAGGCCATGGCGAGCAACAGGAACATCACTTGAGTTCTTGGTGTGTTGTTACAAAGCAGAAAAAGGCAAGAGTTTAGAATATTGTATGCAAAATACTTTAAAACTCATTAAGAGCTTCCTTCAAAGGTTTGTCTGTTGGAAATTTTATATCCTATTTTTACAGTCCCCATGCTTTCTTCTGCTATCACTTTATCCTGAAGGAGGAGGGAGAGAAAAAGGTTCTGCAGCTATAATTCTGTTGTTACTTTCCAGGAGAAAAGTTGTTTTGTAATTTATTTTTTAAGCTGAAGAGGCACAACTTTATGGATAGAGTGTGAAGGAAAGGAGCAATCAAAAGGGCTGCAGCTGATGTCCTTTGGCAGTGCATACCCTCGGCCTTGTGCTCTGATTATGTTTGCATAGATTCTTTGCTCATATTATCAGAGACTCATAGAATCCTTAAGGTTAGAAGGGACCTCAAGAAGTAATGTAGTCTAACTCTCCTGCACATGCAGGATCAGAGAAGAACCTCATGAGGTTGGGCAGAGAGGAACCTCATGAGGTTCAATAAGGACAAGTGCAGGGTCCTGCACTTGGGGAGGAGCAACCCCAGGCACCAGTACCGATAGGGGTCGACCTGCTGGAAAGCAGCTCCGCAGAGAGGGACCTGGGAGTCCTGGTTGACACCAAGTTAACCATGAGTCACCAGTGT
>JAUBOD010000647.1:467625-494770 GCA_032353885.1 Nothura maculosa | reverse complement strand
TACAGCCAGTAATAGATTTTCCAGATACACTGCCTGCTGCTCCCCTTCCCCTTCCCCTTCCCCTTCCCCTTCCCCTTCCCCTTCCCCTTCCCCTTCCCCTTCCCCTTCTCCTTCCCCTTCCCCTTCCCCTTTCCCATCTATTTATTGATGAAAGGTAGCTATGGGCTTATGCATATCATGACTTATCCATCCCCATGCAGTGACCAGCCTCGTGCCCATGCTCTGCACTGTCTCTGATGCAGTGGATGATTGTGGAAGATTATGTTTGTACTTTCCACAGTTGAGCAGAGTATCTCCATCTCTACTTTACTTTGTAGAATAAAAATGTTACATTATATGTCAAAAATAATAAAAACTTTATTCTAGAAATTAATCAATTTTAAGCAATGAGTGATCAAGAAAACAAGTCTGTTCCTTTCCCAGAATATTAGTAGCACTTGAACAGAATCCTCCTTTTCTGCAAAGCTGCTTTAAGTAGCTGTTCAGGTGCGTCTTAAGATGCATCTTAAACATCAGTTTCAGGACAATGGAGTTAACATAACAGCAGCTGTTCTAGAGACAGTGTGGGGAGAATCATCTAAGTGGGAGCCGCAGCTGATACGCAAACTTACTCTTGTAGATGCTGCTGCTTGCAGTTGGTTACACTTCCCTTCAGGATGCTGCAGTGCTGGTTAATATGGTCTCCTACTCCTGAGGGCTGCATACCTGCATGAACCAAACCAGTCCTGCTGTGCTCTCGTGCACTGGCATCAGGATACAATGAGTGCAGGACGTTCTGACCTCCTTCATGCTTGACAGACGGTAGAAGCTGATTGCTGAAGGCAGTCTTTGGTCTACTCATGGATTGGTTTCAGGGAAGCATGGGCCATTTAGAGATGCATTTTTAATGTACCCACCCTGTGACTTTCTAATTGAGAAGCATTAACTGCATTATATGACACCTTATCTTTACAGCGGTGTTTTGTCTCTTCTGAAGAAGACACCCAACAAATCTACCTTTGCTTTTCTCTAACTTGCAGTTGGAGCCAATATGCGTACACTGTCTCTTTCCTGTAGACCCTGCCTCTTTTTTTGTTGTTATATTTTATGCTATTATCCTCTTACTATTCTGCTAGTGTCCTGTTAGGCAACCTTTTTCCAGTGCAATGCTGCAGGTTGGAAAGGCTGATGGCACCCGAGGTGAATCACTACATGTTGATGTATTAACTTTACCTCTTGCTCTGTAGAAGCTTGTGATCCAGATATGGAGGTTTTAACGGCTCCCTGCCAATCAGATTAAATATTTAGCAGCAATAGGTTCTGGGCATTACATTCCTGACAGCATGTTTCATGCATCATTTGCTGTAAGTGTTGGGAGAATTTTAGCTACCATTTGCAAACTAGCTCCCTCTTCATTGTCTCTCCCTTACTTATGATTGGAATGATCTCCCTTCGTTTTCATTGTCCCTCTCAGTTTTCACCTTCTTTCTTGGCCCGGTTTTCGCTGTCCTGCTTTCTCCTTTCTATTAGTTTTTCATCTCTTTCTATGATCATTATTTATCAGTGTGCAGTTGTGTAAATTTCACCTGGAATAGGTGTCAGCGTGTGATGAAGGAGTGGAGGAATCAGCTCCATCTAAAGGATTTCAGCCCTCTTGGTAAAGGAAAAGTGACTAGAGAAGGGTGCAGACTGAGTGCTTGATTGGGGGTCAAACACACCTTTGTCTAGAGAAGCAGGACAAGGAAAGGAGAGTTGTCTGTGATGTGCCTCTGTTCATCATGCAGCTACTCTTTCTGCACGTGCTATCTGCCTTGCTTCTCATGTGTGTGGACTGCTCTGGGGTTCTCTCTGTGGGTCATCTCCTTTCATTTTAGTCCCTTCCAGACTGAAACCTTTTCAAGAAGAGAGTAGATAGGTTCAGTCACCTGACTGGAAGCACTGTGTTGACTTGCAGCAGTCTCCAGTATCAGATGTGCCTATGCAAACCTCAATATTGGGATGGGTTTTGTCCTGAGGTCCAACAACAACAAAAAAAAATGAAATCAAACCAAAAATGGTAAAAATGGAGTCCCTCTAAGTGAATTTTCTGTAAATAAAGATTTTCATTCTGACATAAGGCTGGCTATTGTAGTACAATACTAAAGAAGGGGCAAGGTCCTTCTTCCATTTCCTTCAATGTGTTGGACAACAGCAGGCTTCACGTGTGCAAAGTACACTTGCCTGATGACTCTGCAAGTTTTCACATGAGGTCTGCGTAGAGGTCCCTTCAGAGTGGCTGTGTGAAACAAGGATAAACACCAGTACTATCAAGGTTTCTCAGATGATACTCACCTGATGGTGGAAAGGAAAATAAAATCTCCTGAGCTAGTGACCTCTATAGGCAGGATGATGCTCTGCACATTTTCATCCTGTGAACCCTACTCCAGAGTGCTCTCTTTGTCTTTCATTCATGGCTTACAGTTTTCTATGTTCTTCCTTAAATGTTTGACTCTTTATTAGCTTCCTTCAACGTCTGTTGGATATGTGTATCTTTTTCATCTGTTCTTTCTAGCAAATCTATTCCCTATCTGAACAGGTCTTTATGGTCCCAGCACTGCTGTTGCTTTATACAGAAATTCTGTAATTCTCGCTGCCTCCATGTTCACCCCTATGTGGCTGTGGCACCTGATACTCAACCCTGGCTGCTCCTGTGGCCTTGCACTGCCAGTCTAGGAGATGTTGATTAGTACAGGAGTCAGGTTTTGCGGGAAGGTATCTCTACCTGCTGTGACCAGTTTCAAGCTAAAGGAGTGCTTTGCTTTGGTTCTACCAAATACAGCAAATTTGCTCAGAGATAAGACCATGAAAGCAAAGAAAGTGGAATGTGTATGCTTGTTCATAAGATTCTTTTTCATTTATAAGGGAAGTAAGGGGACTTTTAGGTAAAGGGACAGAGGACAGTGGGCCCATGAGGCCAGAGATGCTTAAGAAAACTAATATTTTTTTTTTTTTTTTGCCCTACTATAGTAGTCCCTGAAGCCATTGGCTATGATATACTAGGATGGGACAGAGCAGGCCAGAGGGCTTAAATCAAGTACAAGAATCACAAAAACAGTCACAGAACAGTTGGAGCTGGCAGGGGGCACTGAGGATCATCTGGTCCAACTGCACTGCCCAGGCAGGATTAGGTAGAAGAGCAGCTTACCTGGAAACATAAGAAGAAAATGGAGTATTTGAGAAGCTGCTTCAACAGAGAGGAGTGACATACATCTGTGAATACAAAGCATAATAGGTAGTGAGGACGAAGTCTCACTTTATTTTTCCCCCCTCCTCATGGCTTTGAGCCTCTCCAGTCCCTTCACCTGCATCACGTGGCTTATTTCCAGGGATCTCCGAAGTAACTAATATCCAAGCACCTACGTTGGGGAGATTGTGCACTGCCTGATTGCTTATTCTTTCCCTGATGTCCATCAACTTGATTTATTTTTTCTTTTGTATCCATATTTTTAGTCCTTTTTTAATTATAAATTTTTGGCAGTGGAGGAAAGAGCAAGATAAGTGGATCTGGAAAGAGCATTATGTTAGATACGTGCTAGCCCAGGTACATGAACCAATAAAGGGTAGAGGTACATCAGGCCCATCAACTCACCTCAGCTCTGGGATGCACACATGATCTGATATATCCTCTGATGTCATGAATTAGGAAAGAAGTGATAAATATGTAGTGCTTTTTGTCTTGTAGGGGTATCCCTGACCTCTGGATGGGATAGTGAATGTGCTGTGCTTTAGTGTATGGTTGGGGAGTGGTTTAAGATCCCAGAAGATTTGCAGGCTCCGAAGATGAAGTACAGTCAGGAGGAACAGATCCCAGAGCAACACAAGGGCAATGTAGTCAGGTGATAATGCATACATGGCTTGTTTGTTCCAGCTTTTCCCTCTCTCTCCTGAGATAAATATCATAGCACG
This sequence comes from Nothura maculosa, assembly GCA_032353885.1. NCBI lineage: Eukaryota > Metazoa > Chordata > Aves > Tinamiformes > Tinamidae > Nothura > Nothura maculosa. The sequence continues at coordinate 490,846 of JAUBOD010000647.1, read as the reverse complement.
AGACAAATATCATGGCAAGAGGTTACTTTCAGAATATGTGCTTGGTTTAAAAACCTGAGCGCCTTTGCTTGTTATCCAGTGCCAGTGCCAGTGCAAAGAGGTAAACACCTGCACAAAGTGGATTTAAAAAGCTGCCAGATCGGATCAGAGAGGTTTTACAAGCCTTTAGCACAAGTATAAGTAGAAACATACAGCATAAGGGCCTCCAGGAATTTTATTGTACCTGGGCACCTTCATATATATAACAATTGACACAGCTACAAAACTGCCTCCTGGCTTGGAAATGAGGTCCTCTGTATCACTGTCATCCTGATAGGGCACCAAAACAGGAGTCGTGTCAGAGAGAGGCCTCATAGCAAATCAGCATAACATCTAAGTGGTGATATTTTTCCTCTATTGCCTTTGAAACATCTGTCTCTGAGCATAGAGATTTTTTCTCTAGGGTTACTCCTATGCCTGTATACCTAGTTCTGGTATTTGCCGTGCCATTGACTCCTGTAGGCTGTGCTACAGTCCTGTGGCTTGACAAAGTGTCAGAGCTACAGTGAAAAGGAGAAACAGGGAAGACTCAAACTGAGTGTTGTGTTTGGAGACTCTGGAAGTCCCAGGAGCAGGTTGAGTGATGAATGCAACAAAGGTTGGAGAAGCAGTTTATGAAGCAGACAATTAGGGTCCACTTAGACATCCATTTTAGGGTCCAGGTGATATTTGCAGCATATAATGTTTTCTTCTTTGGGAAGTTAATATTGGTACTGTCATATATAAGCAAGATTGTGGCTTAGCTATGGACTGTAACCTCTTGCTAACTGAATAATTTTACAGAATTAGGATTTTACAGAAGCCCTTCTCAGGACAAGGATGGCATCTAAATTCCACTGTTGTACTTCTGGGCCTATAGTGTGAAAACAACTCGATCTCAGCAATGACACCAAGATTGATCCCTGGTATTGCAGGAACATTCACGTTTCTGTTTAGGATGCTTTTTCTAAATGGAGCAGCCTGGATGTAGATGGAACCCAACTGAATATTGACTCCAGGTTCACCAAAGTCAAGGGGCTTTTTTTGGAGGGTTATTGAGGTTTCTCATTTTCAGGAATACAGGGGCTGAACAGCCTTAGGAAGCTGCAGTATTTCTGGTCTGACAGGAAGGGGATCACTCACCGTCCTGCAAGGAGTTCCTTCTGCGATCGGATTTCTTCTCTCAATGAAATGCAATCTAGATAGCCTGTTGGTCACAGAGAAACATGACTGAAGAGTAAAAGTAGTACCTCCATCTGAACGATCATTCTGAAAGAGCTCAAAATCCCTCATTCTGGGAGGGCTGGGAGTGCTGTGAGTGGTTTTGTTGGCTTCTTTCACCAGTAGTAGTACAAGCAATGCAAACTGCTGTTGGACTGTTTACTGCAATACAAACTTTTATGACACTTTATGAAATATGCCAGGTCCTCTGCTGATATAAATTGGTGCTTCTTCATTGAAAACAATAAATGCTACCTCTGTCCAAGAGAGCTGGAGATGTTTCACACATCTGTCAGTGAAGTATATTCACTTCTGGAGTGGGAATATGCTTGCTTTTCAACATCACTCTATGCCCTGCACAACAGGGAATGTCGATAATTGCAAGAAAAAACTTGAGTTAGGGCAGACTGTAACATCTTTTCTCTTGTCCCCAGTTGTCCTGGAGTCTTTCATGATTATCTCTAGTCAAGTTCTTAAAACATGAAATCCCTGAAGCAGAGCAGTTGCTCATTGTAAACTTAGCAGGGACAGTATATAATGCTTGGCTGCCAGTACCTCTTGAAATCCCTTTTGTTTCTCCATAGTTCTCACTTGAGTGCTCAACAGGGATAATTAGTTTGCAAAGTCTTACAAAATCATAGGTCAACAGGCTGAAAGCATGGCTTTTTTTTCCCATACAGTTGGAAGTTTGTAAATCTTGCTTGAAGTCTAGTTTAAGCTAACTGGCAAAATTCTCTCCTTCTCCCTTGTAATCTGGAAATACTGGGAAAATATAATTTCAGAGGAACTTATAAAAGAGACTCATATCTGGTAAACTTATTAAGTCTATCACTTTCTTCTCTCACCTCTCACAGTTCTTGGAGCTTTTGCAGCTCTCCCATTTGCAGGACCTTTTCACTAATGGACTGGCCCTAAGTTCTCAGAATTATACCTGAGGACTTCCTCCCCTTTGAACCTGAGCTTTCTGGCTTTTCTGATATGTCTTAAGCTGTAGCTCCAGTCAGGATTCTCAGAGCTTCCAGGCACCCTGGTGTAAGGCCAGGATTTGTGTTTGGAGTGGAAACAATGTTCTGAGGACTTTCAAGGTTTTGTCCACATTATAGAAATCATAGAGACTCTGGTCTCTGTGATTTGACTGTCTTCTATAGATCTGCTAAATCCAGAGTACTAAACTCCCTAGTTCTGACACTCACAACTTAGAAGATATCTGTTATGTTCAAATTCTGCAGTTTTGAGTAATAACTCCCAGATGGCTTCAGACAGAGCTGGGCCTTGCGTTTCTGCTGTCCAAAGGCTTCTGGAACCTTAGACTACATGGATCCCTGGGATATCCACAAGGCAGGTACCTTGATAAAATAGGAGTAGTCCAAGTTTAGACTGCAAGTACTCCAAGTTTAAACTCACAGACTGAGTTGGACACTCTCACGACCCTCAGCTCCAGCTCAGACCCTAGTGACTGGCTGTCAGCAGGAGCTCAGTGTTGATCTTTAAAGTTCTGCTGCTGTCTTGGTAATGGAAGATGGCTTGCAGTAAGTAAAGATCTGTTGTGAAAGGAGATATTTTAATGAGAATGAAATCAGAATGAGAATGAAATGGGAGATTTCTGATTAGCGATAGTTAACAGTTTTAGTCAGTGTGGCAAAGTAGATACAAATATCAGAGATTTTACTTGAAAACGAATATCCATTTATGGTATTACAGCAGTTCCCTTCTCTGTCTTCTAGTAAACTAGATTTTATTGTCCTGAAGATCTTGGACACGCAGGTTTTATTACCCTATCTTGGGATACTGTGAGTAATATTGAATATGATGTCACAAGACAACGTTGCTGCCTTCAGGGAAATGCAATGAAAAACAACAATAACAGTCTAAACTCCTGTAGCCTCTATCATTTCAGACCAAAAGTACTTTAAATACAATAAATTATTAAACCTTCTAACTCTATGAAGCAAAGAAGATGAATATCTTCCTGGTGAGGAGAATAAGGTAAAAAGTGAGGAAGAAAATAACAGTGTTTATACTTTCAAAAAATGCTTGTTGATTTTAGATGGTGGTATCTGGAATTAAAATAAGACTTTGCTTGTTGTGATTATTATTCTGCATGCTTTCAAGTTTAAAAAACAGGTATTTGAGTGTGAATATAAGAGTGCAAAGAGCTACCATGGAAGGACCGAAAGTAAAGCAGTGCTTAAAGTGAAGAAAGAAAGGACAGTGAGAACTGCCGAAGACCAAAAAAAAAAAGAAAAATAAGTGATGAATGCATAAAGCTGACTAGTAAAGCAGGTTGTATACTGCAGTTTGAAGCAGGTTTATGGGACTGCTGAAATTCTAGATTTTCCTTTATACTAAGCTCCCTTACACTGTTTTAAAAATATAAGCTGACTATAAAACACAAATAACTCAGTTACTCTTTCTATTGTGTTAGTTTTTATTAAGCGATAGATTTCTGTACTCTGACACTTGTCTGCTTTTGCTCCCTCCCTTCCTCCCTCCCTTCCTCCCTCTCTCCTTTCCACCTACCACCCTCCCTCCCTCCTTCCCTCCTTCCTGAAATGTAAGTTCTAGTGGCGTTTAAGTTAGAGAGATGTGGCTCAAGAGGGCTGAAATGCATCCTGAGGATGACAGTAGTGGACCTGGGCTGGAGGCAGGTGTATGCTTGTATATCCTTTCATCCTTTTCCATGTTAGCAGGTGAGCAAAGGGAATGAACAGCTAGGTAAGTTACTGGGAAAGATAGCTGAAGCAGAAAATATGGGTGAATTTGATGGGCTAGAGAAAAGAGAATGCAGAGGAGTCTGGGAGAAAAATGCATGGAAGTGGCATTCTGCTCAGCCACATCTGACCTGTTGGTTTACACTGGACTGGCCCTTCCTGTCACTGTCCCTGCAGCATCCATAGTCAGTGACTAGCCGTGGTCCAGATGTGGCTTTGCCTGTGTGTGTTTTTGTCATTACAGCTATATAAATATGATTGAGTACCAGGTTGAGGGAGAGGTCAGTAATGGCTGTGCTGGGTTTCTCCAGCTGGGAAAGCTTTCTGGCCACTATTGATTGAAGGTCTCAGTAAGACAAATCAGCCTTGACCTATCATACAATCACAGGCACAGCACGGTCCAGTGCACAGCACTAATGTAGTGTGAAAACATATTGTATCCAGTGGCTTGATGGCTGATACCTTACTGATCATTGAACTGAGGGAGAGAAATATTGGGAAAAAGGAGAGTATCGGAGGAGGAGGGAAAGGAAGAATAAAAATGAGACCACCAAAAAAAAAAGATCTTGATTTGAACCTGTTGTTCACCCTTTTTCCTGGCTTAGCATTTGTTGTAGCAGGTCATACTTTTCTAACGGGGTGTTTCTGGGACAAACACCTTGAATGGTCCCATGTTCCAGAGTGAAAAATATTCCAAAATGTTCAGAAATACCAATGGAAGTCAGCAGATTATGGCGAGTGATGTTGGCTGTTTGGGAAATGTGGCCCTTCAGTTTCTGTAGTACTGTGCAGCTTTGCCCTCACGCCCTCTGTATATAGCTGCAGTTCCCTCTGTCCATCTCCCCTTCACAACTTCTAAGCCCTTCGCACTTCTTGCTGCTTTGGGAATAAAGTCTTCTTCTCTATAGTTTCTGCTATCTGTAGCATCTTTGAGAGCCCAATCAGATCTGAGGAGCTCTGGAACTCTGGTTAGGAACTTTTGTTAGAGTTGGCAAAATGGTGCCACAAGCAGCAGAGGCAGTGCAGGGGGGTTCTCTTACCTTTTTCTTGCTGCAGAGATCACAAACCTGAAACAAACTCCTGTGAAGATCTTTCTTAAGGACAGGCAGGTTTACATTTATCTGTTGTCCTATGTTTTATCTGGTGTCATATTTTTTATCTGCATGTAACTAAAGTGAAGATGTTCTGTAAGTCTATCTTCTCCCAATTCAGCTCTCCTTCTGAGGTTCACAATTTTGCAGAAAGACTCACTCAGATTCTGCCTAAAAATCCAAATTACTTATTCTTTCCCACTTCTGGTATGTTTTAAGATATCTTTTTGATTTTTACAGTACTTATCTCTGGCATCCAAAGAAATGAAGAACATCCCTTTCTGGGAGACTGTCCTGGGTAGCCCATGGGATTTCTCTGCCATCATAGTGTTTGCCAGCTGATTTCAGGAGACACTGCAATCTCAGCTGGGCTTCTCTGTATTCTGTCTTTGAAGCAATGATGCAGGATATGAATAAGCATAGAGTGCAGTGCACACTGCATATACTAGAGTGTGAGGAATAGGAAAGTCTTCCCATCTTTATATATATTTTCTGGTTTTCCTTTTATATCTTTTAAAATTTAATGTAACAATCTGATGATATACAGAAAATGCATAACTGATTAAGGTTGAATTGAAAACCTCTAATGAACACAGCAAAAAAAGAGAAGTGCACAGAATGTTCTTTTCCAAGCCACCTAACTAAAGCTTAACGTGTATTTCTCATGGATATTAAGGGATTTAAGGTATTTAATTCTTAGCTTTGGAAATCTCACTCCTTAAGATTAGACAGGAAAACAGGCTGCACATATTTCTTAAAAAGTGCAAAATAACCCTCTCCTCATGCCATTAATGTACTTTGTTTCCTCCTTGGAAATGAAAATTGAAAGTGGAGGTTTAAGAAAGGAAACAAGGGATTGCAACATGGATTAGCAAATGATTCCTGCTCAAATTTATTGGTCAAACTGATGTAGTTTTAGGTGTAGTATTCTCCTTTCTCTTGAAACCTAGCTGCTAATAGCTTTGACTTCAGTAAGCAAAGCAGCTTTCAGTCATGCCTAAATTCATTTAGAGGGGGCACACATACTGAGCAACACTTCACTTTGCAGAATGTAATTCTGCAAAGTGAATGTAATTCTGCAAAGTGAATCTGATCCCAGTTCTGAAATGGGGAGATGAAAATCTGAAGTGAGAAACGCATGTGGCAATAAAACTTCTCACAAGCTTCCAAAGCCTTGTTTCAAAAGGAGCATGCACACCGTGACAGTTGTGGCAACTGACCCCTCCAGGTGGTGAGGATATTTCAGTCTATCTGGCAGGGAGCGCCTGTCTCATCTCTCTTAAACTTGTCCAAGCAGGGGAGCTGGGAGGGGGATAGATCCTGGCAGGAGAACAGTGGCTCCAGCCTGGCTCTGCGAGTCGAACTTGTGGAGGGCAGTGGCCGTGCCAAGCTTCTATGCCCTGGCATTTAGAAGTTGGCACTGGGCAATGCCAGACTGACCTGCTGTCTCACTTAATGGCTTTTGTGTGTGTTACACTGATTCCTGTGGCTCCGTATGTGTGTGCCAGCCTGTATAAGCAGGTCAGACTCGCTCCCATTCTCTCTGGCTCAACTTGTATCTTCTTCATCTCTCACCCTGCTGAGGGCTCAAGGGCCCTGAACTTACAAGGAGACATGAATACAACTAAACTTCTACTGCAGCAGAGGGAAATCCCAAGGGGTGATCAGATAACCATCTACAAGCAATTTCAGGGTGGAAGTGGTGAGTTGGAAGATGTTTCATCTGAAGGAAGGCGATATTAAGTATGTTATTAAGTAACAGGATAGCTGAGCAAAGGAAAATTTAGGTTTAGGCTGAGTTTAGGGTAATATTTCTAAATGAGAGCTTTGGAGCAGTCTCCTGCCAGTTTTAAGTCTAAATTGACTTTTAAACTTTATTGTTTAAGTCAATTTAGAGCAGATAGTGTGCTGAAGTGGGTGCTGTGCAGATCAAACTTTAAATGGCTGAGGGTAAGGCATAACTGTTAAGAAGAGGATTTTCATTTATAATTTCTATGAATCACTTGGTGTTGGTCTCAGTAGAAGCTAGGAGGCTGTGGCTGGATCAGCTATCACCCTTGACATGTAAAATATGTAGGTGGGAGGAAGTAGAAAGGACCCTGGGATCTTACTCTCTTGGCAAGCTTACAATAAGGCATGGCTTTTCATCTTTCGGGAGTGATTGTGTCTAATTGATGATTCCTTGGGATCAAAGTGTTCTTCATGTCACCTTAAGTGTAGAGAGCGAACAGCTCTTTTCCCTTGTGTGGAGCAAAAAAAGAGAACAGTTCTTACATCTTACCCTAAATAGACCTGTAGAGCAGTCAGAGAGAATCAGAGAGAGGGAGAAATAGACATGGAATATATGGAATGAATCTGACACTGCCCAAGACAGAGAAGTATTTGTACCTAGTTTAATAAAGAAAAAGCAGATGAAAAGAAATAAATAAATCCTACTTTATTCCCAACACTTGCAAGGGAGAGAAAGGAGAGAGCTTCCAGGGCTTTGAAGGCATTTAGGGGTGTATGATGATGCACTACCTAATGATGATTCCCTAAAACAAATCCTAAAGAAAAGGCAGATTGGGAAAAATAAGGGAAAAGGAGAAGAATTTTCTAAATTAAATAAGCGTAAGTCTCTGGGGCCGACACGGACAGAAGTGTTTGTTGGAGAGGGAATGGTTGTGAAGAGTAGAGAGAGAGAAGATCTGCACAAGTGACCTCAGAGGCATGATATTGTCTCTGCTATTTCATTGTTACAGGACAGATTAAACAACAGGATAAGAATATAAGTGATCTTTGAAACTAATTAAACTGTACCAGCTTTCATCTAAAACTACTCAAATACAGTATAGGGAGTTTACAGAGAATTACTAGAAAGATCCATTTTGGTTCTGACCCTGGATCACTCTTGCATTTGTCATTGTGCGTGACAATTTATGATGTCTCTAGTCTCTTCCATCTTCCTCCTCAGAATGTATGGATCTTCTTCTGTAACATCATTCATTCTGTTTATCAGCACCTAAAGTGTGCAGGTGCTTTCAAGACAAATCCGTCGTGCCTCAGATCCATCTCCCACCTCTTCTTTCTCTTTGTTTGCAAAGCTCCCGAAACAACAGGGCTGTGAGGCAGAACAAGATTTATGGACACTTGTGTCACCTACCTTGTAAGCACTAATATGGGCAATAGCAGAACAAGAGCTGTCAGAGTACAACTAGACTGTGCTGAAGCTATGGGAGGAAAATGGTAAAAGGGGTATGAAAAAGTGAGGAATGTTTCTTGAGAGGTATATAATAAGCTACATGCTGGTTTGGAGAGAGGGTGTTAACAGGGAGAATGGGAGGCGATCCTAAATTAAAATGAAATGCAAAAAGTCTCCCGAGGAGTCAGAGACCAAAGCAATGGGGATAAAACTGTTTTGTCAATAATTAGGCAGTGAGGAAAAAAAAGGAAAAAAATAAAAAATAAAAAATAAAAAATGAGAGACGTGGATGTCATTTATGTCATGATCTGCAGTCTTATGCCCTAACTTTCAGGAGTGACATTTTATGGGGCTGGAATCAGCCCTGCCCCTTTCTCTGCAGGGGTCTTCTGAGTTCTTGCTGCTTATCTGTAAGGTAAGCAGACAAAAAGACTAATTACGCTGTTGATAAACATTGAAATAGTGCTCCTCTTTGGTCTGGACATTTCCTTGACAGACAGCTCAGAGATGGGCCATCTAGTTGCATTATTGTCTATTATGTCTGAATATATTGTCTAGTGCAATATTTACCTTTGCTAGAGCTTCTAGTTCTCTAATGGTGTATTAGATACCAGGCACAAAGTACCCACTTTGTATAATATGTGAAAGACATATGAAATGTCTTTCTTCCTACCTTCGAGTAAGTATTGTTTTGTTTAATGCAACTCAAACTAATTGAGAAATGGAGCAGGCATCAAATAAAATGTTGTCAAAGTTGAGAAAATATATTGAGGCATGCCACAACTGCTATCTAAGTGACATATGGACTGGCAGGACTTCTACCCCTAGATAGCAACCGGGCTGCCGGTGATGGTGAGTGCTGCAATCAGGTTAGTGATTAGTGGTGAGATTGGGATAGGGAATTAGCGTTATGGTTAGTGCAGATGCAAAATCAGCTCTCAAAGTCAGATTCTGCTGCTTGAAGCCATCTAACCGGTGCTGGAAGCTCCCAGAAGGCAGAATGAGTCAGGAAAGCATGGGAAGTCCCAATGCTCTTTGGGGTAGGTTAGGCAGAGTAGCTGGAAGTTCCATGAGTGATATTCTTTATCCATCAGCACTGAACCAATGCCACTATGCAGTTCCTTTCACTGATAGCTTGCAGACACAGTGTTCAACATCCTTTCTGAAATATTGTATTCCTCCTAATTAGACTAGATGTCTTCAAGACTGCTTTTTGTCTGGGGATGAAGTATTATAGGACTTCACAGAATCATAGAAGGCTTGAGGTTGCAAGGATCCTTTAGAAATCATTTAGTCCAACATTTCTACTCAATCAGGGTCCCGTAGAGCTGCCTAGGACCATGTCCAGTCAACTTCTGAATTATCTCCAAGGATGAAGACTGCACAGCCCCTCTGACCAATGTGTTGCAGTCCTCAGTCCTCTTGTACAGAGCCTGGGGATAGGGATTTGGGGATCTTCCATGTGCTACTGCTCTAGACTGCCTGGCCAGTACAACTGTGGTAGAATGAGGTACTAACCTGTGCAGATAGCAAAGTGGGCCCTGGATTCCTAGCACTAGCCAGTGTTCAGCCTCAGCTTCCTTATCTGACATTATCTGATTGTCTAGCTGGGCTGTATGCCGCTTAGCTAATACTTTTTTTACAGCTAAGCTGGTTGGATGCACTGTGACCTATTTGTGTACTTTCTGTATTTGGAAATATCGTCCAGAAATATCTATAAATGCTGAGCTGCATTTTACATGTGCAGTCTAATAATTTTCTATTAATACTAATCTTACAGATAATCCATGAAAAAAATGCAGTGTCAGATAAGACCATCATAGTATTTTTAAACAAGCTAACTTTTGGTCCTGGCCAAATTCCAATCTGATAATTACTCTCTGACTACCTACATGTCTGACTACCTCTTGCATTTTCAAGTGGAGAAGTTAGCTTTTCCTTCCCGTCTTAAGTGATTGTGTAATGTTCTGCAGTATTAAGTAGACACTGCATACCTCTACATTGCTGGATGCTTTTTGCTGGTGAGTAAAATGGGATTATAGAGGCATAATGGTTTTACAGGCATGTTTAAAACTAAGTATAGATATGTCTCTAAAACCACTTTGTCTTATGTTACTGTCATATATTACATATGTGGAAGCCAGACAGAATGTGATAGTGTGATATATATAACAGTGTAATGTATAAAAGATTTTATTGGTCACACTGGAGTTTAGGATTTGATAAATTATTTTGGAGTGGCAAAATTACCAAGAGGCTCTAAGCATTGCCACCTCATCATGAACAGGAGAAAACCTGCCCATTTGAAATAATTTCTAAGAAAATATATTGGTACCTTTTAAAAATAGCTCTTGATTTGTGAAATTAGACCCTAACACCAGCTGCTTGAAATAATTTAGGGCAAATGATCTGTTTTATGACTGTAGCCTTGTCTTTTGCCTGTGAATTCCTGCACAGGTGTTTACAGATAGTCCTGGAAAAAAAAGGATGCCACTCACAAGGAGACCTGTCTCCATTGTTTCCTTGATGGAATTCCTCAAATATTTGTATTTATGCAGTGTAGAAAATAATGGGTAAAACTTTCTGTTGTTTATGCACAAACAACCTCTTGCACTGTTTCTGGGGTCACTGTAATCTGATAGTCAGCCTGTGCTGCTTCACCGTAGCCTCTCCTATACCAGCACATGTTCAAGCTTGTAGAGAGCCAGACAGGGAACGAGAGAGAGATGAGGTCGGTGCTGGGAGGTCTATTCCTTTCTTACACAGCCTGGACTTGCATGTGAGCCCTGCATGCATAGTGACTACTACATGTGAGCAAAACTTATTCACAAGGTGGATAAGAAAAGGATGATACGTACAATGAGCACCCCTATTCCAGTCTTTGAGCAGCTCCCTTCTGAGCAGTGAATGGGCTGTTGCCTCATGAAAACATTAAAAGAGCTGCAGAGATGAATAGCTGAGGCCACTTGTCAGTAAACTGGCTGCCACCAGTTCCAGCTTGTGTGTGATTTATTGGTGTTCTGCTTTGTCACCTTTTCACATCCCTTTGTATGTACAATACCACTAGAGATCCCATTCTGAACTTTGTACCCGCTGGTGCCTCCAAAGCACTAGTGTTAGTGGTATGCAGCTATCCATGGAACACCTGAAATACACCATGAGCATGACAGTGGTGCTAGAGGGCCTTGATGGGGTGGCTGGGTGACACTAGTTGCCTTATCAGTGCCCTGCCTGACTCCAGGGGAGGATTCACGGCTGAGAAGCTGCAGTGGAAGGAGATGCCAGATTGGCTGTGCAGCCCCTCTTTGCATTAGCCCTGGCTGCTCTCCATGTATTTGGCCAATGTCTAAGGATCTGGTACTGCACAATGAGCCCCATCATCTCATTCATCTCATTTTGAATGAAAAAAAAATGACTGGGGAGCAGATCCTGTGAGCTAGGCATCCAGGGACTAGCACATAAGTGTTCTTTGGGGTCTGGGCTTTTTATTCTCTTTCCCAGGCTTTTCAAGATAAATGCTAGAGATTTACTGGCTTTGATGTAGGTAAAGAAAAGGGAATGGGTTTCTTGGCCAGCATTTTTCCCTGTGGGAGAAATCTGTGCTTGGGTGTGAAGGCAGAACAGATGCCACATTTACCTGCCTAGCTCCTGTATTGCTGTGCTCCGAGCCCTGGTCTGGGCTGGAGAGTCCCTGGAAAGTGTTTCTGCTGGTAGAGGGGCACTGTAAAACTACATTCTGCTCTCTGGGCATCACAGCTAGCCATTGCCTAACCAAGCAGAATATATAGTGTGAGACTACGCAGTAGGATTGCAAGAGACAAATTTTAGAGAGAGCAAATATAGCATTAAAGTGAGTGAGCGAGTGAGAGAGAGACAGAGAGCATATAGAGTGCACTAAAGTTAATAAAGCATCACAGGAATGGGGACTGCATTTCTTTGTGAAGGAATCTAATTTAGTGACTCGTAATTGGAGGATAACAGTCCTGCTAGAATGAAGTTAGCTGTTCATTCTGCCAAACTCTCAAAGTCTCTTGGTTCTTCTCAGGAGCGTCACTCAGAAAGTGGATCCATCAGAGAGTTCAGAATCGATTGATGCTTCATACCCACAGTCCTTTCAGCCTCCTAAGTGGATTTGGTTCCTCCTGTGCATATTTATTATCTATTTTATTATCTGCGTATTTATCCAATAATATCAGTACAGGATACATTCTCCCTGCAAGTCTCCTTTGGGAGGAGAGGATGAGGTTCTGCCCTGAGAAAGAGGAGCAGATGCTGAGCCTATATGTTCTCCTAGGCAGGGAATGATGGGGTTCCCTTGTGCTCTTTTGCTGGGGTGACTGGTACTGGGTAGGGCTACTGAACAGATTTCTAGCTGTCCTAAAGTCCTGCCTGTCATCTGCTGGGGCTTTCTGTCAGTTTGATGGGGGTTTATGTATAAAAATATAAAACAATGAATGATATGGAAGGGTCCAGGTATTGGATCCTCCAAGACCAGAGCGTGTAGTGCAAATAAACATAGGGCCAGTGTATTTATTCTAAGTGTGTGTATATATCACTATCTCTGTATACATGTATGTATATGTATATATAATGTATAATACAATATACATAATATTATATATGTAATTATATATAGATTATACATATATAGACATTACAATGTATATACATATACTTACCACTCTTAAAGAACGGATTTGTGGACATGAAATGCTGAAAACAAGTTTTAGAGAGGAGGGAGTCTCCTATAATTTCAAGTGCCCCAAAGCTGTTTGGGGCCCTGTTTAGGACTGCCAAGCAGTGCTGCCTCTCATGAGAGTGGTGAGGAGGCTGGTGAGGGTCACCTTTCTCCTTTTTATTTCTCAGCTAGGAGAGTTCTAATAATATTTAGTGTTTATGAAATGCCTTGAGGATGAAAAGTGCTGTGGGAATGTGAAGTATTATTGAAACAAGACTGAATAAAGAAAAAGCTATGAAAGATCCCATAGGGAACAGTCCTACTCCGGCAGGGGTTGGACAGATGACCTCATTGCTTTTTTCCATATATAATGTTATGGTTATGGGATAAAGCGGTCATGTTCAGGGAAAGGATCATTGTAAAATCCTTGGCTATGGTAGCTGAGGGTGAACTTTTGTTAGCTTTGTGCACCTTCTGCTTCTGGGCAAAAATAACCACCATGTAGGGCTTAGAGGGAATATCTACCCTACACTATACTGATCTCTTTTTTTTTTTTTTTTCCCTTGATCAACTGGAATTTTTGTGTTCCTGGTTTTGTAAAAATATATCAACATTGTGTGAGTGAAAGACATGTCATTGACAGTTCTATAGATTGGAACCATGTGTGTATCCCAGTGGTGGGAAAGTTGTATGTAATGTATGCACATGTACACAGTGTGAACTCACCCTCCCTACACACATTTAGTGGCCGTGTGTGTCTGTGCTCACTTTAGTCTACATGGGCTGGGCTGAGAAAGCAAGAGGGAATCCTGTCTTCCCAGTCTCTTCAGCCTGTTTGCTTATACGTCCTGCAGAAGGCCAAAATGGTTGCAAACATCAATAATCCATTTATTTAGGGGAAAAGTATTTAGACATGGGCTTGACATAAGCAATTAGTTTCACAAAGGCAGCCAAATAGCCCTCAAAGGACAATTCTCAATCACCTTTGACTTGAGTCGCAAAGTGACACGCAGCCTGAAAGATGACATGATTTTATCTTCTGCTGACAGCTGCTCTCTGAAGTGATTCAAAACTCTGAAGTAAAGACTGCACTGATCTCAGGGGAGCCTGATAACTCCCTTGATTTTAACAGAACTCCAAATACAGCCAAAGGGCTGGACAGGAAGCAAGAGGAACAGAAAGACTTTTCTGGTGGGTTGAAAGCTAATGAGTGAAGAGAATCAACAGTTCTGCCCTGAAAACTAGTGCATGTATTGTGTTATCAATTAATCACTTCTCCTTTATCTCTCCTCCCCTCCCTTTTATTTCTTTCTTGCTCAGGGAGTGTAAGAGCCAAAGATGAGGCCCAGGGTAGAGTGCTACTCTCCAAGGTTTTGGCTGGTGCTGGCTGTCCTCGCAACAACAGGGAGCGGGGCCCATGCCCAGAAAAGCCACCCAAGCATTGGCATTGCGGTCATCCTGGTGGGGACCTCAGACGAAGTGGCCATCAAAGATGCCCACGAGAAAGATGACTTCCACCACCTCTCAGTGGTGCCTCGGGTGGAGCTGGTGGCCATGAATGAGACAGATCCCAAGAGCATCATCACTCGCATCTGTGACCTCATGTCAGACCGGAAGATTCAAGGGGTGGTATTCGCTGATGACACAGACCAGGAAGCCATCGCACAGATCCTGGACTTCATCTCTGCCCAGACCCTCACTCCCATCCTGGGCATCCATGGAGGCTCCTCTATGATCATGGCAGATAAGGTAAAATTGAGCTTGCTTCTCATATCATAAAATTGAGCTTGCTTCTCTCAGACTTGCAGATCTGAACTGAAAACAGAGAGGAATATCTTACTCTCTTATCCTCAGTTGGAGTGTCAAGGGTTGGGGAATTAGAGAGAGACAGATTCAAAAATAGATTAAAAGAGTTAACTCTGTGTAGCACTGCAGAGAAGGGCCTATTAATCATGTGGAATCATGAGGGCTACAAAATTATATGGTCTTTTTTTCTTCTTTATGATAGATAAAGAGTCCCTGACAATTGTAATTTTTGAAAATATTTTATTTTGCCTGTGTTTTATATAGAGGAGCTGAGAATGCTAATTTGAATTTTCCCTGCATGAAGTTGGAGGACATTGTGGCATTTTCAGGGACGTCTAACACAGCTCCTATGTCTTAATTGAAAAATAATTGAATCTTTAATAAAGCCATCCTCTCCAAAGTGTTCATTAGCTCCCGGAGTTAAATAGTGTTAGCTAAAACAAATAATTGGTCTGAACCAGTCTAGCTAAGTCCTTTTTATTTCCACTGTACTACCTTTGCTCCTTCATATTACTGACATTTCACTATTTTCCAAGGCTAAAGTATGTAAAGTAAGTATGGGGAGCTCTCATGTGACATAGCCCAACCTGATACAAATCTCTCCTGGGACAACACGGATACTCAGTTTACACTTGAGTCTACATTTGGCCAGCCTGTTTAGTTTGCAGTGGCCTCCAGGCTGATGTGGGCCAACAGAAATACCTCAAAGAAGTAGGGCTGCCTTGCAGGCCCAGCACAAGAAAGAATCTGGCCTGACCCTGTTATTAAGAACTTCTTGGCCACACTTGGTGCTTCATAAAGAAGCAAACAAGGGTATAAACTGATGATTTTTCTTTTGCAGGTCACTTTTAAGAGAATCTGAGATATATACTTAGAGAGAATCAGATTTAATTGAATGAATGGGGAGAATTGTGGTCATTATGGCATTTTTTCCTCAGAATGAGGTGTAACGAACTGAGAAGAGTAAGTTTTCTTATTCTTACAAAAAATTAATTCAGTGTAGATTTTTATAAGTGAGTAGATGGGAATAAATTAGTCACAAATTATTTTCTCATCTTTGACCAATTGTTCAGTGTGTGAATAATATACACCTAATACTCAGGTTATTTTCCGAAGTTGGGCTGTAAGCTAAAGTAACCATTTAATAAAATAATCACAGGCTTTTTTTGTTTGTTTTTCTCTCTCCACTTGAATAATTTCACATATGATAGTGTCATTCTGCCCCACTTCACCAACAGTCAAGCTCTACTATC
The DNA here is from genome assembly GCA_032353885.1 of Nothura maculosa. Lineage (NCBI taxonomy): Eukaryota > Metazoa > Chordata > Aves > Tinamiformes > Tinamidae > Nothura > Nothura maculosa. The sequence goes on along the minus strand of JAUBOD010000647.1, from coordinate 474,887 downwards.
TATGAGAAGAGTCAGGCAATATCTCTATGTCTCATTGCGGTCCTCTCTCTTCTCTGAATGATTATCAATATTTGTGGAAAATAGGTCTGAAAGACTTCAGAGTACCACATTTCACACTTATACTGGCATTTTATACCTACTATGAAGAAGCTTCCAGACCTCCCAAGCACTGGAGAAAGGTACTTGTGATTTTGAACTTGGCAGGACTAATTCTGATTTCAGATTCCTGCAGTGTAGATCCATCATAGTCCTAGCACCTTTGGTAAGATTAAATCAGGTTTACACAGCTGTAACACAAAGAGAAATTTGGCCTATTGGACTTCCCAAGATTTTTCTTTTTACCTATCTCCGATCTCTCCTTAGGAAGGCAGCATGTCCTGCTACTGCCCTGTGTACCCCACTGACTCACTTCTAAGACATATTCTGGCAGGCAGGCAACCCATGGGGAGTTCAAAGACGTAGGTCTTATGAATGGAAAACTCTGTTTTATCAGCTCTCTTCTTGTAGCTTTGTGGACAAGAGAAGCAGGTTACGTGCAAAGATCTGCCTTTTAGGAAAGGGCAAGATTTCTTTTAAACATAAATTGAAATGCCTGACCTTTACAGCTTCTGATTCACAGGTGCGTAATCTTTAATGGATAATATTTATTTGATGAATTAAATTAAAATATAGCAGAGTAAATACATTGATATTCTACTGAAAAATACTGAAGCCAGACTGGTAAGTCCTTAATAATCTACTTTCCACAAAGGGCCTTGATGGAGGCTTTGCTGTCATTGACTCTTAGTCATATTGTTTGCAAATGAGTTGTGTGGTTAAGGTTTGATTCTGCAAAGCTTCAACAGCTTCTTTCAGCATCCCCTCAACACCCACAGCAGTTGGCTGTGATTGAACTTGCTCAGCATTTCACAGGTTCAGACTTGCACTTACAGCCTGGCTGTGCTCCACATGCATTTGGAGTTGGTCAGACCAATGGTACAAACCACTGATTCCTTAGTGTGACACATAAAAGACTTTTCTCTGGAGGTTAGAGCAAAAACCTCAGCTCTTCACCTCCTTACAACAAACACATGAATTTGTGTTTTACCTTCAGTGAGAATTAGGCTGGAAAATTGAAACTCAGAAGGGTAGAGAAAATAATTTTAAAATGCAGATTTCAAGCCTGAATTTACTTTCCCCCTGCATACATAGGCAGATATTTCATATAATGTATAGCATAGATTTACTTCATCTCAGTTAACAGACATCTGAACCGATTACTTACCTACTAGCTAGAAATCTGGGTATCTCTACACTGATGAGGTGCTGAAGACAATTCATTTCATCTTCCATAGGGTGCTTTTCCATGCTTGTAGGGTATTCTTATACCTCCCACTTGTTACTAAAACAGACTGCACCTCTGACTTGTTCTTCATGCCTGAATTTAAATGCTGTGAATCCTGTCCTTGGTATAATGTGGCAGATGGAGGTATGTTACTGAAATTGTAACATCTGGATTTCCTGATCGTTTTGTTCAAATTCATGCTCTCTAATATTACATTTGATTAGATTTTGTAGCTAATATTTATGCTTTCTGTTTTTCTCTCTGTTTCCTGTTTCTCCTGAACAATTAGTGTATAGTCATTTGCATGCACTTTGGCCATTTCTCTCCTAGGTGCTCATGTGCTTAGTTCCACTTGTTTAGCTGTTATGAAATGTTGCATTTAATCTCTGTCTAGTTTGGCATCAGAAGAAAATGACCAGATGATTTCTGTGTACATTGAGACTTGTGCTTAGTTCCAGGAAAATGACACAGTACAGACACACGACATGCCTCAGTTGAGCTCTAGAGAGACCACTTTTCTAACGGAGAGCCTCCTCCTAGCCCATTTAATCCTTTTAGCATCTGATGAGATTGCCAGCAGTAATGCCAAACCTTGTGAACTGCAGTGGTCATTATCCAGCTGTTATCGGTGCTGTATAGCCTGGGAGAGATGGCTAAGATGGTCCAATAGCCCGTGCATTAGATCTCCTTAGAACATTTTCTTTATTATATTTTCAGTATTACCTCAGTCCTGCTCAGAACAAGGAGTTAAAGAAGCAGTCACAGAAATGGGAATAATAACAGCAATTTATTCTTATACTATAATAACAATAAAATAATAAGTTATACTTATATCTATATGCAACATATCTTAAAAGAAAAGAAAGTAGTTGTTCAGCTTTAGGCCACATACTGTATAGGAAAAGATTTAGTTTCATGCATAGGAAGTGACCAAACCATGTGGACTTGTCTGTTTCATGACTATTACTTTTTTAAACAATGAAAAAAGTCAGCGTGGTGCTAATGGAAGTAGAAAGAGTAAGAACAAAAAATGCTTTCCTTCATAGTATAGCTGGTGGTGGTCATTTCTAGTGGAATTGTTCCCTAATTTTTCTGCAGTCACACCATTTTGCCAACACTTCTTGTCCTGTCCAGCCTTATATCATAACATAAAAGTAAAGTAACATAGTAATGGTGCACATGCAGTACTTAGGAAAAATACTGGAAGAAGTAGAGGATTATATTTTTCTAGCTGAAAATCTTCTTTATCTTGTGTCCCTTTGTTCATTTCTCTAGGACTTGCTCACAGAATATAACCCTCCTGATGAAAATAGTGGTAGTTAAAAATGATCTATGCTATTGGGCTGCGGCCATAATAAAATTAGAACAAAAACTTCATGAAACTAACCCCAAATCCAAAGTACTTGATTCTTTAGAGGCCAGATTCTTCTTTTCACACACAACCTAGACATAACTTTTCTTATACTCCATTAACTTGCTCTTTTTTTCCTCTCATGTCCCCCAAGGCGCCAATGTCTCCTCAGCCTTGCCAGCTTCAGTTCATAAATCACTATTCCCTTTCTTTTGTTTTCTGGCAAGGTCTCCAAGATGTGTACTCTCTGTCTTTAAGTGTTGAAGGCTGCTGTGGCAGCTCTGTGCCTAAGCCACACTGCTGCAGCACTGGCATTCCTTGGTATTTCATTGGGGAGCACATCCAAGCTCAAGAATAAGTGCAACACAGCAGGGAAGAAACTAGCTGCTGGCCAGAGCACAGCAAAATGGTGCTGCACGTACCCACAAGCCAAAAGTAGTTGGATGAGCTGAAAGACTAGATACACAACAAAACCAGGACAAAGTCAAAGACAGTGGGACAGTGCTGCTAAAAGCAGAACATCTGCAGTTAAAAGGAAGGCTCTTTCACTGTCAGGTTTCCAAAGGTTAAATAATAGAGATGCATGGGGAATGCAAATCTCATTTTGTTTGGATTATTTCTTTAATTTTGGCTAGGGATGACATCTGAATTTTTTAAAACTCTATGTGAAAAAAATAAGTCAAAACAAAAGCAAAAGTTTGCTTTGAGTGGATTATATGAACTGAAATGAAATAAATTCCAAAACAAAATGTAGCTTAAAAGGGAAAAAAGATACATTTTGATCTGCAATTGTTGAAATGGTTCAACATCGTTATAAAACTTCTAACTTTTTTTCCCCTCAAAAGCAAAGTTATTTGTAATTCATGAAATTTCATAAAGCGTTTCTATTTTTCAGAAATAAATTCTGTGCTTATTTCTGTTTGCATTTGATGATAGAAATAGTTTAAATGTTTCCCAGACTGATCTAGTGATTAGCAATGATGTATTTAATTTTAAAAATCAGCAGTTTCCCTTCAAGCTTTTAATATATTTTATTGAAGACATGATTAATACACTTCTTTACTTTTGGTACTTTTATTTCTTTTTACTGCCAAATGAAAGCTCTGTGTAGTGTAGAAATAATGAACTAAACATTGTATGTCCTCTAACTATAGTCTTCTATAAAAGTTGGGAAAGGGGAATAAATGTAGGTTATAGAGATGGAAAGAACGAGAGCCAGTATTGTATGACAACATTGTATTTCATTTGTATACATGCCTATAAGAACAGGCCAAGTGGATCAGTAATTTATGTTTACATCTGTATCCAATCACTCCACATAAAATTAATATTTTCATGTAAAAAGAATATAAGTATTCCTGTAAAGTTTAATTAACAACTCAAAGTTTTCCTAGATTTTTAAAAATTTTTTACAAATAAATTGCAGCTTTAAAAATCTCTCAGATATTAAAAAACCTGGAAATGAACTTTTAAGAGCTTTAGCCTCTCCCCAGGGCCATTAAATCCTTCAGTGTCAACTCTCATTTCCTAAACAAGATCTGAAATATTTCCATCAATATTATTTCACCGGAGAAATGACTTCAAAGAAATATATCATTTCTTTCATTGCATATCATATTATAGTTGACTTTTTTCATATATATTTTGAAAGTGTAGCTCTACTTTCCTCTTTTCTTAAAGTGTTCAAAAATTGCTTTTCTTTTGGTATTGTTTTCAAGAGTCTGAATAAAATTGTAATTAAAAAAAGACTGATTTTGTTGCTTAGAAAAAAAATCAAACAAAAGCACTTTTAAAAAAAATCTTTTTTCCCTCCGCAAAGTATTTTTATCACATTTTCCCTAATTGGTTCTATCTGATAAACTTCATATTTGCCCTGACCCTTGGAGATTTAGAGCTTCAGACACGTGAAGCCTGAAGGCTCCATCCTCACAGGCTTGGGGAAGATAAAAGCCCACTGAGAACAGGTAAGATTAACACCAAGCCAAGATTCTTGGCTTTGGGCAACAGCTGTCCTTGGCTAGGTGTGGGATGCTGAGTGCAAAGAAGCCTAACACGCACCAAACAAAAGTGAGTCTTCCATAGATATTTATAAGCTTTATTTTGGGTCATAGAATTCTTCCGGGAGTACTGAGGTACTACATTTTGGGTTTTTTGGCGTTGTTATAAGATTTTTTTTATTTTTTTTGAGTAGCAGAAGAATATTCCTGAAACATTCCTTGTCTCCTTCAGACACAACCACTGCAGCTCTACCTGAGGGCAAGAATGCTGGGTTAACTTCTTTCCTACTAATGTATATATAAGATGTTGTAAATTTTTACTAGGAAATAGAAGAATTGAAATATCAGTGAAAAGAAAAAGTTTGCTTTCCACTAAACTTGAACAAGTGGCAAGTAATCATGTTTCTATGAAAAACATCTTTTTTCCTTCTTTATGCTGATTTCAGACTGATAGTGTTTGGATAAACCTCTAAACCCGTGAACACTTATCCAAAGAAAATGTAGAAGCCTGATGAGAACTGACCTGTCATTATTTACAGTCATTATTCTAACATCTTTCTTCAAAACAAACTCAACACAAAAGTATTAAATCAGTTTGTACAGTTCACAGCTGGACAAGGAGATTAGTTTCTGCTTTCTAGAGCAGGCAGACTTTTATTACAATCCCAAGCAGTTACTTGTCTAACAAAATCTAAGTTAATTAATTACATTCAAATTTTTCCCTACCCTAAACTGACCTCAAAATGTAATTGAAAACAAGGAGTGTGAAATTGCCCAATGCTGCTGCTTTAGATCTGTATGTCATTCCCCAGTAACTGTGGGACAGAGAGAAACAATTATTTCCAGGGGAATCTCCTATTCTCTTTGCCGTTTATTTACCTTATAAGCAAGTTTGGAGGGGATGGATTATAAGGGCAGTTAAGAGACTTAAATATGCACAGCCTGGAAAAAAAAAATAATACAGAAAAAGATATGGCCGTAGCCTGTGACTCTGAAGGGTCTGGAAGGACTGATGCATAAAGAAAGACTTGAAACAACTGTAAATCTGTATTGTAGACTGACTGAAAAATGAGTCAGGGTGCTCATTTATATATGCAGTGAATAGAGATATACCAAGATTGGAGGAAATAATCCTTAGGGTAGTTGCTAGAAGTACAAGTAGGAGAATGAGATGAAGCTGAGGAAAAGATATCATTTAAATGTGTATCAGAAAGAAATTCCAGACACTTTGAGTTTTAATAGCATGTGCTGTGGTCCCCTCAGGGAAGAATGTGGAAGTTGCTTTGCTTCAGTTGTTTTCAACCAGAACTGGAGTAAGCACTTGGCATAGCCAGAGTGGAGGAGAAAGAGAATGAACAAACTGAGAGACAGGGAACTTGTCCTGAATCTACTATCATAAAAAAGACTTGATTTAAGTTCTGAGAGTGAAAGAAAAAAAAATATCTCAAAGACTGTCATGGTACTTTTCTCTCTGTGCTTCGGCAATAGCTTCTAGCTGTATATCTATCAGGTTCCTCATACTATGGTGAGTGTATGTTGCAAAAAGAGGATGAAAGAAGAAATAAAGGAGATGGAAAGTCTGCATAAAACACAGGAAAAAACCCCCAAAAGACATGCATATTGAGTAGGACCATCCAAAGGATGTTTTGTGGCCAGTAGATTCAAATAGGCCTGAAACACTGGGGTCTCAGTTACAGCCCTGCTCTAAAATAGCTTTCTACGTGACTGAAGACCGTTGTTCTGCTCTGTCTACTGCAATTTTTCTCTTGCAAGAAGACAATAATAATGTTTCTGTAAAATCCTTTGAGCTCGACAAAAAGCAAAAACTACCTAATTGCTAGGGAGCAATTAATGAATTCTTCTAGCTGAAGCAAATACAATACTTGATAGGAAAATCTAGATTCCAGGAGGAGAAGCTGTAACCCCCATTAGAGGTAGCTGAATAGCTGTGTCATGCAGGAGAGCTTATTGTATGTGAGGCTGATAGTACCATCTAGTGTAAGCTTGCCCACCCACTGTGAGATCCTCTTGTGGGTTTCCTGTGCCTTTGCCAGATTATGACTGCTTGGGCACAAATTTCATATGCCAGGTATATGCCTGAAGTTAACTGATTTTACTTCTTTTGGAAAATAGAGAAACTCTGAAAGCGACATAAAGGAAAATACATGATTTGCCCATGTTGAAAATGCTGGCACCTTTTCCTTTACAAGGTTCTGCCTGGTCACCACAGGTCTTCAGGGTGAGGCCCTAAGTTTAGAGAGCATGTGTTTTAGGGGAAGACTTTTAATCAGGAATGTCAGGAATAGCTTTTGCTACCTCTGCATAGTTACCATGAACTCTTGAGGAGTTTCTGTACTTGCATATGGTACCTGCACCTTTGGGCAGCTGCAGGCCATGCTAGGAGCTGGAAGTAGGTGGAACTGACTCTCCTCAGGAGTCAGTGAGGTCCCTGAGCAATCCAGCATGGAGGAACAAACTCTCCAGCAGGGAAAAAGTGAACTGGGCCTTGAACTGACTGAGTGAATTGGGCCTGTTTTCTCTGGAGAAGAGAAGGCTGAGAGGGGATATGATTAACATGTATAAGTACATG
>JAUBOD010000647.1:421122-462699 GCA_032353885.1 Nothura maculosa | reverse complement strand
GAGATGAAATGCAGGGCAGGGAGGCTCAGAGCAAACACTGGAAGGATTTTTGAGCAGCAAGTTCTGTTTGGCTATACAGACTGATCTCCCATGAAGAATATTACAAGCCCACTAAGATCATTTATAATGGATCTAGCAAAATTCTGGAGTATGTAGATTCCTGCAGCAAACAGCACTACTGTGATAGAAGAGATAGGGGGGAATTGGGCAACAGATGAAACAGCTACCCTTTTTTTTTTTGAGAATTTCAGTTATTTGACTGACTGCCCAAACTTGTGTGGCATCTCTCTTTTTTGTTTTATAAATCTATGATTATCTATCTTAAAAAGCTTTTGCTTATTTGTAATCGAGGGGTGGTATTTATTTATTTTTATTGGGATTAGGATACATTCACATGTTTTATGCAGTCATTACCTGGCCAGAAATGTAATTTCTTTTGCTAGTCCATTGGTGCCTTAATTTAGATTTAGTAAGTCACTTTGTGGTCCATTAGTTAGGCCTTTGTGCAAGTGTTAAGTGCCAAAGTGTGCTTGCCTGCAGATGGTGGAACAGCTTCATTTAGGTAACGGCTGGAGACCTCACCAGCCTGTGCTGCTCCTCATGCCCATGGTCCATTCTCCTCCAATAAGCCATGGTGCTGTTAACTTTCCCTGTCTCTGTGTCCTGGCATGAATCCTTGGGGCTCATCTTCACCAGCTATAGTAACAAACAGCAGTTCTCTTTGTCTGATCCTGCTGCCCTTGACTCAGCTGCCTTAGAGGATTTTATATACACATGCAGATTTTAAGTTTCATCTGTTTAATTGCTATAAGCTAAAGCTGTGGTTGGCAGCTTTCTCATCAAAGGCAAAATGGGCTGGCAAAAGCATTCTGTGATACTGACCACTGGGAGGAGAACTGGTCATGTTTTTTATCTTCTGCCATGTTTAGGTCCACAGTTCTGACAAACAGTATTGCTTACTGAACACTGTACTGGTCCAGTATTGTGTTGCTCTGTGTCTTGAGATGTGCTTGTTACACTGTTCAGTGCATAGAAACAAGCTGTTGCCAAATATCTTTTGCTACTAGAGTGCCAAAAACCATCCAGCAGCTCCTGCCATGCTACTGGCATAAAATGCACAAATCTCGGGAATCAAACTTCTTTTTTTTTTCTGGTTAGACTGCAGAATCATGATTTTAGTTCTTCTGTTTCCCTCTCTCCTGCTTGTGGTCTAGACTGCAATAGTACTGGAAATATTTTGTTGATTGAATATTGGGGTTTCTGTGACCAAGGAGAAGTGGATCTGTACTAGAACAGGTAACATCATGTGGAAGGTGTGTGGTTGTGTATAAACAGTGCATAAACATGTCTTCTCCTTCTCCATCTTGCATGTGTTCCTGCTGCTAAGGAATCCTCTTGGTCAAATATTTTGCTTCTGTTTGATGAATAAATTGAATACAGAAATGAGCTGACTTGAGTAGATTAGACACTTATGAGGTGACAGGGATCTTAGTGTGACAATCGATTTACTGCTTTATACTTAAGAATCTGTAGGAGATAGTTCTCTGGGAATTCATCTCCCGGGATGCGTGTCTTTCAGCTACAAGGTGAAAACCTCCAAAGCAGAAAGTCATTTTCTTATACTCCAGTCTCATTGCCTATCTGCTCTCCCTCTTTTTTTGCAGTGAACCACTTCCTTGTGCTACCCTCAAACCACCCTTTGAGAGGTAATCCCTGAAAAAATTGTGATAATTCTGTGATGACTGAGAAAGGCTACAAAATTGTGCTTGAGATGATAGTGAAAGGACAAGAAAGTGTATTGAATGGGGATAAGAGTGTAAAGAGAGGCAGCAGTGAGGAGGAAAGGACTAAGGGCATCTGAAGAGGGAGAGTAGAGGGAGGCAGAGGTCTGGAGAGAGGGGCTTTGATGTGATGTTTGGAGACATTTATGGGCTGAAGCGGGCACAAGGTTTTTAAAGCAAGATTGATTAATTAATTAAAGACCAGTCAGATGTATTTTCCTCTCAGAAACTGCAATAAATGTATTGTATGAGTTCTGCTGAGCATAGCCCTCTCTCTCTTGCATCTCCTATCACCATCCAAGCTCACTAGCCCTCCTCTGGCCCTCAGCTTTCTTACACACACCCTACGTGTGCCTTCATAGGTCCTGGTACCAGAGGCTAGGCTGACCGCAATGATGCCACATAGTGTTACTGCCTTCTTGGTGACATATGCAGCTGTTCTACACTGTCCCCAAGCAGTTTGCTTTTCATTCATGGTGTTGGTCATGTCTTTGGAGGTATTTGCAGGATGCTTTAAAGAAGAGCTCAGTTCTGTGGTTCCCTTTTCTCCCCTTACTGCCCCAGGCCTGTGCACCATGGGCCAAGGAAGAGATGGCTGTGCAGCAAGGAATGAGTGACTCATTCTTAAGAATCCAAAAAAAATGTAAAAGAAATATGTTTGCACCTAAAAGAGAGGGGAGAAAATGTAACTTGAGACTGAATAGGCTCATTTCACTTTCCAGGGAGCCCCAAGAGAAAAGCTCTTGTTACTGAACACTTTCGATTCCATAGCCTCCTTTTTTCTCCTTAGTTTTTTTCTCTTAATGGTTGATTCGTTTAACACCACATACAAAGTCAGATCTGGCCGCTGTGGGGCGATTCTGGGTTGCCATGGCAATAAGGCTTGTCTCTCCAAATTAGGACATTTTCCTGCTGCCTTTTCTATGTGAGGTTTTCTCTCATCTCTTTCTCTTACTCTTCCTTGATGTCTGAAGTGGTGAAAGCTGCCTCCTCTCTCACATGCTCCCTGAAAGGGATCAGACTTTGCCAGTCTGAATTAATTCCTCTGAAGCCTGTGCCAACTTTGCGTGTGTCTGCTCTGCGAGGAGCAACTTTGTGCTCCTAAATGAAAGTGCTGGAGGATCAGAGTTAGGTGGTGTAGAAAAGGTGTAAAGAAAGAGAGGTTAGTGGGGGAGGGCAGTGTGTGACTGTGGTGTGCCTATTCCGTTCTCAGTACACCATTACCTCATCCCTGGTGAGAGCAGTTTAGCTTAAAATATATCTCCCACATTTGGAACTAGAAAAGTTGGTGCAGTAGGCCTGGGGTGAACAAAAACGTACCTCCTCACCTTGAAAGTTGTTGGACAGCTTTGATTTTCCAAGGTCTGTCCTCTATGCAGCAAGCATCTTCCAGCAAAACAATAAGAGTCATTTGTCTCCCAATACTAATTGTGGTATTGGACCTTACCCTTGAGACAGACTGAACTGTGGGATAAGCAGATGCACTACTGAAAACTTAAGAGGAACTGAGGTCACAGGTGGGCACAAGTGACCATCTCCATGTAGTTGGACATTGTTAAGGACTTGGAGCACATTGGAGCAGTCCTCAACAGTGTGAGGTGACATATAGTAATGTAGCAGTGTAACAGGGCAATGGAGTCCAATGATTTCTGTTCATCAAGTCACAAATGAAAAAGTGAATGGATGACTGTTCCTTGACTGTTCTTCTTGGGCAGAGAGGTTACCACTCCTAGATCAGCTCTTAGCCTTGTGCTATATTTTGAAACTTTTATGTATAGCAGAAGACAGGAAATCAGGGGAGAGCAAAAAATTTGGGCTGTGAATGTTGGAGTCTACATATAGATGTAAGGTTTGGTTGAAGAGACTATTGGGCCATAAAGTCATGATGTGATGTTGTTTCTGTTGAATGATGCTTTGTGTAATCTGCTCTTTGGAGCGGAGGGCATCTTACTGCAAAGTGAAAAGCATAACAAAATGGTGTGCCGTGACTCAAGTCCTTGGGCTCAGTACCCCTCTGCTCTGCGTCTTTGGCTGCTGAGGCACAGCAGTAACATCAGACTGGACTGATGGGGCATAGTCAGTCATACACCTTTTCTCTGGTAAGTGAAAAATACAGATTCTGTTTAGCAATGAAACATTTAAATAAAATGTGGTGGGGGAAATTGTAAATTGGTCTGACCTGTAGCTGTAGGTACTCTGTTAACTGATCACAGTTTACTTAAGGTTGATCACACCTCACGGAAAATTAGTTCCGTAGCATTTTGATAATGTTCTATGTGCAATGGTCAAGAGGTGATCAATTAGTGAGACTTCCTCAGAATATTCTGCAAGTGTTTAGTGGGTTATGACTCTAGATTTTCTAGGCTAGAAAGCATATTTATCTAATTAGTGACTTCGGATGTATTTATATGTTTGTACATTTAGCCATGTGAAAATTCGTGGAATTTATGAACCTCCATACACTTTTAGCATCTAAGATGAGATGTTCCACTGCTGAACTGTTCATAGTGTGAAGTACTTGTCACTTAGCAATTTTATTTAATATTCCCTCATTCTTTTACTGGAAAAAATGTAGTTAGCAATTATTTTTTCTTCACCTTATCTATCCATTTCCTGTTTTAAGAGTTCCTTTTCATATGCCCTTTAGCTATTTCTGTTCTTCAGGAAAATTCTGAATTGTTTAGCTGGTTCTCAGGAAGAGCTTTCCAGTCATGTTATCCTTCCATGTACCATTTCTACTTTTACTGTATCCCTTTGGGGTTCATTTGTCCAGAGGAAAAATGAAGATCTATAGACCATGGGTATACTTACACTTGCCCGCTGAGCTGTCAGAGAGAACAACTAAAACATGTCGTGTGCTGTCTTCAAAAACTGGCTTTGGCTCTACTCTTTTGAGTTCCAGCTACCGAGATGGTGGAGCTTGAAGCATGTCCTTTGAAGAGAGGCTGGTGGATATAGATAAGGTGCAGTTCTCTGCTGTTGTTTGAAAGGTAGTTAGAAAGATGATGGAGCCATACCCTTCTCGATAGTGCCATACAGTTTACAAAATGCAATAGTGATTCCTTGGATGTTAGGGAAGCTTTTATTTGGAGGGTAATGCAGTGCTAGAGCAAGGGCCCAGAGATCAGGCATGGATGATTGGATGTGGTTCAGCTGTTGGTCCCACTTTGAGGGGCTCCTTTTGAGCTTCCAGCCAAGCTGCATTCCTGTGATGCCAGGAGCCTAGAAATTATAGGTGAATCTGAGGTACAGATTCTTTCTGTAATTCTCCTTATGATGCAAAGGCTGTTACTCATTTTTTCCTGCAATCCCAATTTATTTTTGGCATCGATCTGTTAGGTTTTTGTCCATTTGCTGCTTCCCTCTAGCCAGCACTCACATTGCAGGGCTCAGAGGAGCTAATATCCAAACCAAGTTTCTGGTCTGTGATGCTAGGCAGGTGTCTGTTTTGCACCTCCTGACCCAGGACCAGGTTCTGTATCCCTGAGCAGCCGGGATGGCTTGATTGCTGCTGTGGAAGTGCCCTGACGTCACTGGTATGCTCCTGCCTGTAACATGTCAGTGCTGCTCCCCCAGCTGCATGGAGACGCTTGTGTGGGCCCCAGCGCAGAGAACAAGGCACGGGGCATGGCTCGGAGCGGGCGCTGTGCGCTGAGCGCAGCAGCAGCTGGGTCACAGGCGGAGGCGCAGTGGGGTCTCAGCAGGAACAACTGATGCCTGAATCACTGCATGCCTGGGAAAGGAAAAAGCCAATTAAAGCAACAATGAAAAAGAACAAAGCAAAAGCCAAAGCTTCCTAGAGTTGCAGCAGAGGTACCTGAAGCTTTCTCAGGTAGTGCTTTGGTGCAGGCTTTGGTGCTAGAAGCCAGAAAGGTGGTGAAAGCTCAGATGCTGTGGGATGTGGAGGCTGAAAAGAGATGCTTCCAAACATCAACATTGCTTCCAAAACTATCAATATTTTCTTCTTCTATGAGATATCCTGAACTTGTCTTTCTTGTAGTGTATCACTTAAGCTACTTGCCTATCTGGAATGCAGAGATAGCTTTGGCAGTTAAAATGTGCAGGATTTAAAGCTTCAATTTCCAAACATTCACCCTGTTTTTTGTTTGCTCTGACCTTGACTGTTTCTGGTTCCTACATCTTCACTGCATTGTACTGCTCTTACATCTTCATGGCTTGGAGAATGTCAGGACTGAGAGTGAATAGGGAACAGGAAAAATAATCTGGATTTACAAAACATCAGTGGTGTGTATGACTGAAAGACTGCTGTGAAAAGATTTATTTTTTCTGAAAGAGTATGGGGTGTGCAGAACTGAGGGGATTTTAAAGGCTTTGTTTAATGTTAATAATGCTACATTATAGATGTAAATGCAATTATTAAAGGCTTCTGGGTATTTTAGTGAAAATAATTAGAAAGAAAACTTTGGGGCAACTTGTGTAAATCAAACCAAGAGAATGAGCTGATGGCAAGAATGAATAATTATCCTCTTGTCTCTTACTGCATTCCCTGCCTTTATTTCTACTGCATCATTCCCCCCAGTATAGAGCAAATAAATAGCCCCAGAACAAAACAAGAGCACTTGGTGCTCGGAGCATCATCTGGAACCAAAGTGGTGCTTTTTTTTTTCCCTCTGTATGTTTGCAAGAACTAAGGGAGACTAAGGGAAACATGAAGAAATTCTCAGACCTCCCTAGAAGTGTAAAGAATTTAAATCAATGCTTGTAAAATACAGCATTGAGTAAGACAGGTAGGTAAAATTCTTGCATGTAATACCCAAGCACTTGAAGTTCTTGCCAGAAGGGAACATTTTCACCTTCTTGCTTTCCTTGAGAAACAATTCTTCTTAAATTGGATTGAAAAATGCAGGATGACTCTTTATGTGTGGATTACTGCTACAGGATGACTGCCAAAACAGTCAACTACAGTGAACAAAATAGGAAATATAATTATTGCTGCAATTTCAGATCACAGAGAAAGAATCGTAGCAGCCCCCAGGAAAAACAGAGACTTAGCATTTGAAGGAAACAAATTTTTAATTTTCCCAGCCACAGAGTCTCACAGGAGAGAGCTCATGGGGATGAGGAAAGCATTTGGAAAAAAGATTGAGACTGCAATCCAGCATGCGTGTGCTGTACCCATGTGGTTCCATGAGTCGGGAAACGTGCAGGGACACCACACTTGGATTCTGCAATTGCTAACGCCTGTCTCTGGCTCCCAGCAGATCCTTATGGACTTCTGTGAGGCTATTCACAAACAAAGCAGGAACGACTGTACAATCAATAATGGAATTAAGGCCCAAAGTGGCTAAATGCTGCTAATCAAAAAGGAGAGAAATGGAACTTTTTGGAGGAAGATGAAGTGAAAAAGTAAAAATTGAAGTCCATCTTAGAATTCATCTTGCAGAGCTGTGTGGTGATTATTCGACATTTTACATACGATCAGCTTTTTAAGGGGAATGTTTCACATTGTTCCTACTTCAGGATAGGCCCTTAGAGTGGAAATTATAGAATATGAATATGTGAATATATGCCCAACACACTGGTATATATGGAATGTTTTAAAACATGTATTAGAGGTGGCTGAAAGTTTTTCTGGTAGAATAATTCTGTGCCAGAAACTGTTGATTCTACAGTATTGAAAATTCCCCTGGGAATGTGTCAGCCTTGTCACAACTGTGGATGGAAACGAAGCAGGTCATTCAGCATGCAGAGGCTGTTTAGCTCTTCAAGATTGCTTGCCTGCCAGATGAGTAGAAGACAAAGTTTAAAAAGTCTTATTTTTATACCCTCTTTTTTTCCAGGTATTTTTTTATTTGTTAAATATGTTGAATGTTTGACTTCCTATATGTGCTAATGGGAGAATATTTTACCCTCCAAATGCAAATTAAACTCCAATTCTATTTTCTGGCCAGCTCAAGAAATACAACATAATTACACACATACCTCTTCAACAAAACCCATTGCTGAAGGCATCCATTGATAATGACGTTCTCACCCAATCCTTGCAATCTGCAGCCTTCTCATTTTTAACACCTCCCCACAACACACACGTCACTGCTCCCTGCACAATATGTTCCCTCATCCTGAGGATGCAGGGTATTTAGGTGCAGGGTATAGGGTGGCGTGGAACAAAAGAAAAGAATGGGATACCTATGGAAAACATGGAGAAAGTCCATGGAGGAGTGGAGGAGAGCAGGAGAGAAATATGATGTGTAGTTTCTCTTTCCCTTGTGCTTCTTTCCCTCTCCAAGTCCCCTCTTTGATCCAGAGTTCATCCTTGCTGAAGTCACTCCCTTGCTGAGGGGTTGTTTTCCTCCTTCTGTGGGGCAGCAGTGACTTAAGGAGGGAGTGTTCGGAGGGGTGGGAGTTGATGTGGCTGTGGGGATTTAAGTCCAGGCTCCTATGATCTGCGACACCAGGAAGATGTAGGTTGTGTTTGCCAGGCGCAGTGAGGGGAAGCAGAGCTGAAACTGTCAGAGATCTGGAGAAGGCAGATGTACTGGGGGGCATGACTGATGGGGAATGGAAGGATTCCATTCTACACCACACGTGTGGAACCACACCACACGTGGTGGCTCGGCGAGGGACATTGCTTGGCTTTCAATACTGATGTCATGCGTAACGTCTAATTCTGCTGTGTTCAGTGTGAGCTTGAGTGTGTTCGAGATATCATGTCTGCATATTTGTTTCTACAAATGTTTCTTTGGGAGAGACAAATAAAAAAAAGATGCTTTATGACTTTGCTATGACATATTGTTGTCTGGGATGAATATGTGCAAACCAGAACTATCAAGCAGGTGCATCCCATTCCCACAAAGATCTGCATTCTCCTGTCCACGGCACATTGAATGCTAGAGTGGCTAGAAGAGATGCTTTACTTGGATTCTGGTGATTGTCCAGAACTTCTATAGCTTTATATTCTGCATTAGATCTTGTCTGCAATTGAATGCAGTGTGTGACTGTGAACAGGATGACCTCTGTGAATCCTATGCTGTTGAACACCCTGCAAAGCAGTGTAGGCCCGTAGTGTGTTGGTACAGATAACATCCAGGAAGTATAGGGGAGCAGAAATGATACTTCAGTGAGGCCCATGACTGAAAAAAATAACTGAGTCGAGTGTTCCTGTTTAAAAATGAATACAATCTACAGCTATGCATGGGTGATTGAGTCTGCTTCCAAACTTTGTGGTGAGGATAGTGAACATCTCACCAGTAGTAGCCACTTATATTTCTGTATCACCAAGGAACCTTGGAAATTGGGATGACCATGCAGCCCTTCCAAGAAAGGCTTGACTGTCACCAGGAATGTATTCTAAAAACAGTCTTTGCACAAGTGAATCTCACCTGTAATGGTGATGTCAGTTTTGTAAGGAATGCTTTATTTAGAGCATCTTTTAGCTTGGTGTTTCTGAGGAAGTCCTCACACAGAGGACACCTTCTCTGCGATTTATGGGCCTGCAACTTCTAGATGCTTTGTCAAGAGCCAGCTGTAGCCAGCTATTGTGTTACAGAGTTGCTCCCCTTACACCTGCAGAGCAGTCTATGAATGGATGCTATGAATGGAAGTTTCTTGGCTCTGAGCGACTGCTGGAAAACACATGGCACCAGGAGTAAAATGAATTAAGAAAATACTCTGAGTTGAAGAACAGAGCAGATGAAAGTCTTGCCAGAGCTGAATCTCTCTGGAAATGTAGGTGATGCAAGAGAAGATTTGCACGGTAACTGACCCTATTCCTGCAAGTAAAGGCAAAATGCAAGTAACTGGGAGCAGCTGCAGAGCTGGACATGGGCCATTCTCAGTGGACTTCAGTTATCAGGATGATGAGAGGGAGATGCAAACACAGGAGTATTCATGGTTAACCTTGGGAAAGCATTCTCAATTATCCAAGAGAGGGATTGTTGAGACCAGAAAGAGGAAGACTGGAATTGATGAGGAATCCAGCATCCTACAATGGAAAAAAGAGAAATTTGTGAAGACAGTTCTGTCCGATTTCCTGCTTCAAAGGTGAGGGGCTACCAAGAATGGCACAGGCAGCTACAGATTTTGCAGCACACGACAATAACATTTTGGAAGATAAGTATAAAAACTGCAGTGCTGTGCTTTACTTTGCAAATGTGTTCCCAATATAGTTAAAGAAGATGCCAACATCATTAAAACTGGGCAGCTCTTTTTAGCAGCAAAGGACGGTGTTATAATAGCAGATGATTTTGCCTTGCCCACTTGAAGCAAGTGGGACAATTCTTGAAGTTGCATAGGAGTATACTATCTGTGACATTCTGTAGTGTCAGAAACAATGACGTTAGAAAAAAAAAAGAAGGGAAAGAAAGGGCAAAATAGAGAAGTTCAGGAAATTCGGGAGGTAGTTGCTCCATGTAAGGGAGTGGCTGAACAAAATACATGGCTAAAATCCAGCAAATCCAAGGTTTATTCTGTAATAGTATCATTTTAAGGTTTAAAATCAGTTAATGTGAGCTCTCCTCAAGATCTCATCTTTGTTGGAAGGTATTTTTCAGGGAGGAGGAAAAGCTACCTGGCTACAAGACAGTGGGAGGAGCCGAAGCAGCACATGATTCATGATTCTAGAAAAAAGAATCCCTTTTGTTCTTAAGAAGAGATTAGAATAAGTCAAAAGTTTTATTGCTCTGTGAAACATCAGGTGATCACACAAAGGAATTGTGTAAAGGTGGACAGATAGAATCTAAAAAAGTAAATCTGTATAGAAGTGGATCATTTCCTGTTACCTTCAATGGAAGAAATTCTAATATTGATGGTATGAATGTTTAGATAGTGGAGATTTTGAGTTGCATAATAACCCTGTAAATCTATTATCAGAGGATCTGAAAAGCTTCATGAAGAAACAGAACCACTGCAGTGGAAATTATGTACTTAGATGATTTGTTAAAGCAGGAGGATCACAGTGTTGCCAATACTGCCCATGAGACAAAGAACAAGTACCAAGATCTTTGCAAGGAAATTTGTGCCTTCAGTTTCAGCAGCCTAGGTCTTGACAGCAATTCTACGCAAAGGTGTCTGATGAATACAAGATGAAAAACTGAAGATTTTATGAAGCTAATTTAGAGATTTAAATGGAACTTGAGAGGAGTGAAAAAGTCTTTTTCATGAGCTCAGAAGAGTGATGATATTGAAGAGGTTGTCAAAGTTTTTCATATACATAGCAAAAATGTGGAGCATGTCAGAGGAAGTTAGTGGTACAATGAAATTGGTCCCTTGGAATGAAGTAGCCACTCATCTGCCTTGAAAAAAATAAAGCAAACAAAAACATTAAAAAAAGAAAATCCAGTATGTACTTGTCCTAAGCTATTATTTTCACTTCCTCAAGTTAACCTTATTAGAAGACACTCCAGCTAAGTAGGTGATCATCCATATCAAATTTGTTTTTTCCAAATACAGTACGCCTGACTTAGTAGCATCTGACAATAGACCAGATTAGTAGGCATGAATTTTAAGTAGTTTGCATGGATTTTGACATACTGCTGCTCGTTTTCTTTATCCATGATTTAACAAATTGATGGAAAACCTTACTAAAATAATAAAGAAAAAAGTGAAAATGAGATATGGTCATATTCTGATCTATATTAATGTCTTTTAAATCACAGCATAATGCCAGTGGAATGAGATATATCTCCTGAAGGCTCTTCATTCAACAGAAAACAAGAGTTTAGAATGGGACAGTCACTGGGGATCTCTGGGAGCAGTTACTGGGAGCAATCACTGGGAGCCGCTAGTTATATAAAGGGATGAGTAAGGCAAAATAAAAACCTCAAACCATTTAAGATCTGAGAGGTTGCCTCACTTCATGAAAATGATTTTATGCACGACTGTTTTGGGTAAGAAAAGCTAATGTTGGGCCTGGTGACACAGGAAAATACTCTTTTCCTGTAGGAGGTTGTCAGCTCACACGGACACAAATGACAGAAGACCTTCTTCACCACCCATAAGGGAGTGCAATAAATCAGTCATTTTTCTCAGCAAGTTTTGAGATGAATTACTGCCACAGCAGGTGAAAAAGATGTGGCCTGGTCATCACACGATTGATATACTCAACAGTGTGGGTCTCAAGGGAAGCACAGTTGGTTCATATGACAGCACAGGTCACCTCAGAGATTAAATGAATACACTTGTTTGAGTAGGCAATATACAGATTATAAATATGCAAAAATCTGTTATGTTGATATTTGTTGTTTGCTGTTACTCTGACTCTAGTTCAGGAAAGGAAGATGTGGGAGTCTGTGACCTTGTGGGACCTGACCTAAACTAGTTATAACTGGCTCTCCCATCCAGAGGCACATTTTGCTACATGCATCTCAAATAAGAGCTGCCATTCTTAACAGTACATAAAACAGCCCTGTCATTGGCTGTAATTTCTGACCCACTTGTGGACCAATATTGTGAGTAGTGTATCCTGATAAAATAGTATTGTCTTTTCAGCAGTTTTACCAGAGACCAGGATTTCATTGGAGAGACTGTATTTCTGTCTCACCCTGAGTTTGGTCCTTCCCTGTAGACACACTGTGCAGGTCTTCACGTGAGAAAGCTTCACGTGAGAAGCTTTCACCATTTGCTCCCAGTCAGGTAGGTCTTGCCTCTAACTTGTTTTATTCAATACAGTGAGGTGAATGCTCCCACCAGCACTGTTGGAGGTGCGAACTAATCAAGAGGTAGGAATGGCCCTCTGAAATCTAGACATTCCTTTTATTGTCCAATTGTCCTCTACCTCAGAGTAGGATCCTCAGAGAGGACCCAAAATTTGCATGATGACCTGGGCTATTAGGGACTGACTTATCAAGTTTTGTTGGGCAGCCTGTAGCCTGTCAACCAATGAGTGATGGCTTCCTTTTGCTCATAGGCTGCTATCTCTTAGTAACGTTAAAATGCTAGCTCCATATACTTCCCAAGCAGTCAGTGGATGCAAGGAGAAAATAGCATATATCTTGCATATATCTCTCAATCCATCATTGGTCTTTTCCTTCCATTTCATGGAGTACTTACTTGCCTTGAAACTTTTTAATACAAACCATGGGATAGAAAGCAAAGGAAAAAAGAAAAAGCAAAAAAATCCAGAAGATTAAGGGGAGCCTATTTTACATTTTAACAGTTAATTAAATCCTTCACTTTTGGAAGCTAGTGTTCCAGGCAGACAAAGAAAAAGAACCCATTGCATGAGATTATTGGGTTTGCACCTTAATATATTTCCAGGCAAGATTTTACTTGTGCAGTTTGAAGTTAAGGAATTTTAACTGTAGGTTTTCTACTTTTTCACGTGGAAGGGGGTGAGGGGATGGGGAACAAAGATGCTATTATTATTTTTACTTTTATACTTTTACATATTAAGCTCCAAGAAAAAGCCAAACAGAGTCCCACTTCTCCTATGTACTAAAGCCTTTAATCATTTGAGACATGTAATGAGGTTTGGGGCTTGTTCTGTGGGTGCTGGAGAAGAGCTAGAAAGATTCAGTTGCAGAGGGGCCTGAAGGCACAGATTCGCAGAGCGCGGTTTCCATGGTAGTGCTATGGAAACCAGGTTCTGCCGCTCGCTGCTTCTCAGAATGGAATTTCAATGTTTCACGCAGCCTTGCTACCAAAAAAACCCCAACAAACCTGCAAACAAAACCAAACCAAACCGGTAACTGCCTCATCAGAACATGGTTTCTCATTTAGCCTTTATGCCTGGTGGCTCTACCCACCACCATGGGAGAGGAAAGGACAAGCAAGGCAAATGAACTTAGATAAAATAAGAGCCTGTTAGAAACCTCTGTACCAGCCTCCAGCTAAGACTCAAAATACTTTTGGAGGTTGAGAAAAGTTTGGTCAGCTCTAGGATCTTTTATCTCCTGTTTCATCATTACTGCTGAATGCTGCCTAGAAGATTAATGGCTTCACCATGAAGAGCAGGGAAGCAATGAACATAGGATGATCCAAGAAAAGCTCTCTACTTTTGCCTCTATTGTGTAGCCTTCCTTGAATGACTTGAGTTCTTTGTGCTTTCGTTCCTGTAGAACAGTGACAATGATACCTACTTACCTTTCCAGAGCAAGTTTGACTTTGTGATGGGTGCAAGGAAGTACTTGGAGGATGTAGTCCATTGTGAAACTTAGTTAATGTTTGGAAAGGAGTTTGAAGCTCTCTGATGAAAATGTTGAGAAAAATGCGTAATGTTGTAGGCTTCCAGATCAACAGGTTTTGAATGGTTATATTTAGCTTATCCAGAACTTACCCTCATATTCCTTCTTACCTGCATTTCTCCCGAGGGATAAAACACTGGCACCGTGATGCTGTAGCACACAGAGACTGAAATGCCTTCATTTCAGTAGTCATACTGCAAGCATTGGACCTGGAGTGCTAAAAACACTTTTTGCATATGATGGAGGAAGAAGACATCTTAAGGCTCCATCTTTGATTGAGATCCTTTCAGTGCTGCCTGACTTTCTCCAGTGTAGCCTGAATCCCCTCTATTGGTTTAGTGCACTTAAAATTTTCTGGTGATCTGCTTGGGATGCTAGAGAGCAAGCCCCACATCAGTTAGCACATCAAAGCACTCTCTGGCTGGGGGAGTCAGGGTCAGAAGTAGCTATAGAAGATAATCTGTTACCTCACTTGAACTACTCCTGTACCAGCAGGGTCTGTTTTGGGCTCCAAAGCTTTGGACTGTCCTGGAGGAAGGTGGGCTTTTCCTGGTGTACCCCACCTCCCTCTCTGAACTCTTCTTTCGGCCCCACTGGGGAGTACAGCACACTGTTATGTATTACTGAGTGTGTGCCCTATGGAGTGGAAATGCACTTTGCTGTCTGTGATTGTGTGCATATGTAAAGTCAGAGCTGTGAAGTCTGCGACACTCCATGGAGCTGAAATGGAATTAAGGAGAGAAATGTGGATGCTGAAGGTCCCCATGCAGGTCTGCTGCTCTGCCAGTTGCTCCCATTCCTGCCACATCTTCTGTGCTGGGAGAGGGTGTTGCTTTGCATTCAGATACAGCCAGCGAAGGAAGGCAAGGCACCTCACGACCCTTGAGTGCTGTCAGGGTGATGGTAATAATAAGTGATAACTTGCTGCAAGAACTGCCAGCCTTATAAACACCAAGCCTATAGCAGTACCAACAGGATGGGCCTTAGTCATATGTTGTGGGGGGATGATCAAGGAGAATCCTTGGAGGCCCCAGCTGTGTTGTCAGAACAGCATTTCCTCTGCTGCCCAGGGATGCAGGACACATCCAGGGAACAGTCTTCCTTTGGGAATCAGCTGCCCCTCTCTCCCTGTGGAGGAATTGCCTTCTGCTTAATAAATGTCTGCTTGTAATATTCAGAAACAAGGAGGCTAATCAAAGGCCCCATTCCGTGGAGCTGGGATGCTAAGTGACAAGATTAATTTCGGTAATCAAGCAGCTTAATTTGGGCCTTTTTTCCCCCCTCCTCCTCTTCTCTGCAGTGATAGAAATTGAGGCAAATATTATTTTGGAGATACACTCTTTCTCTGCCTGGTTGCATCATGTTGTAGAACTGAAAATGGTTGTGCAGGGGTGGGAGGAGGAAGGAGGAGGGAGTAGGAAAGGGTCGTAAAGGACAATATCAGAAAAGGTGTGTGGATGGCTATGATAGATGTTTCTTGAGCATCTTTCCTTTGGAAAGCTCCCAAAGTGTTTTATAGCCTGCATCAGAAAGGCTTCAGTCAGCACTGAAATGCAGTCATCTTGGCTGGATTGCAGCAAGTCTTTGAAAGGACATGGAAATTTGACAGTTTAGGAAAGGGCAAGCAGACAGAAGGCTATGATGCCACCAAAAGGAAATTACTAGATGGGAGCCTGCAGGATGGGATTTATTTGGCATGTGCCCGTGGCTGGAAGGTCTCACTCCTGCAATTAAAAAAGAAAAATTAACCTTCATCCTTCAGTGGTGCGGAGTGCTCTGGGCCTGACTGCCCAGCCTGCCAGAGAGCTGGTGCCACCCGCCTCACCTCCTGCGTGGTTGAGGCATGGGCCTCTCCATCTGCATGGCCACCTGCCGAAGGGCCTCTCATGGGACATCAGTGCTGGAGGCAGTGGCCAGGCTCCATGTCACTGAGATGTGATGCCATTGTGAGCCAAGGACACTTGTCTGCGAGCGCCCAGTGAGCCTTGATCCTTGGATAGAGGGAGTGCAATGGAGGCAGCCGAGGAAAGGGTGAGGAGAAAACTCTGGAGATGTGCTCATGCTTTGTGCCAAGGCAGGAAAAGCAGGATCCCTGCATCTTTCTGCTCAGGAAACATTGCTTCTTTACTCACTGTTTGAACAGTGAAACAGTTTCCTGAGAAATATAGAGAGATTCTGGACAGATAAAAGCCCTGAAAGGGGGTGTTTTCTGGAGTTGATTTTGTGCTGGCCCCTAGGGTTAGGTGTGTGCGTGGGCATGCTGGAGTGGAAGGTCTAATAATAGCTATTTACTCATTCGAACGTCTGTGATCCGAGAAAGCCTGGACAGGCACCCAGTGGCGTGTGACTGAGTCCTCTGGAGCCAGTGGAGTGGGTTTAAGGGAATGACGTCCTTGCCAGAGGCAGTGAGGTTTCAGGTTTGGCAGCTTTCCGTGCCAGGCTCTCAAATCCCCCCCATCTGCATGCTCCTCCCGTGCTGGCACCTCTCCTGCATGTCCCCCCTCTCTTTCACTCTCTGCAGGGGGCATCTTTAACTTGGCTGCACCCCCTGCCATCTTTCATCAATCAATTTTTTTCAGAGACAATCCATGACGTTCCTGGCCCCCCTCCTTTCGTTCTCTTCCTTCCTCTCTCTCCCTCTCTCTCTCCCTCCCGCTGACTTGTTATTATGTACTGCAGCTGCCCGGAGGATTTTAAATAGACCCATAATCGCACAGCAGCTCCTCTTGGAAGTTTAAATATAACCTCCTTGTTAATCTCGCATGTGGCAGCAGTGCAGCACCTGGGGAAGGGAGTAATGGACAAGCACTAGCCCCATGGCTCTGCATGAGGACCTGGAGGGCTCAGGATTTATTTTTTCTTAGTATCTTCTGCCTTGAAATTATCAGGAAATTGCCTTGTTTATTTTAACTGGAATATCTTTATGACTGCTGAAAGATGCCGAATTGATAATATCTGCAGTATGAAGTTCTTAATCGTCATCCCAGGTGCAACATGAATAAAGATTGTCCCACAGTTGCCCTTCTGTTTCTCCCTTATTTGGACCAAGCTCTTGCCCCTGCTCCAGTAGATCACGATTTGGGAGACAGGATGCACAGACCTCATCCTTTGCTTTTCTGTAGCAAGAAGGAGCTAGATAAAGGTCCTGAAATTTATTTCCCAAATTATTTTATGGTGATGGGCTCATTTCAATCTCATTTCTAGCACCCCAAATAATTAATTTACCCCTTACATTGGAAGATGGCTTGTTAAGCATCCAATTCAGCAACACTATAGAAGAGATCACAATTAATAATGGATTTTCCCAAAGGATCTGTTCTAAAAGGGCAAATCTAGTGCTCACTGGCCCATCAAATGTGGTGTGACAATTTCAACAATAACTACTGCCTGTTGCTTTAGACTTCTTAGACTCCAATTTTTCCTGCACCTCAAATGCAACTATTCTCAGATAGATGTGATGTGCATGAGGAACCTATTCCTAGACTCTATTCCTAGCCTATTCCTAGCTTTTTTTTGGTTTTGTAGTATGTCTTGTTGTAGGTGGGATCTAGCTGTTGGTTTGGGTATCTGGGCTCTGTTTCTTCTAGTCTGCCAAGGTGGTTTGTACCAGCAAGGTTGGTACATACTGTCACCAGAAAGGCTGTTTCTTTAGGAAACTTTTTTTTTTTTTTTTTAAACAGTTTCCTCCTCTGTAAAAAGGGGACACTGACATTTAATTTATTTTGAACAGAGCTATATAAAAATACTAGTATTATTCTTTTAGAACATGGGCAAAAAATAGTACTATTGATGTTAAATTATCCATCCAGTTTAATAATCCAGCCATAGTAATTGCTAGAGCTGGGGGAGTAATTCACAACACATAATTTATTCAGTAAATTTAGCTTCTTCTTCTGCTCATAGAATATCAATTGTGCAGATCATAATTTCCTCAAATTTATTTGAATTTATTCAATGAACTTCTTGGAAAATATTTACTCTATGGATTGATACAGGCAGCATTACTTAATTATGGCTGGTCAGAGAGATCTATTAGGTATTGTTTCTATTCCCTTGTTGGATGAGCACACAAGCCCTTCTGGCTTGAATACTTGCATGTAAACATGGAAGGTGAGGCTTCTGCAAGATCTTGCACATTTCCATAAAAGAAATATGCAAGTAGAACTTATATAGAGGAGTATTAATAATGCACACAGACAAGTCAAGTATAAGCAATTTTGCATAAAAAATGTGAATGAATAATTTTAAAGGGCCTAAACTACCAGGAAAAAAAGGTCTAAATTTACATGAAAGTAACTTGGTCCTGGGTAAATGGCATCTTGAATGGCAGTAATGGTGTGTTGAATCAGAACCTCGTAATTTACTTCTTTGCATCTTTTTGCTGCTTAACACCCTGGTTTCCCGTAGTAATACAGTTAATACAGTCACCAGCTCAACTATGTTCTGTATTAAGGCCTTTTACTTTTTTTTTTTAAACAATTCATGTGACGCTGACTTTAAATATGCTCATGTCATGGAATGGGTACTGTCTGTTTGACTGAATGGGAAATTTGATTGTCTTCTTTCCATTAGTAATCCATTTCTAACCTCTCCCACTACCCACATTGAAATGAGATAGAGTGTGGTTAATCTGAAAAGTTCTAACCCACAATTTTAGTAGTTTCCAAATGTCTGACTGATCTATCATGTAACAGTGTGAAGGATTACCTTCATGGGGACACTTCTGCTGAATTATGAGTTTGCAGTACAGTCATCAATATAGAGAGGACCTGAGAATGTGCAGAAAGAACTGGGCAGTGTTCAGGACTACGGGGAAAGAAACAGAGTGAAATGCTCTGTTTATTAGACAGGTCTACTGTGCCTGGTTCAAAGCCATGTGATGGAACCCACACTACATCTGAATGACTTGACAGTGGAGATGTTTTGAAGCATACAGCACTAACATATCTGTAGTTCTTCTGCCCTGTTTGGGTGACTTTGCACATTCTGCGGGCCAATTTGTACAGATTCTTTGGTACTACCACTTATCCTAAAAACTATGAGATTTTCAGCTTAGAGCTAATGAAGATAAGAGTGGATGTATTATTTCTTGATTTGATGACTGAACTGTAGATATGAGACATCAATATAAAAGGCAATTAAATTCCTAGGTGCCGGGCAGGATATTCCTTGCCAAGATAGGGAAGTATCAGTATCATTGCAAAAATTTTGCAAAAAAAAAGTGATTTTTCCTGGAATTCAGTACAATTTCAGTTATTTCAATTAGCAGAAAAATGAACTAGGTTGAGCTAGGAGAACAGAAACGTATCTACCTAACCAGAGAAAGGAGAACTTATTTTACAAGAAGAGACCAAGAGAATGTGGCTGACAAAATACACTGGCAAAACACAGGCCAAGAGAGTATAAAAGCATGTCCTGCATATGCATGAGTGGGAAAAAATAAACATTCTGGCAGTAGCAGAGCCATTTAACATTAAGAAGAGCTATGTACTAAGTGGTCAGGAATGAACTTTAGCGGAAATCCATCAACACTGTGAGGTTCTGCCCCACCTTCCAAACAGAGTAGGGAAAGCAAGAGAATAAACTGTTCTTAAGTGAGAGTATGATAGATTCCTGAAGAGAATAATATGGAGAGACTTTCTGGGAGAGCAAGGCTTGGACAGCCCTTGAAGTGTGGTGTTCCTTAATTACATCAAACCCTATATAGGCTCTCTATTCTTCAGAATTAAGAGGATCTTAATTCAGTTTAGTTCAATTTTCTTCCAACAGTTGCTTTAATTTGGAAGAACTATGTCCATTCAAGGCTAATGTGATTTAATGAATACATGCTAAATTCACAAATTTAGTTAATTTAGATTAATTTCCCCAATTGTTCCTCAGTGGGCAACCCTTAAGACACGTAGTAGAAATGACAAAGAAATTGGGAGCACTTCAGTCTTGCTTGTGATTTAACTTTAAGTCAGCAAGTAGTTTCTCTGGCTGCAAGAGGCATAAAAAAGACATCTGGTAGTGCTTAGTCCATTTCTCACCACTCCTTCGAGAGATGCTGAGGGGCATGTGGGGATGTGGGGATGTGGGGCCAAGTGGCAAAGCTCAGGATAAGTCTATGCTTATTAGAAAGGAATATTTACATGGCTTGTGGACAGGTGGTTTGTATGGAAGAATCTGCTCTGAAACATGGAATTGCCTTTGTCTGTAAGTCATGTTTGATACTTCACCCTGGATTTGAGTAAAGTACCAGATGATTGGTTATGTGGTAAGTAGCTGCCTGTGCTCTTTATAACTTGACTATAAAAGATTTCTTTCTTTCTTTCTTTTTTTAATTCCCAAGCCTTGTCTCAATTGATTATTATTACCATCTTCCAGGAGAGATAATGTGTTCCTTTGTAATGTTGTTCTAAGGGGTTTACAGTTTTACTGTGATCAGTGTTGTTATTTCGGTTATTGTTATTAGTCAGTACATCTTTATTTGTGTACTGCTGGATGGCACATCACAAACGGGAGATCTGTGTGTCCTAATCTCCCCGGTTTTGGAAAGCACATGAGCCGAATTAGTTGTGAAGCACATAATGGGTCACTGCTGGCACGTCTTGACAATGGCTGATAGCAGTTAAAGGATTTAGCGATGCACAGCGAGCCCTCCACAGCTGCACTGGAAGGGACTGTCGTTTCCGCTGCTCTGGCTGTTGTTATGGTAACAAAGCTGGATTCCTAATCAGGAAGCACAGTCTGCCCTCCGCTTTGCCTCATGTTCTGCCCTTCCCACCTTGCCCCGTTCCTGGCTTGGGTCGGTGCTGACAGATACTCAGCAAGGTTGGAGGGGAGCCATGAGGAGGCGACTGTCAGCATTACGGTGGGAGAAAGGTCACAGCTGGGCCAGGGAATGGGGTTAAGATACTCCATAGATCTCTGCTGACCATAGGGAGCTCCAGGACCTTTCCCTGTCACTAAGGGCAGGTCCAACAGCAGCCGTGGCTTGGAAGGGCCCATCGATCAGCTACTGGAGGAAAAGGAGTGAGTCTTATTAAAAGCAGGACCCTGATGGGAACTGGGAGGATATATTGGCTGTGTAGGCTGTCTTACAGGTACAAGTGCTATATTTGTAAGGTTAGCAGCTGTTGCCTTCTTTCTCCTAGACTGTGAGAAGTCAGAGGGCCAATTGAGGGAGTTAGCAGTTAGGAACCCAAGATACATCCACACTTCTTTATGAGATACTGTGCAGATCCTTATGTAGCACTCAGCAGGCTAGAAGCTAGATGTAGGTGTAGTACAACCATGTAACCACCAAATTAGCTCGAAGAGAGCCCTGCACTGCCCTAAACCCACTCTTTGGCTTCAGAGATTTAAGACAATACTTTTGCAAGATATTACTGTGCCTTGTAGGCTTACTAGGTTGCCTAGACTTAGCTCTGGCACTGTTGACATGACACTGTGGCTTTGTGCAATGTAGGCATGTCTTCAACGGGTCTGGAACGTGAGCAGGCTGTTGTTGGGAAGAACTGACCGAGCAAAAAGATCACATCTTGTGTACTCCGTCTGTGCTGAGTATGTCTGCTACAAAGAAAAATTTGCTGAAAGAAAATCTTTCAGGAAAATCTTTCTAGGTGGTATTACCTAGCCCATTCAACACCTGCATTTCAAGAAAAACCTAGATGTAGTAAAAAAGCACTTGGCACGTCAACAGGTAGTAATCTCCTTTCTGAACCTTTATAAGCTTCTGTTAAACTTGGAGGAGATGGTGTGGTGTTAATAGTGGAAAAGAAGGTGTTGCACACTTATGGCCAGTAAAGATATCCTACCAAGACTCACCAGGGATGAGACAAGTCTGTGTTTACTGCTCACTTCCCAGTATGAGTGACTATGACTGTGCTGATTAAATTTCTCCTAGTGCTTCCATTGGAAATGTTGTTCATCTTCACTTTATATTGTCAGCTGTTGGGCAACAATGCTATAAATTGTTAAAATGTTGCTTTCGTTTTGCCTAGAGGATTGAGGGCTGTTTCAGTTGGAAGTCTAAGACAAAGAATTGATATTGTGTAAGGAAGTAAAATGGTTTAGAGAGGAGCCCTGAGAATGGTTGGGTCCAAGACCAGGAGGACTTGTATGATAAATATGTCCTGAAACAGACAACTTTATGGAGTGAAATGAAAATCTTTGCAGGACCCAGCAGTGTGCTTTCAGCATAGCAGTGAAGCAGGGAGCTATGTAATGGGCTGTACAGTGTTCCATGCAGCAGACAACTGAAGTGAGGTTGGATACTGAAGTGGTAATCTTGACTTTATTAAAACTTCCTGTAATAAAGGCTATTTATTAAACTTTAACTATTTGTGAACTTACAGTGTTTTAACATTTTAAATATACAAATGTGTAAAAATACTTCATATGTTTCCTTCCCTAGATATCCTAGAGATGCATAATAAAGAGAGATTCCACGGGAAATATGAAGACCAGTGAGGCATATCTGTGAAGACCATGTTTTCTCACTGATGAACAAAGAGATTGTGTTCATAGCCTACTGCTGAAAGCATGGGGAGCCTGACCATACTCTTGGCTGCACTTAAAAGGAGGGTGACTTTGAAGTTAATGGGATTGGTCTGATGAGTGAGAGGAAAAAGGCACCTATTAAGAGCTCTTAGAAATTACTGTGTAACATTATGAGCAGCTGGACATGAAATGAGCTGTGGAGTACTGGGCTGAAATCTCCCACTCTGTTTGGTTCATTCACCAAGCCTGCTTGCTGTGGAAGCATTGCTTGGAGACCACTGATGCCAGGATGGTGCATAATATATAGTTCTTAAGCTGTTTCTTCTCCTCTTTTTCTGTTTCTTCACTGAGCAGAGAAGAATCTCCTCTGAGAGGAAAGTGCACAGGCTTCTAAGCAGTGCAAGTGGAGGGATGCATAGTGCAAGGAGATATATATCCTACATCCACTGAGATAATGAAAGGGTTGAATTCCTTGTGCTAGCCACTTGACTTGAAGGGAAGGATTTTCAGGTGGTTACCTCTCAGGTGGCAGATATTCATTATTTTTCTCCCAAAAAGGCGAAAAGGCACTTCTTCATTCCATGGAATCTTCCTTCCATCTATCTGTAGCTAAATAACCACAGCAATGACTTTCTCTGTTTCCCAGATTACTTAGCTGAACCCTGAAATAAACCTTTCTCGTGGCTATTCCCTTCCCATTAATTTTGCCTTTTCTGACTCGTCTATGGAAGTACTTCTTCTGTTTTCTTGGTTTCTTGATTCTCTTGGTGTATGATAATTAGATGACTGCTTGCCTCCATGAAAGAGGAGGGATTTACTTTGTCAGGAAGAAGAAAGCATAGTAAATGCATATTTCCATTCCCTTCCCACTCTACTTTGAAGGTATGCAAGTTCCCTTCCCATGATATTTGTTCAGAATTCTGTAGTGAAGCAGCCAGTGTAATCCTTGGCTTCTTTCTGAGAGTGCTAACCAGAGGCATAATTAGCTCTGAATGCATGTGCAGTGATGTAGACACTAATCTCAAGTAGGATTGGACTGCACCATCACCGCATTTCACAGAAATCATTTTCAGATGGTAATTCATTTCAGGCACTGCCAGCTTAGTTTGGAGTGGAACCAGCAAATTGGAGACAAGGGAATTTGCCTATATTGCACCATCCTGCATGCTGAGGTGCCTATATGCATGCACCTGTGTACATATATGTGCACATGCTAAGGAACCTGTGGCCAAATATGTGTGTGAAGAGAGGAAATAATGAGACAGAGTGAGACAAAGAGGAAGGAAAAGACAAAGCATCACGACCAACAGCTTTCCTCTTGCACGTGGTGCAGTGCTGGACAGTACCTTTCCTTCCACCTTTCATATCCTTATTTGTTCCTCTTTTGTCAAGGGCCCTGACTGGGCAACATTTTAACTGAATAGCTCGCTTCTCCCCAGCTTGCTATAGCTCCTGCTGATCCTTCCATCTACTTCCCACTCCCCCACTGCGCCAGAGTGTGTGGTTAAGAAAGAGGACAGGCAACGGGCGATGCAGGAAAACAAGATGCCCCAGCTTTCTCTGAGTCAGTCAAAGAGCTATTTCTATGCCTAACACATCTCACCTTGGCTTTTATTCTCACAAATGCTTTCATTTCCATTATTGCTAACGGTCAGCAGAAGCAAATTCTCTTGCTGCTCCCTCATCCCTTTCATCACTGTGCCGTTCCTGGACAGATAGCTGAGTGCCACATGTGCATATGCAATCTTGAAAAAGATACTGCAGCCAGGCTCAGATGCAGATTTTGTTTAAACAGTTACAAAACTTAGTATGGATAGAAAACTTTGAATTCCAGTACAAGAATAATAGCCTAATTATTACACTGCTGCTTTTAAGTTGTGTCAAGGCTGGACTGGATATATAGATGACACAAAATCTGCTTGGATGCAATCCTGTGTAACATGCTCTAAGCGATCCTGCATGTGTAGGGAGGTTGGACTAGGTGATCAACTAGATGATCTCTAAAGGTCCTTTCCTTAATGATCTTAATGATTCTGTGATTCTATGACACCTCCCATTAATATGACGGAGAGTCTAGAAAAACAAACAAACAAACAAACAAAAAAAAACAGAAACCAAGCAAAACAATGAGTTTGATTATATTATGCTCTGGCACATGGTTAAACTAACTAGAAATGGACCTGTTGACTTTGACTGCCCGAGTGAACAGATGTACAGAACTGAAACCTGATAGTACCCTTATTGAGAGTCAGATTGCTTCCTCCTCCAAGTATTCTTCAGTAAACTGTGTATTCTGTAATTGTTCATGTGCTTATATTATGACTAGGTTATGGTTATAATGATCCTTCCAGTAACAATCATTGTAAAAGCTCTGAAGAAGAAGCATTTCTGGAACTGTAAGGGGAGCGGCAGCTCTAGCTCTGCAAGTCTTCCATGATCCAACCTCATACTCGCAACAAACTCCATCTCAGATATGACTTTTCCTAGAATAGCAAGTTGGCCACAGTTTCTGCCCATGGCATTAAGATGTACGGGAAATATGCAGTAATACCTCTTATTTGCTTTTATTTGTCCTGAAGGTTAACATCTATTTAGGATTGGAGGGTGATGACGCAGTTGCCCACGCATCCAAGAGGAGAAGGCACGCAAACACAAGGCACACGGTGGTCAAATTAAGCTTTTTATTACCTCTGCTTCTCCACGGGGGAGCTCCCCCAGTTTTCCCGTAGGAGGAAGAGAACGATGGGGAGATTCCAGGCACTGATTAGCACCAGTCCACCGCAACGAGCAGGAGTGGAAGGGGAACCTATGCTCCTATACAGTTACCAAGCACATGATTGTCCCATGTTACAATTTGATTAGTCCTAGTAGCAGGTAAACAGTATGTAAGCATCTTATGGTACAATATATGATAATATTATTTGAAGTGTATGTTCATGACAGGGCCATGAGCTGAGCATGGAGTAGAGTGCAGTTAGGTCAGTGTGCCCCAGAGTAGCCTGGCCAGTCCCCATCCCCTGTCTCCTCGATAACCTTCCACATGCTGTCCTCTACACTGCAACATAGAAAATAATAGGAGCAGTAATTCTGCAGATGTGAGTTTGGCAGAATTTCCTGCAAATGTGCGGATGGTCGTCAGTGCAAGCAGGGGACTTCATATGTTTATGATTATTGTCTGTGGGGCTGTGGGAAACCTCCTCTTGCGTTTCTGAGTCTTCATAAATAGGAACTCAAGAAGAACATCTGAGGAGGGAGCTTCTTTCCTTTCATATGTACATAAATAACTTGTGTTCTAGTAGTCTCAAAGAATCCACAGTGGGAAGGAGGAGAATCAATAGTCATTTGTGAATCATTAGATGAGCAAGACAGGCATGGCAAGATATTTCTGACAGAGGTACTGCCCATTAGTTAATTAGGAAATCTGGATAGGGAGAAGGTGAGTATTGCTTTGCTTTCATGCCTCCTGGAACATGAGAAGTAACTTGCACTGTCTACAACCAGCTGTGGTGGGGATCAGGCCTCTGTGCCTGATCAGGCCTCTGTGTATATTGAAATGCCTAATGCTTGTTCCAGTGAAGGATTAATTCTAACACAGGAATACAGCCACTTTTTTTCAAGAAGACATTGAATACAGAGTCCAGGCCAAATGGTTCACGAACCAGCCTCTTGTTTTCTTTAGGTGCAGGGACTCCCGAGCTACCTCTGAAGCCAGATGAGTATCACTGCGGTGGTGAGGCCAGCATCTCAACTAGTAGTTCTCCTGAAATGACAAGCCTACTGGACCTGGGCTAAAGTGTCCGTACAGTGATAATGCCTGGATTCCTTAGGGACAGTTCAAGATTTCTTTGCCTTTTGTTGCTCAGTGCACACATACATGTTACATAGCAATAAAGCAGTGTTTGCCAGCAGCATGTCCTAACAAAAGTGGACCTTTTTTCATTTTGTGCTGCCCTCTTTTAAACAGCTCTGCTATTAAAAGAAGATTGTAAAAGTTTTCTTAAAATCCACCATGAAAGCTAGTCTTCTCTTTATCGGAACTAAAGGAGGCCTCTCCCTTGCTCTTGTCCTGCACAATGCTGTAAAACACAGGATGCAGTGACTGGGGTGAATTTGGGAGAGTTTAGGGCAGGGAAAGAAGTATCTTCTTTTCAAAACAATAAGATCTAATTTGGAGCTTACAAAAATGATTGTGTAGATCCTCATGGTCTCAGAAGTCTGTTAGTGTGAAGATGACTGAATTTACCCTCCCATCTTCAGGAGAGGAAAGATTCACTGAGAATCCAGCTTTAGTTCTTTCTGAATTTTGCGACAGCCTCAAGGCAGGAAGCCAGTGACCTGGGCTAATAAGAGTAAACCTTGCTATGTTTGTAGGGCTGAATCCCCAGGTAAGAATGGTGAACTAATGCAGGGAAACAAAAACAGTTCCATTCTTCTTACACCTCAGGAGAAAACAAGGAACAGGTAAAGAGGGTCAAGAAATAGCTCTAGAGAAGCAAGACTGGGTAGGCAGAAGGATGAGAGGAAATGTTGATTTACACAAGAAAGAGACAATGTCTTTGTAGATTTTCATTTGAATCCAGTGCTTTGCAGTCTATATGTGCACTAGAAGACTTGGACCCAAACCCATCACCCTGTACCCAGTGCAGGGATATGGAGAGTGACCTCCATCCCTTTTGAGAGGGATCTCAGCTGTTTCCTGCTGTTCCTCTTCTTCTAGGTTTGAGGGGACCAAAATGAAGAGAGAGAGAAAACAATTCTACCCAGATCTCTGGGAATCTTTCTCTCCAAGGAGCCTCAAAAATGACTAATTGGCTTGCCACAAAGGCCATGGAAGTCCAGCCACTGTGCTGTGTGACTACCTTTAGGTGAGCTCCCCAAGGCAGCCCTCACAGTCCAAAGTGATTTGACTGAACCTCCCTAGTTGCCTGGCATGAGAGAACCAGGTAGGTGGCTCAGCAGGCGCCCTCCTTTTTCAGAGCATCTCTGCAGTCCCAACAGCCTCTCAGAGGGATGGGCTTGCTGCTCTCTGCCAATCATCTCTGGGTTTGGAGTACCACAGGGTAGCCCCAGCATCCCTAGGTCCAGACACCAGTGGGACGTGTCATACTCCATGCAGTACTGCAGGGAGCAATGTAGAGCCATTTGCTCTGGCTGCCAACACTGGCTCTAAGGAGCTTATGGCCACAGCAGTATTACGTGCGCGTGGTTGCCAGGGAAACACAGGTTCTGATCTGGAACCAAAGCAATGGGAGCTTTTTTTTTTTTTTTTTTTTTTTTTTTTTTTTTTTTTTTTTTTAGGAATACCCACTATGACCCTGTTAGAGATGAGGCAGCCGGATATGTGGCAGTGGGAAACATGCAGTCTATATAATCTAGCAAGGCAAGACTATTAGTCAGATCTAATGCCTTAGTTTTGTCCCATTGCTAAAATCTCTCCTGTGTTAGAGAGTTTTCTTTTTTTAAACCAAGAAATTTTTTTTTTATTTTCTACTGGGAAAATTGAATAAGGTTGAAACCTTTTATGGCTCTTTAACTTACAATGAAGACCTTGGTGTCATCTGAACTTCAGATCCCATGTGTCAGATATTGCATAGAACCAGAGAAACAGACTGCTCTCCCCAAAGAAAATTACTACTTAAATAAGCAATGCAGAGTGTGAGAGAAAGTAGATATTACTGTTTTACCACAGAAAAGAGGAATGAAAGTCTTCGCAAACATACTCTGACCTACCCACAGCTGTGCAAAAGTGAGAGGAGATCTCCATCTTCTGAGAGACTCAGATGGAGTCTGATGCAATGCTGAGCATTGAATGCTGAAGGGCTTATCTAAATGGTCTCTTTGTACCTTTGGAGGCTAAGCTCCTAATAAGGTTTGCTCATAATAAGAGACCAAAGGAATACTTGATGAAATGGAAGAGCAGTTAATTTAGAAATGATAAAAAGAAGAAGTATTTCATACAAGATAGTTGATTTGCAGAATTTGTTTAATGGCCTCCTGCCAGATACTGTGACTGGACTTTTTTATTAACAGTGCTGGATTATTTTATGGCTGTTATTGATTGGCTACACTGATGACATCCATTCAGTTTATAGTCAAATTTCAATCCTTAGTCTGGAGGGTAGGAGAGCCAGAACAGAATCCCTGGGCAATCACTCTGATGTAATTCAGTGGATGAATAATGGGGCACTCTGACTTTCCTCTTACTGTTCTGTGCTGGCCACGTCAGGATACAAAGTAAAGTAGTGTGGGCTTGCCTGAGCTGAGAGGTGGGAAGTTAGGATTGCACTGTCTAGACTAGAGTATAAAATAGCAGTTTATGTGGGGAATCTACCTAGGGTGACCAGTGGTTTCATCCATCCACATAATCTCATCAAACAAGGAAGCACACACATACAGAGGTGCAAATGGAAATGCAAGAGGCCTGATATTAAAACTGTTTATCCTGGAAGCTTGCTAATTGCCCTTTCCTCTCTGTGGAAAATACTGGCATCCATATGTGATGCTTTGAGAAGCTGATGTGGGATACTATCATATACCAACCAGCTTTAACTAAGTATAAAATACACACATGTGCATTATCCTTGTGGCCAAATAATCTTTGGTATCATCTCTGAATTGTATATACTGGGCAATGATCCGTGTGTGCTTGGCTCTTTGGCCATTTTTTTAACTGCGCGTGATAGATAGTAAAACATTCCCAAGATCAAGATTGCAGAATCTGGGATATTTTGTGTTTTCTCTGTTGCAAAATGCTTAGAATGAATGATTTCTGCAGTCCTAGAATTGGAAATCACTTAACTATTTTCAGCCCTTGAGTCATCTTTAATCAGAGACCTTTTATTGCAGCTCTCAGGAACTCCTTGGTGTCAGAGCACTTGCTCAGTTACCCCAGGGCTAGGGCTCTGTAGTACATCAGTTTCTACGGCTAAAGACAGTCCAAGCTATTACTAATGTCCAAGCTATTACTGAGATCTGTGTACCTGATGGTATTTATGCATGCAATTATTGTGACTAAACATATGAATCTTGGTACCTGTAAGCCCAGAGTAGCCAAACAGAGCTACATGCCCTTATCTTGGTTATTTTCAGCAGCCACTAGAAATGGTGGCATCCAGAGAAGACTTAGAACAGCCATTCTTCTGGCTGCAGACCTTCTTTCTTGGCCACTTTAATGCTCAGTCTAGCAGGGACCAGAAGGACAACATGCTGTCCTGTAAGAGAGGGCTTTCAACAGCCCTCCACAGATTTATAGCACTGTAACTGGTTCTAAATCGTATTCAATGTGTCAGATACTTTGTTATTTTGATCTCTGGTTTTGGTATGACAAAAGTCCAAATTGTTCCGTGAACAATGGAAAGAGTGAGGCCTGGCTTCCTCTTGTTTTGTGTGTTATGTCCCTGAATAGTCTTTCCCCCACAGGTAATTACCCCTGCTTGTCTTATCATTCTCTTCAGTGCATGGCTTGTCTTGCACCATATTTGTGCTCAGTGGCCAGCTAGTAGCTAATATCTCACTCTTGGGCCCTACCTGCCTATGTTCATGAGAACAATGAACTGGGTATCTTCACTCACCAACCAATTTTCATAATCCTCTCTCTGCATAGTTTCATCTATGTTTCCCTCTGTCAAATAAGGCCAGTATGTTCAGAAGTTATTATGAGAATAAGGGAGGGAACTGATAAATGATATGGTTATGCAAACCATGTTTCTGCATCTAACAAATAGAACTTCCCACTGACTGTACTTTCCCATGCTGGCTCTGAGGATTTACACCACTAGCAATTCACTTATAGAATCAGAGCACTGGAAAGGGATTCAGGAGGTCATCTCCATCTGTTGTACAAGACAAAATTGTTAATAATCCAGGCAACCTATTACACTAAGATATGGAAGTTTTTAAATCCTTACTAAATAGTATCAACTAGGACAGATGTCATTAAGAAAGGACACAGCCTGATGTGCTTTGACATTTCTTTGAGTAGGCTTTGCTGTGAATATGTGCATTTCTGGAGATGGTAGTGTATGTGCATGACAGGAATGAAGAGATGCTTTTTCAAACCTCAGTCCTACCACAGGGATACGGTGCTAGGGGTATAGTGTCACTGCAAGCACTCAAGTAAAGAACTCGCACCGCATGATGCAGCACGTAATATTAGAAACAGAATTTTACTGTATTGAGTCTTTTAAAAAGACTCAATAAAAAATTAAATGTGGGGAGTAAAAACAAACAGGCAGAAGATTCTGACTCCAGGCTGGCCTGAGGCAGTGATGAATTTATGGTGAGAATAAACAGAAGTAAATGAATACTTCAGCAACAAACATCCTTATTTGCTGTCATATCTGTTATAATATACGGGACTCAGAAATATACAAAACTTAATTATAAGACTTTGAACTGTTGCGGCATTTTCCATCATGAAGAATAAAACTCTCAGTGAATCAGGTATCCTACCAGGACTGACAAATAGGTACGCAGTCGTGTCTCAGTTTGAAGAAAAGAATTACAGAGGTAGGGAAATTAAAGTCTGTGTTTACACAGAAGTTATTTGGTTGCTTGCTCACTCCTTTTTGTTCCCACAAAATCTATGACAGGGCAGGGTTAAAGTCTAAGCAAGAGGCAACCCTGTATGATTTTCCTGTAGATCAGAGAGGGACTTTTCAAATCAAGACTTCACTAAGGACACAAACAACTTACTTTTAATCAGAAAAATGCGGTCAGGATTTTTGGAAAAGACAGGAGCCTAAGCCATTAGGATCTATAGAAGCCCCTTTGCAAACTGAGGCACTGGAAAGTAACTGAAGGATAGACCCCAGTTGTTATATAATATGGCTTCACAGAAACTTTAATGAAGCAGTAGATATGGATAGATATACTGATATTCCAAAAACTCAATTGAAAATGAGCTACTTCTAGAACAGGAACAACACAAATTATCTTTCCATGGGCTGATGCCTGCACCTGTGCAGAGATGGCAGCCTAGGGCATTTTGCAAAAACATGGCTTGAATTCTACCTGAGAAGCAAGCATGCTTTTAACTTGCTCCTCAGTCAAATTCCTTGCACATAAACTGTCATATCTGGCTATTTTGGGTGACTGAACCTTGGACTGCAGAGGAGGAATTAAATCTCTAAGAAGTAAAATGGCATGCAGTTGTTTGCAAAAATCTGTTTAGGGCCCAGCCATCAGAGGGTGACACAGAGAAGGAGATTACATTTCAACAGATTGCAGAGAGGAAACTTAGGAGAAAAACTGCGGATCTCAATTCCAAAGTCAGAAGTTACAGTATGGCTGCACAGATTCCTCAAGATGAATGATCCACCATGTCATTTTTCAGGATCTTGCATTCCTCTGCTCTAGGGGCATTATCAAGTCTGCCCCAAGCCAAGAAGTGGTTTTGCTCTTGAGAGCAAGATGTTACCTCCAAGTTAGTAATTGCTTTTTGCCTGCCAGAGAAATCCAGAGAGGATGTTAGGAAGGAACTTGTGAGAAAAGCACCCCAGAGACTTCTGCCACATCTGAGGTAAATGGTTTGCTAAATAGCAGTGATTGCCTCCAATTGGCACATCTGCAGGAGAATTCTCTTTGAGTATCATGGGTGGACTTTCCCAGCACCACCACTCCAGGCAGGGGAGGCAGACCTGGTGCTTCTGACATACCTGCCTAGGCCTCCTCTTGAAGAACAGAAGGTATTGGCCAACTTAGAAGTGGTGGCATGTTCACTTGGTGAGGACCTAAGTCTTGTGCTATCTCTGTAAAACCCTTGTGCATCCATCTAGGAACTTGTCAGCTTCTGGACTTCAAGAGAAGTCTTCATAGTGACTGCTTCTGCACCCTTAACATGTGCAACCAACTTCCTTATCTCAGAGGTTAAGCATGCTGGAGGGGGTGGCAGCACTTGTCCCAGTACCAGTAAATTCAGAGCAGATTTTCTGTGGGAAGCCATCTGTCAGCTGGGGAGTGGCGCTGTGTCAATCGATCAGCTCCACCTCCAGCTCAGCTCTGCAAGCTACAGATCCTTGACCTTGCAGGGTGACTGTGGGGGTGTAGTAGAATCTTTGGAGGTATTGATATCTTCTAATGGAGCCTCTGCTCTTTCAGGCTGAGTGAGGGACACTTCTACACCTTGCTGTGTCTTGCAGCAGTTAGCTGTGGGAAGCCTTGACTCACAGATAAAAGGGTGTAGGAGAAAGACAAGCTCTTTTATATATTAAGAGACTAAATGATAG
This sequence comes from Nothura maculosa, assembly GCA_032353885.1. NCBI lineage: Eukaryota > Metazoa > Chordata > Aves > Tinamiformes > Tinamidae > Nothura > Nothura maculosa. Next base: position 430,065 of record JAUBOD010000647.1, on the reverse strand, counting down.
GCAATTCAACTGGATGATATGCAGTATAAGAGTGTGCATTGTAATTCACCCTATCTCTATCCCAAACTTAAAACTATCTCTTAATGGCAATTTTGAACCATGTTTTGCTTGTTCCAAGGTAAGAAAGGGAGAGAGATTAAGAGACTTCTTACAGTCTTCTGGGAAAAAAAAAACTCTAAGTGTCTGGAGGAGCAAAATACTCTTTTTGGGTTTAGACTGTACTAAAGCATTAATGATGATTCCATAGGATATATGTGTATAAAACTGCATATATGTATATGCATATATTTTTACTTTTTTACTGCCTATGTGTATATGCAGTAAAACATAAGTTCTTCCTCCCAGTCCACAGTGAAGTCAGATCCAAGTTCTGCCAGATAATTCTGGTTTTCTGTCATTTCAGCTTCCTCTCTTTTTCCTTGACTTTACATCAAGTTTGGTCAAAAATGACATGAAGGAAATAGTAGCTTTCAGGATTTTTTTTTCTTAGTTTTCTTTTTGTCCCTCAAGAAGTCCTCTGAAAGATTTCTGTTCAGCAATATCAGTAATTCTTCTTATTTATTATGAGATGGACACTTTCTTTTATACTGTTATACATTCTTCCTCCCTTGCCCCTCCTTTTCTCTGAGTGCTTAGTTGTTTAGGGAATTGAGAACTTTTGGCTACTCTGGGTATTGGGGTGATTTAAAGCCAAGGAACAATTGCCAAGCCAATGGGTTTGTGTGAACCTCATTAATGTTCTCATTTTCAATAGAAGTTGCCACTTCTTGCTTCTGCTGTAATAAAAATGCAAGCAGTTGCTCAAGAGCAATTATTATGTGCACACACAAGTGGTCTGTGCTATCTGATTTAAGGATGAGTGCGTATGTCGCTGGTGGAGAGGAATTGTTTAACTGGGTTGCGATAAAGCTATTTGCTGTGTTGATTTTTGGTGCTCTGATATGCTTTGATTAGTGAGGAGCACTGAATTTTCTGCCTCAGTCTTTGGGGCTGGATTCCTGTCAACAGTTGGGTTGTGCACTCGTGTGGAACAAGCTGTCAGTGTTCTCTTTAACTGAAATATCGGACTGCGTTTAGAATCGCAAGGAGAGCAAGTACCTCCTTCACCTTCACCTTGCTACCACTTTTAGTATCTTCTCTATGTATATATGCATATGTGTATATGCAGCCTGGAAATATGAGTAGATTTACCATCTCTTGTCCCCTATTTGTTACTAAGGAAAGACTCATATCAGGTATTATACTCTTTTTTTTTTTTCCTCTTCCTCTGGGCAAGATTTCAAGATGTTGAGTGCCAGATCAGCCCCTCTACTGGAAACTGTAGAAATTTCTACAGGCCATGTAGAAATTCTGCAGTCAGGTCAGAGATTCTTATGCATAAACACAAGACGACTTTTGCTAAATTTAATATAAAAACAAATACCAGTTGTCGGTATATCTGTCTTGCCTTTTTTTGTGTTAATAATGAGGATGAGGCAAAGGACAGTGCCAGCTATTGAGGATAGTTGTACAGGCTTTCTTCAAACGAAGGCAGGTGCTGTCCCAAAAGCTTTCTCTTGTATCTGATTTTCTGGATTTCTTTTTTCTCCATAAGCTTTCAAGATAAAATGTATCTTTTTTAAAAAAGAAGTAGAGTCTTTTCTGGAACATAATGCTGGGAGAAGGGGATGAATTCCAGTGATTAAAAGATATGAGCTGTTTTCCACAGATTGAGAACAGGAGTAGCTCACTTGCTGCCCCTATTTTTTTTGACTTGTCTCCAATTTTCTTTTCCCCTTCTCTTCACACACATTGTTGTTTTTTTTTCCAGTATGCCAAGAGCACTCCTAAGAGTACTTTCACAAGTGGGTGGTGAGTTATGTGGAGGAAATGAATTAGTATTTAAACATTAAACCTTACAGGAGAGGCACAGGGATCTAGGAACAAGAACTCTTCTGCTTTAGGACGTAACCCACAAACAGCTTAATGCTGACTACAGGAGCAGGTTTTCTTTCTGGAGTTGCTGAGCTTTGAAATATTTTGCCAATAGAGAAAATAGCAGTAGTTAATCAAATAACTGACTAAAGAAAGGATGGATGGCTGATTAACTGGCATCATTCCTAAAACTCAGCTTTACCTGCCAGACTGTAGCATCATGAATCTGCTAGAGAGCTGTTCTGAAATGTGGATGCCTTGAGACAACATTTTGGGGCGTGTGTGCAATGAGTTTCTTGTAACCTGCAGTCCATGACTACCTCCTTTAGAATATCTGATTCAGCCCTTCTGGTTTATTGAGAGGAGGCAGGGCTGCTATCTCATTCCTAATTTTTTTTTTGTTTGTGGTCTAGTCCTGCTCCACAGAATAGAGTATCACAATTGATTTTTAAAGGGCAGAAGAGCAATCTATAAGACAGCATATTAGGAAATGTTTTTTTCCATTCCTTTACAATACGAATCAGGTAAAAGATGGGATTTGTGTTTCACTGGACCTGTCATAAACTGAAAGTCTGATATCATGTGCAATCTCAGGAGGAAAATGGCTTTCAGAATGCCGCTGGGGAGCTAAGATCTATACAAAACTTCCTTTGAAGTCTCTGAGGTTATAAAATAATGCAGGTTCTGATTCATACAAACATGGCCATGGTTCAGGTAGGATATGAAGGAAATACCAAGAGAAATATATAACTAACATTTTTCTAAAATACAGCACAAACAAACTCCATGATAGTTTACGATTTTTTTTCCATTCTTAAAATATTTTAATATATGAAGATCTTAAACAATATTTTGGAAATTTAAGTAAGTTTAATATGACACTGCATCTTTATAGCGGTTGTGTGCAAAGATTGCTTCGAGAGCAACATGCATTTGAGGTTCTCAGAGCTATTTGTATTCAATGATTTTGCATACTCTGGTTTTACCCTAGTCTGGACAATCAAACTAGACTGACTGTCCTAAACTAAAGTGAAAATTAATGCTGCCTCTGAGCCATGGTTATGCCACATACAAAGTTAAGAATAATTCTTGAATTAAATTACTTAATTTCTCCAGCCATGGAATATTTTATATATGTTCTCTTTTTTTTTTTTTTATTCCTAGTCTTGTGTATTACTTGTTACCTGTTAGAATTATGTCTAATATTTCAGACATGTACGTAATCTTGGCAAGTTGTCTTTAAAAATAATGTAAGGAGAGTTGGTCATAAAACAGCATTTATTTCCTTTCCAAATGTTTCACTGTTGAAAATCCTTACACTCTGCCCAAGACATAAAGTGCAAGAATCTTAATGCATCCTCCTCCATGCTCAATAGGGCTGGCTATGAAAGCTGTTTATTTCCTTTGACCTATTCTTGTTTTCTCTTTCTCTCTCTCTGACTTTCTGTTCTAGGATGAATCATCCATGTTCTTCCAGTTTGGTCCCTCAATAGAACAGCAAGCCTCTGTTATGCTCAATATCATGGAAGAATATGACTGGTACATCTTTTCCATTGTCACTACTTACTTCCCTGGTTACCAGGACTTTGTGAACAAGATCCGAAGTACCATTGAGCACAGCTTTGTGGGTTGGGAACTGGAGGAAGTTCTCCTGTTGGACATGTCCCTGGACGACGGGGATTCAAAAATCCAGAACCAGCTCAAGAAGCTCCAAAGCCCTGTTATCCTCCTCTACTGCACCAAGGAAGAGGCCACCTACATTTTTGAGGTAGCCAACTCTGTGGGTCTGACAGGCTATGGTTACACATGGATTGTGCCCAGCCTGGTGGCAGGGGATACAGACACAGTGCCATCTGAGTTCCCCACCGGGCTCATCTCTGTCTCATATGATGAATGGGACTATGGTCTTCCTGCCAGAGTGAGGGATGGAATAGCCATAATCACTACGGCTGCTTCTGATATGCTGTCTGAACACAGCTTCATCCCTGAGCCCAAGAGCAGCTGTTATAACACCCAGGAGAAAAGGATTTACCAGTCCAACATGCTCAACAGGTAAGAAAAAGGTTTGGACTAGCCTTACAAAAGAGAAGTCACAGAGGACCTCTGAGGCCACCAGAGAAATTCTACTAGAGCACATGGCGTTTCAAGGGAGCGGGTTGTATTTGCTAGAACCTGGGCAAGGGGAGTAGGACTTGCATTGGTATATGGTAATTGCTGCTATTGTCAATCCCTTAAGGAGCATCAATACCATAGAAGAGGGAAACCAGCATAAAGAATATGTACAACAAAGGTATGATACAAAAGGATGGGTGTGCCCCTCTATGCACCAAGTATTTGCTTATATAACAGTGCTGATCTCCTTGTACTCTGTTTATACAAATGAATGTGTAACTATCAGATGGATTCCTGTCACAAACAGTGGATATTTTTGTATTTAAATTTAGAAGGCTCTGTGTTCCACTCCAGGCATCAGGAATACGTAAACAGGTGTCTGTGGTAGGTGACAATTGTATAATCCATTCTGGATATTTTTATGGCACCTCTGTTCTGAGTACCTGAGTATCCTCCTGCTGCCCATTTGCCTGGCTTTACAGGAGTGAGGGAAATATAGAGAGGTGTGGAGAGCTAAAGCTACAAAAGAATTTAGGATCAACAACTGTGCTCAGCTTCTGCTCTACTTTGGAAGCACTTCCGTTAAGGTACCCTTTGGTACCTTAATCTAAATCTATACAAAGAGGACGACTTGTGGGATCACCTTTCTCAGTGACACTTCATTGGCCCTTGTAATTTCACTCATTATTCTGGCTGCTTTGAGTTCCATTCTCTCTTCTGTCTGTTATGCAGAGAATATGGGCACTTTGATTGAGAGTGTTTTTTTTTCTAGATGGAAAAGACAAAAATAAATAGGAAAAAACTATCATCTTTTGTAGAAACAGTGCTAAGACACCTACTCAAGGTCAGAGGAAGCCTGTGAGGCAATAGCCTCTAGACGAGCACCCTGACTCCTCAGCCTACTTTCTTTGCCCAACCTGGAGTTCTGGTATTGTCAGCAAGTCTTACAACTGAAAATGGGAAACTGGAGAAGGTGATCTTTGCAATTAGCCAGTTTCCTGATGCTAAACTGTCATTCCTTAGTATTTTACATATAGAAGTGCTTGGGCAAGTGTTGCTTTTGAAGCAGGGTAAAAAGAATCCAGGAAACACCTGGTAAAAGAGACCGCCACATGGAGTGTGATATCTCTGTTAGTTTGCCACGGTGAATCATAGCATAATGCAAATGTGATGTATTAGTTTGCAGTCTATGATCCCTCACTGTAATCTGTATTAGGCAGTTACAAGGAATGGTGGAGAAGAAAGCAGGGCAGATATGTGTGAGTAGCCCTGTTGCAGTCTAAAAACATGTGGATAGTTGTTCTGTCTGGAGATGGTGAGTAGTTAAGATGAGGAAAGGTAGCTAATGTGATGGTTATGCAGTAGAGTGGAAAGATGACCTAGCACTGAACCAAATCATCCACTGGACAAGAAGGATTATTTATCATCAGTGCTTGGGTGCAAATGCAACATGGCCGTTAATCACTTGGCCAACATTAATATCTGGAGGTCTCTGCTCAGACAGGTATCTGACCTTGGTATTGAAGGATGTAAACCTCTAGTATGGACTTTGGGCTATGCTAATGTGGCTGTGAAGTACAGATTTTTTTTTGCTTTTCATGCTTATGTTAGTGTAGTGCTAACTTGAAGTAGTGAGGTCTCAGTGATCCTGAAGACTGTGGCTGCTAGTAGGGTGGCAGGAATCCTATGATGTTCAAATTGTATGTCTCCCATGCACAGCCCTGCAGTTCTCCCACAATTCCCAGTTGTCAGTGTATGCAAAAGATGCTTCTTGGTACTGCTGACGTTATTGCTGTGCCTTCACTGTTTCAAATGTAAGTCCCATTCTTGCATATAGAAGTGAGTAAGAGTTCTGGTGAGTTCTGGGTAAAGAGGCTGAGGTATGAGAAAGCTCTACAGCATAATGAATTATAAGCTGGAGAGAAAGAGGGTCCTTGCCTTGCTGATCTCCATAGCTAGTGTGCTAGTGTTTTCTGTGTCAATACAACATTTTTCTTGCACTGTGTACTTCTATATTACCTAAAAATTAGAGACTGAGAACGTCTCTTTTTTGACCAATTAGATCATTCACTACTCTTTTTTTTTTTTTTCTCTGTGATCCATCTAATTGTATTGACTTCTTCCTTCCTATACTGAGTTTTCATTTTCTGCAAGCCATGGAACAATCAAAGGTGCCCAAAGCTTTAAGCAGTGGTTTCCTTCCTAGCAAGGCTTCGGCTTCAGAGAGTCATCCTTGAAATGATCAAAAAACAAAAACATATTTAATATGTACAAAGTTATCAAAAGGAGCATGAAGGTAGATTGCTGCCCTACCTTATCAACTGATTAATGCTTTTTGAAGTGAGGCTATGTTTTGTCCTTTCAGCAATCCCATGTTATCCCATGCTGTGTGCTGCAGTATTCCGCAGATGCCTTTTGCTGGCTAGTTCTGTTGACACTGTACAAGCGTATCCATGGTATCACACCTGTATAACTACACTGCTTTTAGGACCCAGTACAGTATCTCTGCAGAACACTTCTTTGCATTGTGTAGCTGTCAGTAGCTCAGACACTCTTGAGTCTCTAGATATGACAGTACCATTGTGCTATATGGATATGCACAGAAACCTGGGCACCCCATACCAACACAACTCATGTCAGTTTTGAAAAAATTAGTTTTGTTATCACCTTCATGGTCTAGGCAACTCCTTTTCTATTTTAAGTATAGCTATCACTGGAATGCCTGCAGAAATGTGTAGACATACAAAGCTTTGTTTGAGTACCAGTATCAGTCTTGCTGAGAAGCACAGTCAATTAGTCCATGCTGAGCATACTCTGACACTGTTTAGATTGCTGTGGGCACCTGAACAAGCTCAGAAATCATTATACTATCTTTACTGTCTTGCAGATGAATATTTACTGCAGTATAAATATTTTCTTTGACTCTCCCACATTGACCTCTGCTCTGCCATCAGGGGATTTGTTCTTTTATCCCTCCACACATGTTTCTTTATTATCTGTCTTTCTCTCGCTTTTTTTTTTTGTTTGTTTCTTGAGTGAGTGAGTGAGTGAGATGGCTGAGGTGTGAATTTCAGTGGGGAGAGTGCTTAGCTTTCTTTCTCAATGATATTCCTGTTTAACATATTTAGCATGTATAAGCTATCAATGCCCAAAATAAGCCGTTTCTGAAAATCCAAATATTTGATTGGAATGTGATTGTTTCAACCTTAGTATCATAGTCTGAAGACTGGGGAGAATGAAGGTAAAGGAGAGGGTGAAGGAAGTGAAAATAAGTGGAGCTGAAGATCTACATTTACCTCACAGTCTGAAATTATTGGTTATAATCTATGTTCATACCTTTATGTCCCATTGAAAGTACCATGTGCTAAACTTTAAACTTGTCCTGAAATTTTTGTTTTCTGGGGTTAGTATAGATTCTACAGATCTACTCATTTTGCTTTGATACTGGCTGCTTCATACTATCTTTAACCTCTTTCATCTCCTAGGATCCCACAGCACTCAAGCACTCTGCAAAACACAATGGTAATGTTTGTGTCTATGACATGGTCAGACTTGCTTTGGACTGGACTTGAGGTTTTGCAACATTAAGTTTATTCCTGCCCCAGACCCAGCAATACTATATTCAGCCATCTGCAGCTTGCAGCTCCCTCTCAACATGCCTCCACAGAATAGAGAAATGTATGTATGTGGGATTGATGTCTGAGGACACTGCAAAGTGTATGTAACCTCACATAATACATCACCATGTAGCTGGTGGTTCAGAAAATCTTGAAGCTAATCCAAAATGGTCCAATTTACTTCAAATCCATAGCTGGAAAGTAGTGCGATAAAGGAATTTTCCAATTTTATTCCTTGGTGAGTGATGTAACCAACTGAAAAAAGTATATAATTAATTCAGCTGGGGCACAGTATATAGTAAGACTGTGAATTAGTCATTTCCCAAGATCTGCCTTTGAACACTGAACACTTATTGCCTTTTTTTTTTTTTTTTTTAAATCTGGATGCAACTAATGATCTTACTCCATGTGGAGTTTGCTGATGATTGGCCTGGGTGTATGATGGAGTAAGGAGAAATGAGCTGAATGTTGCAGAGGTTTAGAAAGCAAGTGTGCTTTCTCTGGGATTCTACCCTTTCTTACAGTGATAATTTTTGTTTTTACAAGTGCTTGTGCAAACAAAGTTTTGTTTGATCTAATGGTTGTAAGCACAAAAAGAACCAGGAAAGACTTTTATCTAAATGTCATTTCTCACCAATGTAGGTGTTTGGTCTGTATGTTGTCATATTAAAAATGGTCTCATAGCAACTGTTTTTTGTCTATCTTGAAATAAATGCTTTTCTGTGTTATTGTAGGATTGAGAATTATAATCTTGACTATTGAATATTGCAACCCTTCTTTTCTTTCCTAGAAATTAGCTCACTGGTGAGATAAGTCCATTAATTAATATGAAAAAGACACTTTAAGAAAGACTTGTTTTACAAGTATTAGTTTTCATTTTTAATGTTCTTGAAGTTTTCTTCTTGTGAGGGATTTATCTTCATTTTGCTGATAGTAGACTTATGTGGTCATTTGGAGCTCAAATATCTACAACTATTAAGTACTTGGTTTATTTATTCCTCCACTGTCCTAGAAAGAAATCTATGCAAGGGATTGAATATTCTAATTCATAGTTATCTCAATCAACAGTGTTGTCCTTGATATCCAGGAAATCACTGCTCTCTGTGCTCTCTCCTCTGCTGAATGGGAGGATTACATAGGTCAGGAAGGAGTTTCTAACAAGGTTTTCCTCAGATTTGGAATCCATTCCTTTTAGCTCTTCTAGGAGAGTCTGCTGACCTTCTAGGCATTCTGCAAAACCCATGACTTCCCTTCACCATGACTGCTGAGAAGGGAGTGGGAGGAGATGGCTTTGCCTATA
>JAUBOD010000647.1:401935-421022 GCA_032353885.1 Nothura maculosa | reverse complement strand
AGGCATTCTGCAAAACCCATGACTTCCCTTCACCATGACTGCTGAGAAGGGAGTGGGAGGAGATGGCTTTGCCTATAGGCAGCCTTCTGCTTATTTTGTTACTTTAATTGATGGGGCAGATTTCCTTCAGCTCAGGATGGGTGCCCCTTGTTACATTTCAGAAATAGGAAGAAAATAAATAAAACATAGGAGCATTTTTGAGAGTGGAACTCAGGAATGAGTCATGAGAAAAGAATATGATTTATGGCACATATCATTTGAAGCTCAGACGTTTTGTATGAATATTTGCAGTCACTGGGCTACATAAGCTGTGTTTTATTACAGCCTTCCATGAGACCTTGGTTCTTCCTACTGGTTGTCATGGCTGCTTGTGAATGCTGGGCCATAGCTACTAGTTTGTTGTTATAGGGTAACTAATGACTTCTATGCTGATTGGCTTTAATAGTCTCTCATTTAACACCAGGCTGCACACACCAGTTTTCATTTTAATAAAAAGTGCAATGAAGCATTTGCTTTGGAATTGAAAATATAAAGGTGGAATTGTACTGGTTTCGCAAAGAAATACGTTGGAAGCAGAACAAAGGCGGATTCAATTCTGCACCTCAAACTCCACAAATATAAAAACAGTTGGCAACCTAGCCAGATTCATTGTCTCACCATATATAATACTTGAATTTTGAGGGAGAAACTAACTTTCATCTGTAGCTTTCCACACCAAGCAGTTAAGAAATATGAAAGAGCCCTTGATGAACAGTTGGAGTCTATTTTGCCTGAAACAGTCAGGGCAAGCTCTGTTCTCACAATGCTGCATTGCCCTAGTGGTAATTAGGAAGCACTGGGGTTTTGGACAGCTGAATGCTGAGTCAATGAGAGAGGAGGTACCTGCAATAAGACTGTGTGAATATATTGTTCCCCTGGATGGCACTCAAGACCCTATGGTACATATATTTCTGTGAAAGTATGCAGTGCTCTTGTCTCCTTCAGGGCCTTGGGCCTGAACTAGCTTTTCCAGGTCAGTGCCAAAAGCAGTGTCCTTTGCAGTGCTTGTGCCCCTCTTGGGTCTTCCTCATTTCTGGGGCCTCTCCCAACTATCCTACCTTCTCCTTTCCAGACATGGTAGCTATTGCCTGCCATGTCGGACACAGGAATAGGCATATGTTATTTACACTTACTGTCATGGAACTCCTCTGTATTGTCTTATAGCTGTATAAGCTCTATAAGCTATAACAGAGCTCAAGTAGATTTTTTAAAGCAGGAATGGAGAGGGGCTGACAGAGATGCTCCTTTCTCTATTGATAAGACTGGTGAATTTCATGCTAACAGACACAAGCTGTGGACAGTATGAAGGTCTCTCTGGCTTCTGGGAGGCCACATTTCGCTTGCAAAGCGTCTAGAAAGGCATGCTCCAACTCTTAAACCCAGTGCTACGACAGTGATGGAAGGTGTAACATTTGAACTTGTTTCTTAACTCCTGGGAGGAAAGAAGATATAAGCAGTGTGTTCCTGCGGATACAGAAATTGCCCTTTTCAGAAACTTGGAAGGTGAGGGAGCATATGTAAGTTTTGACCTTTCAATTTAAGCTGGTGTCTTGTTAGCAGCTTGTTATGTTCCTGCTGGCTGGTGTGTCCAGCTGTTGTTAGGTTGGTACAAGCTGGCAGCAGTGGAGTGAGCGCTGATGACATATTAGAGATCCCTGCTGCGGAAATCTGCTTATTCCTGTCACTGCTCTACTGGCAGCTGGAGGCTAGGGATGGCCAGTGCCTCCTGTGTCAGTCAGGGTCTCTCTGCCATCCTGTAGCCCTTGTTATATACATCACCTCATCCACTGTGATTCACATAATGCTATCTCTTTCTTTTTTTTTCAGTCCTGTATCTCCTTTTGCATTTTATTTATCCTGTGTGCATGTAACTATGTTCGGTTCTCCCTGTCATGTTCGTTCAGTTGTGGTGAAAGATGTGGTGAAGGTTAGTAACCCTGGTGTTACTGCTTACTCTTTTCCCCTGTCATGCAGTGTAGGTATAGCCCACAGGATTGTAGAGGGGATGTTTGCTGTGTCCTGGGGCCGTGTTGATTTCCTCTTATTCATCTTCTTGAATCTGATCCCTTCATTCCTGGAGTGCATTGGCAAGTGTGCATCATGCTGAGGACACGTTTTCAGGCATTAGACGATTAGAGTGGGCTGCTAACGGCGCTTAGCACAGGATGTCAAGGTCTATCTGTCCTCCTTCCTTTGTCCAGCTCCCCAGACCCAGTGCTTGGGTAAAGGCAGTGGGAGGCACGGCTTTTTCATCAAGGAAGAGTCTAAAATCCAACTTAGCTCACTAGTAAGAAACTGATGAGTCCTGGCTTCTGAAAGGGAAAACGTGATGGGGGAAAAGAAGAGAGCAGAAAGGCTGTCTGCTTTGTTCTTCAGTATTTCCCCCAGGATGCTTTGGTCTTGCAGGATGAGGCTTTCTCAGAGAAGGCAGAGAGAAAGCACTTGCTCTGTGGGGACAGCAGAATTTTTAATTCTCTTTGTGGTTATGATAGAATAGGATAGTTCAAGTGGAGTGGTGCGTTTTAGGAAAGGGCTTTTCTCTTGATTAGAGGATAGAGCCTTTTCATACAAATGACGAAAATCTACTAGCTGAGAATGAGTTTTGGTATGCACCATCATTTTTGAGATAGAAAAATGTCCACGTTCTGCTTCCAGCCCTCTGAGACATCTATTTCACAGCCAGGGCAAATTAGTGCTAATATTGTGTCAGCTTCACTTGCTGATGACAGTATTCTTTAACTTGTGCACTTGGGAAATCTCCCTACTGATCATGAGAAGTGAGCCAAGCTCTTTTCTTTATGATGTAGTTCAAGGAAAAAGTGGGAAACCACAAATGCAGGGTGGCCTATGGTTAGTGTTAGCTAGCATTAACTAACTCTGGTCACAAAACACAACTGCAGCCCTGTGGGCTATGAAGCATCCCAGGGAGTCTGATGACCTGCTTTTGCAGTATAGTAGACAGAGGATGTCAAATAGTCCTTTTCCTTCAAGGACTGACTTCTTGGAGCTGTGGGTATTTTCTGAACTTGAATCCTGTAAATCAGTGGTTAAATATTTGCAGTTTTACCACGAGATCCTGTAAGGAATACATGTATACTTCTTTTTTTTTTTTTAATTTTGATGGAAAGATTTTTCTCCTCAGTCTTAATGTTCTTACTATCTTTCAAGTTTTTAAAAATAGGAACAGCTACGTTGCTATGGCTCCCTGTGCAACTCTGGAGCAGCTTTCTTTTCTTTGATGCAGTTTCAGTTCAAAATGCAGTTTAATAAGGCACCAGGCTGGTATGCCGCCTAGTGGCTCCATCCCAGGGGTGTGTGCGGATGGCTGGGTCAGCATTGAGGATCTAAATACAAGATAAAGAAATACATGACTAAAGGAAAGAAAAAAAAATCAGGTCGCTTTTTTTTTGGGAAGAGTCAAGACATTAATTTTGCTGTGTTCTGTGTTATATTCTGCTATTTTAAAGCCATCCCTACAGTTTAACTTCAGATGTGATACTGTTTTCCACCTTCTGTCCTATACCACTGTGCAATGTTCTTAAATCCTATAAAACATCTGGCCTGTTCCACTCCAGAGGCACCTGCAATCCAGAGGTGGGTGAAGTGGTCTTTGCTGTAAGTTCTTAGTCTAAGAAATCATTGTGCACATTTAAAGCTAGGCACATTGTTAAGAGTTTTGATGAATTGAGGCTTTGAGTACTATTGACTGGCTGCTGCTGCAAAAATTATTTTCAGAATCATTGCTTTAAGGATGTTCTTGAGTCTTGTGTCCAAATTTTGGGGAAAAATGTGGATCTGCATATCTATGGGACAGCTGAATACTCATCTCTAGTGGCCCAAACAACTGTCATTTCAAACATCTGTTATCTGTGAGGAATCCAGACCATGTGTATAACTCATACCCTCTCTCAGACCATTTATGAATAGATATGTATTATAAATGTTTTGTTTTGTGTTGCAAAATTTATTTTCCTTCTCAGTCTAAAGGCAAACATTTTGGAAAATCTGAGGAAAGAGCCTTATTACTCCAATTTTGAGTTATGAGAGTGTGAAATAAATACATTCGTTCTGCCTTCAAACAATTATTCAACAGTGTGTTTTTTGTGGGCATGGCCAAATAACTCAAAGCTAACTTCACTTTCAAATTTCAAAGGTTGGTATGTAATGTTCAGCTCAGGATACTAGCCTTTTTTTAGGTTATGAGAATTGATTTTGAAGTAAGTATAAACTTTTGATGGTGGTATATGTTAGCTTAATGTAATATTTTTTGCTTACACTCACTATATACTAAACGTCTTGAAATATTTGAATGAAAAGTGAACCGGAGTTGTTAATATTTAGAAAGCTTAAAAGTGAATGAAATAGTGAAATAGAAACTAGAAATGCCAGAGACCTGTCAGTGTATCTAATAAACTACCTTGTCTATCATTCCTGCAGCGTATTCTGTCCTGATTTAAGTGAGTGCCCCTACTCAAGCCTGCAAGTACCTTAATTTAAAATGAATACGAAAATCTAACGATAGTGCCCTTGAGGTGATCAATCAGACTGAATGCTGTCAGCCATTTCCATATAATATTTGTTCTTTTCCACCCCTGCGGAGAGATTCCTGAGCTTGTTATATCACACTTAACAGGTCTCCACACCTGTCTTGATTGAGCAAAGATTGTAAAGTGATTAAAGCCTTTTTCTGAAGTAAGGTACCGTGAAAATGCTTGAAAAACAGGCTGTGTGAACTTGATTGACCAAAGTTGCGCTTTGTGGGGATCTGGAGAGATGGCAACTAATTGGATGAAAAGTTCACCCACTGATGGCATAGCTAGCTTGGAAGATTGCTGCCCCATTCAGCTGAAAACCAGTGTGTATCTGTGGCCTGGCAGTGGTTAAAAGCATACAAATGCTGACTTAACACTGTTTTGTTTTGTTTTCCTATATTTTTGAAGCAGTATTAAAACGAGATGGAAATGAGTTTTCAGTGTCAAAACATCCAGCGTTCTTCACTGTATTATTAGTGTCACAAATGAAATCATTTTTCAGCAAGATGGCTACCTCCAGGAGCAGTGTCAGCATCTTACATTTATTTATGACAGGCTATAGTACCTTTTATCTGCAATTCCAAAATACTTCACGATGTAGAAAAGCACTGCTTAATTCTCCACTAAAACTCGGCTATCTGAGGGGTAAAATAGTGCAACTGTTTAACAGCACCCAGTCAGTACAAAGCAGAGATGAACACCACATCTTGCTAGAGCTGCAAGAAAAATTTCAGCTAGCAGAATATAATTACCAGAGGTGGATTTTGGCCAAGATATTAAGGCTGTTTTAATAAGCACAAGAGATTAGTGACCATACTAACATGCTTCTCGTGTCTGTGCAGAACAGCCAAACATGGTTCCAGAAGTGGTTTCAGGAACGAGTTTGCAAGCTTTTCTAGGATTCAGATTCCATCAGATGATATGTGCTTTGAAAGATCTCCTCTATCATGAGTTGCTGGCATGGTTTGGACAGATGTATACAGAATCTTCACTGGTTATTTTCCTCAAAAGTCAGCTTTGGGCAGAGTGAGATATCCAGTGAGCCTGCTGTGACCCTGCGCCAGGCATAGTCAGTGGTAACTAGAGCCAGGTGGAAAGCCAAAGGGTTGAGTATAAGGAAACTCTGGGAAGCCACAGAGTAATAGATGCTGTAAAATAAGAGATGATCCTACAAAAAGGATGATTTTTCTTTCTTCTTTTTTTTATTTTTTATTTTTTTGTAACTCTCTTCATCTTGAAAAATAATATGACATTGGCAGAAAAAGCCCTTTGAATGACAGGAAGTACCTCAAGCATGGACTATTGCAAGCAGTAGTCTTCAAGATGCCATCTCTGCCCTCCTGCATCTAAGTGCTAACATGTGATATAGTGAGAACTCAGAAGAGTACTTGCTGCTGCTTAAGCCATGAAAAAAGATGCTTTTCAGCATCACCAAGGGACTGTGCAGACTTTGAGGTGCAAAGTGTAGATGCTTACAACCTCAGAATATATCTGAAGATCTAGCAACTGCTCTTCAGTATGCATTATATGTAGTTTTGTCAAATAGCTGCCCTGGTGACAGCGTGTGAAGTTGAGCTCTCCATCCCCTTGGCTTGCCCAGTTTCAGGAGATGCAGTACAACCATTTTTTTTAGAGTTTCTGCTATTCTGCTGCTCCTGTCCTCTTCCTCTTCTCAGCTTCCTTTTCTCTTCTTGCAGGCATGGTGTTGAGATGGCTTGGGACAGGGGTGCCTATGCTTGCAAATCTATTTTGGTATGAATTTAACTGTGAGAAGGAGGAGGTCTTGTCCTTTGCCAATATGAAACTACTAGTGAGATGAGACAAGTATCCCAGAGAAGGTGCCAACTCACAGTTTCTCTGTTTGCTGTGGAAAGATGTTAGTTCTGGGAAAGGCTCCAGTTTGATTGGCTAGAGCAAGTTTGATTAAAGCAAATTACTGATTTGTATTTATTTTTTCCAAGCATTTTTTTCATGGAAAGCTCAAGTTTGAATTGGTGAAGGTGCAAGCTTAGCAACACTGTGAAATTGATCTGGGATAGTTTATTATAGTCCTGTGAAATTGCTTAACAAGAAAGTTTGGCAGAGAGAAGGAAGTGAACTAGAAGAGCATGGCACTGTAAACAGTGGGTGGTACGGATAGTACCATACAAGCCAGCACACTGTGTTTATTCATTCAGGAGATAGAGATACTCCACTCTCCTGGTGCTATCAGCTCAAGCACCTGAGTGAGAGGTATGCACAGCTTTCTCTTTGCAATCAGATTGGTCTACACTGTGATTCAGGTGGCCCCTTCCCTTCCTGTTTCCCATCCATTTCTGAACCCTCACCAAACCTGGACAAGGGATCCTACATCTCTATGCTCAGCTGCACCACTTCTGACACCTTCATCACAGACAACAGTTGGCAGAGTAGAAGCACTTTTTCAGGAGAAAGGTATGAACGCAGAAAGACAGATGAATGTGAAGATGAGGTGCAGAAGGAGGAGCACTTGGGGAAATGAAGCCACATTGGTCCTCTTTATGCAGCCCTCACTGTGAAGGTAACACAGGTTATTCCTGATGTCTCCCGAATTGGCATGTAGCTCTTTCCATCATGTGGGTGGGCTCGAGATGGCACTGACCTTTATTTTTCTGCATGATCTGTAGTCTGCTTTTTCAGTTGCCACAAATTAGAGCAGCAGCACTGAAAGTTCTTGTGACGTTGGCTATACCTATTCTATTAAAGCTGGACAATGAGGAATCCCATCTCAGTAACTTCCTGCACCCTTTTGTCATTGCTTTAGGAGAAATCAAGGGGAAAAAAAAGCCATATACATTTGCTGTATTATGATGGAAGCTCATCCTGGAAGCTTCTCAAAGCCACAGGAGAAGAAAAAATGTGTGAAGGCATATAAGTATCTCATTTGGAGGTGGTTGAATGAGAAATGGTACTCAGTCTTTCTTGCCTCGCCACTGGAGAAAGTGCTATGATCCAGAGGAGAGGAGCTGCAGGACTGCTGAAGGACATAAGCAAGCAGCAGGGCACAACAGCATTCAGATAACGTTTAGGCCTAAAGGTGAGTGCTGCAGAAAGCAGTGAGCCCTCAGCACTCCATGTGGTGCAGTTACACGAGTAAAGTGGTGCCATGAAGAGTTGCCTGGGAGGATGTTTGCAAGCACCTATGGCAAGGAACCTGGCCTGGGAGAAGGCATAAGGGATAAGGGAGAGCTGCATATTGATATGAGTGTAGGTAACTCAATTCAAGTGCTGTTAGGAATTGATGTAACAAATTCTATGGTGGCACTTGCTGGTAGGACTATGAAAGATGATGATAAACTGAGGAAGGTCTTGCTTCTAGGAAAGGCTCTCAAGGAGCATGTCACACTGTTAATATGGCAGAAAGCTTGCTTTTCCAGTCAGGTTGTCCATTGTCTTGGTTTTGCAGTGGTTCCTCATTAAAGATGCTGTTTTCTCTTGTTCCTTCTTTGTGCCAGGAATTTTTCAGGATTTTTTTTTCCTCTTGCCTTGTTAGCAAGCATGGGAGTGGCAGTGGGTGCTACAGTGATTTTAAAATACGTACTTCTGCAGTATATCTACCAAGGATGTTAGTAGTGGGTAGTCAAATAAGGAATAAATGATTGAGCAAATGCTTAGATTCTTGAACTCACTGGCAATTTTGTGACTTCCTCCTCAACCCACTGATCCTAATGGGCTTCCCACTGTTTGCTTGAGAGAGCACTGAGTGAGGTTGCGAGTGGGACTCTTGTGTGCCTGCCAGGCCAACAGTAGTCTTTGTGAATTGACTTTTTTTTTCTTTTTTAATATAATTTTGGGGCAGGCTTGCAGAAGCACGTTGAAGGAGAGAATAGAAGGGTTGTGTGGGATGCAATAATCCATAGAGCTAAGCTCTAAATTTGTACACTCAATGCTCATGGTGATTTGCAAACAGGGATGACTCTACTGTCCTTGTTGTCAGACAGGTCCCCTTTGTGTGGCTGTTACTCCCATGTGGCCCTCCATTCCTCCATCTTTCTCATTCTTCTTTTAATAGGTGATTCTCTTTTACGGAAAAAAAAAATCCTGTTTTAAAATAGAAGAACCACCCCATTTTCTTCACCTCTATTCTTTCTTTCATCTATTCTTTCCATGGAAGTGTCGGAAGTAGCACAAGTTCTTCAGAAATATGTGTTTTTTCTTCTCTCTTCCTTTGTGCTTTGCCTCGGTGTCCCTTCTTCATTATATCTTCCTTTTGTTATTTTTTCTGCCTGCTTCATATCTGTGTTTCTCCCCATCTCTCAACCCTTCTTCAAGGCTCTTTCTTCATTAATATGTTAATTTCTAGCCCAGGAATGCTTCTTGCAGTTCACTGTTCACCAGAGAGCGCCACAAAGAAGAAAGCCAGGAGAGTGAAAGGAAAGGAGAGAGAGAATTAAGAATACGAAGAAGGAAAGTAACTTACAGCAGAGCAGGACAAAGGATGTAAGTGAAGAGGTGATCTTTCTCCGACTGTGTGGTGATCCCAAGGAGAAGAGGGTTGTCCACAACTCTGCTTTGAACTGAGTTGGTCTTTCTGTATTATTTTGATCTTTTCAACTTTTGAAAAGTATTCTTATTGGAAATTAAAAAAATCAAAATTAGAGAAGAATCCCTGAACTCTTCTTATTTTGGAACTAACCCCTTTCTAGGGGGCAATTTCCAAATTATTTTTGTTCTGTATGCATATTTCTTGATGCATCAGCCCCCTGTTCCCACCTAATCATTTTAGGCTTGAAAAATCAGGTCAATTCCAGCTGTTAATCATATTGATGGGAAATTCTTACTCAGTGCTAAGGAACAGGGTCTTAGGGCTGTCTATATTGCCCCAGCTGGCAGTATAGAATTAATTTAGTAGGAAAGAACAAAAATATGAGGTGTGAGACAGCAGGAACATCTTGATAAAGGTATGGAGATTGTGACTGAAAACTAAGCAGACCTCTCAGGGAGCCTTAGAGACCACCAAAGGAGTGGAAATATTTTTGTTTAGTCTTTTCTTTGTGAATAGCATCAGCATATTAAGAATAGCACCACCAGAGCAGGTCTGAAAGACTGGTAGGTCATTGAGAATTCTTCTCTTCCACTATTATCATCTGAAGAAATTTGAAGTTGGCTAAACACAGAAGAGGTATCAGTGTCTCAGGAGCTTTTTGATCCTGAGGATTTGATCATGGTTGGCATGAACATGTTGCATGTGTCCTTGCATAAGGTTTTGAGTATGCTTTGCTTCTTGTCTGAAATAGAGAGAACAAAATAATTCCAGAATTCCTCTGAAGGGATTTTTATCCTGGAGGAGGTAGCCAGAGATTCTGTCCTCTTCAGCTTTAAAGCAAGGGATGTTCAGCTGCTGTTTGAGTAAGAAGATACAGAGTTTGAGATCACAGAACCTGGATAGCAGTGACGATGTTAGAAATTCTGGCTTTGGAAAAATCCTGAATTCTGCAACTGGAGGTAGAGGTGACAAACCAAGGATTTTCCCTCTGCCTTCTACCAGAGTAGTTACTGGGTAGTGGGTAGCGAAGGGACAGATGGTGGGGAAAAGTTCCTCCATACCACGAAAGAGAACTGGGGAGGAGAAACTGCAGAGAGGCAGTGCTCGTAATACTGCAGTGCTATTCTGAAACAAGAGAACCCTCGCATTTGCTGCTTCATCTCTAATACAGTGAGACCTCTGCCTGTGCTTGGAATCCTATAATCACGAATGCTCAAGCAAATTAACAGTGCTGCAATGAAAGTCAGCATGGGGGAGCTAAAGTTGAAGGGTGGGTGGCTAGAGGTGAGAAATCAGGTCTGAAGAAACGCATGTGGTGAAGAAGGAAGAAAGAAAAAGTCACTAATCTTATACTGTTTCTGTCTCTAATACAGTGCTGCAAAAGTGATATAAGCTGGAAGCAAAATAACTGGGTAGGAAAACTCAGGGGGACTGCTACAATGTTCTGTGAAGTCCAAGGCCCTTGAGCCAAGAGCCTTTTATATTTTATGCACATGCAACTGTGTCAGATGAATATTGTTTAGGTTGTAAAGGCAAGGCACTTCAAAGGGAAGAAAATGCCAGAATTAAGGTTATAATCTTAATTTAGCATTCTTGTGTCCATATATTATAGAGGGATGATTTCAGACTTGCATACTGACTTTTTACACAAGACTCCTGCTTTCTTCCATATTCAGGATACATTTCCTGACAGAGGAGTGATTCAGTATTTTGTTTTCTTTTTCCTGTTTAATATATAAGCTTTGTATTGTACCTGCTTTCACAGGCTACTGAGAATAAAGATTTCTCTATCACAAAGTGTTATCTGTGCCAACCTTAGTATAGTATCTCAGAACACCATATTTCATCCTACTCCTGTGAGATGAGAGGGTGCAAACTGCTTAATGTAAACCCATTGTATAGGTAGAGAGCTGAAGAACAGCAAGATTAAGGTCAAAAGTGTCTATTAGTTTTTCATGTCCCACTTGAGACACCTAGAATCTTGTTATTTAAAATACCAGTTATTATGGAATGTTTTCTGTGTTCAAAGCGAATTTCTCTTTCACTTCAGGTTGGCAATTCCTCACATTCCCACCAGCATCTTAACTTGAACTGGGCAACATTCTGGACTGAAATATTTTTTAACATGATATTTAAGATTTGATGACATGCAAATATATGGGATGTATATTTGTATACTGATTATTTTGCAGAAATTCTCTGCAAGGGATAATGGGTACAAATTGAAACACAGGAAGTTTCATCTCCTTATGAGGAAGAACTTGCGTGTGAGGATGACAGAGCCCTGGCACAGGCTGCCCAGAGAGGTTGTGGAGTCTCCTTCTTTGGAGATCTTCCAAACCTGTCTGGATGTGACCCTGTGCCACATGCTGTAGGTGTCCCTGCTTGAGCAGCAGGGTTGAACTAGATGATCTCTAGAGGTGTCTTCCAACATCAACCATTCTGTGATTGTGTGTTTCTGTGATATCAACTACTACCAAGGAGAAATATAGCCTCAGGAATGTTTCCTTTTTTTTTATTTTAATTTGATTTTTTCCATGTGTTTTAAATGAAGAAAATTCTCATTCAAATTCGTTAATATTTCAGTATATTACTTCTTTTTATGTGGAAAAAAATGTTCAAAATTGTTCCGAATCAAAAGAGAGTGAACTATTATAGTGGAACTCTGTGTTTTGTTTCAACAAAGTCAAAACTTCGTACTTACTGATTTGCCAAAAACTAGGGGTTTGGTTTACATGAAAGCAGTGCTTATCATGTTTGGAATGCCATCAGACCAAAAAGTGAGGCAAATGGCTTGCCTAGATTTTGCCAAGAAACCAAAAAATGAGGTGCACAGATTTAGTGACTGCTTGCAAAGAATGTGATTCAAGAAATTTTACTGGAATCACTATGAGCCTGATTGCCAAAGTATCCAGATTTCCAGTGCAGCATTCAAGCAACTTTCAAACCATGTGATTGTCCTGTTTATTACAACCGTTTTCTGCCTTTCTCTTTTCTACTGCTCACTTTTTCAAACACCTAAGTTTGAATCCCTGTTCAATCCATCTGGTACACTGAATGAGACAGAGCTCCTGTAAGAAAAATAGTAGCTGATTATATCATTCCAAACTGACTTGTGATGGTTATGTAAATGGACTGCAATCAAATTGCTTGATCAACTTCTGACATTTTCCTGCTTTCGAATGTTTGACTTTTTATTATGGCTATTTTTTTCAGTTAGATTCTATTGTGTAGCTTATTACATTTTTAAAAATTGTGAAAGAAGTTCTGAGAAATTCTATCATGTGGCATCATACTGATGTAGCCAGGCTGAATGCTTGCGAACCCTACCCAGTCAGCTGCTTCTTGAACCAACAGAAACAGGATGCAGTAGCACTGGGGAATGCCATCCTGTGCGTTTGTCAGTTCCTAACAGGGTTATGACAGTTCTGTGTTGGTCTACAGAGAAGTGTGAGAGTTAGGAATCTGGGATTGCATGTGCGGGTAGAGTACATAGTTTGGTGGCCCCAGGTTTTTCTGCCATTTCTCTTTACAAGTGACTTCTACTGTATTATATCCTCCAATCTGCCTTGTTTCTTCTGAATCCATGTCCCAGACTGGATCTTACCTATCAAGCCTAGTACATACCTCACAGGCTTTTCATCTAACCTCAAGTCCTTATCTCCAGAAAATTCTAGCTCCACTTCTGGACTCTATGCCTCTTGTTTTCATATATTTCCACTTATCTCACATTCCAGCTCCTTGGCACATCTGTCTTTCCCTGCCCTCTGCCCCTGCAAGTCCCAGACTCTTTACCCAAACAGATGTCACCAGCTGTGCTGCACATTCCAGTTATTGTTTCTGCCACATTTATTCTTTTCTCAGTGCACTGATTCAGTGTGACCTGATCCTCTTTCTGACTCTTACTCTCTACTTTTAAATGAATCTCTTCTGATGATCTGTGTCCTGGGAGGAGAATGGAACAGGGAGGACTGAAAATCCAAGAGATAGAGTCATCCTTCTCCTGCTTCCTCATCCAGATGTAGACCCGTCCTGAGTTCATTTGTGGAGAAAGTCTCTTGGCTTAGAAAAGCCCATTCAGGAGAGAATCCTTGAGGAGTTTTTCACTGGAAACCTCTATTAAGGCTCTGTTGAGCAAGTGTAAATTGCAGTTTTTCCAAAGGCTTACCACCTGTCTAGGTTTTCACAAGTATGGCAAAAAAGTGTGTGACATGAAAGGAAAATTTCTTTCCCTTCTCATCAAAATTCAAGTCCTTTGAAAACAGTGTGTGTACTGCAGCTTTTTAAAAAGGTCACTATTTTATCTTAACAGGGGTGAAACATCTTTATTCCCCCAGCTTGTTCTTGGAAAAGATTGTGCCACTTTTACTTCACTTCCCCTCAAATGTGAAGCCAGGGTAAACATTTGATATGGGAAGAGAGGAAACTGGAAGGAGGATGTTAGGACAGGAGGCGAGGGCCAGCATGAAGAGATGATGGTAGCAGCTGCAGCCATGCAACTCTCACCTGTGCTTGCTGGCTTCCCAAGGCATTTTTTGCAGGTCATGGGAGGTCTGCGCATTGGCTGAACATGCCCTTGCACATAAGGGTTCAAAGCTGGGGGTTTAGTCATCTAGCATAGAAATAATTTGTTTTATTTAATCATGAATTAAAAACAAGGTTTCTTAAAAAGTGTCTACTCCAGGCTTTCAACACCTTTAGTACTCATTTAAAAACGCATGTCACACAATGAAAGAAAATCAGTGCCAGTTCCCAGCGTGGAACTAAAATCGACCAGCCAAGCGATTAGAACAAACAAGCAAAAGAATGAAAAAAAACCCAGTCCTCCACAAGCCATCTTTCTCTTTCGCTTCCTTTTCTCCTTCCCTTGTTGTTTCAGCCATGGCTGTCCAGCTGCAGGGCTGTTCTTCTGTAGACTTGCCTTCAGCAAACGGCTTTAACTGATGCAATTCACGAATCATCCCCACACATGCGAAACGTTGGTGAGAAAGAAACAGAGACACATTTTTTTTTCTCACTATATAAAATTTCTAGGAATGCAATGGAATGATTACAGATTAATCTGAATAATATGGCTCTGAGTTATAAGAATGACAGATTGGAAGAGGGGATTAATTTGCATTTTTAATGATGAGAGAGATCATTGATTTTCTTCAACTGGACAGGCAGCTTCTGCTCTTCAGAGAGAACTCAATGGGAAGTATAACTTCTGTGGACTCATATAAATATTTTCTGATCAGAAAGAGAATTTCAGAAATAGAAACCCTGGGTATCTGAGGAATGGGCAAGGTAGCTTTGAACCACACCATAATCATAGATAAAATATTGCTACTCACTAAAAGTGACATAGTGGCACTTGTGAGATAAACCTGTTGGTCTCAGCCTAATTCAGAGCTGACATGGTCTCTCTCTTGAGCAAGATGCCTTCTCAGATGCTATGTGTTGTCCATACAGGAGGTGCAAGGCTTTGATGAGGACTGAATTTCCGTTGCATGTAAGTAATCCTTTCTGGACAGCTTTCAGTACACAAGAGGTCCACTGTGGAGGGAACTTCTCCAGCTGCTGTCCCCTTTATCTCCAGGGTGATGATGTTGCTTCCTTGCATGAACCTGAAATATACTGATTAAAGATTAAAAAAAAAAGAAAGAAGAGACAAGAAAAATATCAGCATCTCAAATGATGTGCAAGAGGGATGGTGCCTGTGGCACTGCATGTATTCAATTTCAGTATGCTGTATTTACTTCTGTTTCCCCTCTCTGAAAATAGAACCTTCAGGCACTTTGCTAAATGGATTGAAAGGTTCGTCTGGTTTTAATGATGCTTCTGTAAGTGCCTCTGTGTTACTCCTCTACTCAAATACTTCTGAAATATTTTGCAATGCCTCTCAGTAAATCAGAACATTATGGACACCTTAGTATTTAGTGGGTAGGCAATGTTCTGTTCTGGGACTTCTTCAAAAGGAGTGACTGTCTTAATAAGCTAATGTTTTCTAGGAGATGGTATCCTAATCTGGGAGAATATGGGAACAATCTGCAGATTAATTAGGATGTGTCTACTATACTGACATGAACAACTATCTTGATCACATGAATTGGAAGTGTGTCTTCTTTCTCAGCTAAGATCCCTTAGGGATATGAAATCTATTTGCCCTGTGATGTATAATTCCCTGAATACTTTTACAAGCAGATCCTCCTTAGTGGAGACAGAGTCAAGCTCTACCCCTTATTATCATAGTATAAATTCAGAACACTAGAGTGTCTGCATAGGGAAGACTGCTGCAGAAGAATGGCAGCAAAGGAAAACTAACTGAAGTCACTACAGGTTTACATCTGCACAGCTGAGATAAGATTGGGCTCTGTGATTTTAGCTGTGGCAAGAGGAAATCAGTGAGCAGGCGTAAGGGAAAAAATATAGTTCTGGTGCCTGGTTTCTCAGCATGACAGTCACAAACCAGTGCCTAGGGAAAAAAGTCTGAGAAGACTTTGTTGCTTACATTCCAAGTGGCCTGGCTACATCCCAGTGGAGCGGAATGGAAGACACCGGAGCAGAAAAGATTGATTTGGTCCCACTTAGTGATATTATTTATTAAAAAATAAAATGCAAGATTTGCAGGGGAAAAATCACTGTAGAGTGGCACGTATTAAATTATCAATTGGCTACATCTATTCCTAACAAGATTAGTAGCTGTGACTATGCACTATATAAGGGGCACTCAGGCTCCAGGTGCTGTTCAAAGAGATATTTAAGTATTTTCTGTGATATGATATGAAATTATTTCAGAAGAAGGGACTTCAGAATATATGATGACCTCAAATTTGTAGGACCTTGCCTGGAAGACCTCGTTTGAAGTTCTTAACTGTTTATAAGTAGGTAGTTCAGATTCTCTGCATTCTAATTTTACCTACAGGTTTCTCTGCGAGGTGAAAGGATAATTTTGGTGAATGTCTTGAGGAAGGCAGTAGAGAGAGCAGAGGATGTGCAACAGAAGGTCTGTGAATAATGGCAGAATAGATCTAAACTGTAAATGGCACTGTACGCACAAGAGCATTTCCTGCCCTTGAGCTCTAAATAGTGTCTAAAGACACTTTTCATCTTACATACACCTCTTATCTAGTAACTAATGTTTAAGCAGTAGCCTTTGGAAATGACAACTCAGCAGCTGAGACCAAATTCCTGGAGGACTCCTCCAGGACTGGAGTCCTACATGCATCCGTCACCTGGTCTTCAGTCAAGTGAAAGATAATGATGCAGATTCACTGCAGCTATTATGTTTCTAACAGGCAACACATCTGATAGTTTGCAAATATACTCCTTCCTCCTTCCCATCCCTGAGGTCCATCTGTAAACCAGCACAGTCAGTAACTGTAAATAAGCAAGGACTTGCAGAAGGCAAAATTTCATAACAACTCAGGGCATGTTCTGTGGCAGTGTCACATGCTGTGATGTAACAAACGTGTGGTTAGAACGAAAGCTGAGGTGCAAATTTGCAATGCTCCATCCTGGAGCTTAAAAAGATTCTTAAAGGCAGACACAATCAGGGTGTGGATGGAGCTGAGTGGGACTGTATGAGTGGGAGAAGAAACATGCCTGGCCGACGCTAGCAATGGGGGGGCGCCTATTCTGGCAGCAGGTGGGTGAGCATGTGGGTTGTAGTGAGAGGGTGGTGAATATGCATGACTGAATTATTAGTTTGTTATGCACGTGGCTGAGTCAGTGCAGGAGAGGAAGGTGGTCAGTGAGGCAGACCTGTTTCTCTGGTGACGGCGTGAAGAAAGTACTGAGGTCAGTACTTTGATAGGGCCATGAATCTAGTAGGACTCTCAAGAAGCAATAGCTGAGCACTGAAACCACTTTTTCACCTCTCTGGGACACTACAGCACCCTGATACCCTTTGGGGCTTTGTGGACCAGTTGCCAGCTATTATAAATTACTGCAAAGCAACAAATCCATTTACATTTGGGTAATAAAAATATATATTTCTCACCATCTTCCTTGTCTATCTCTCTCACTTTGCCACCCTTGCTGCTTTGTCTTTGCTTTGTTAGCTCTTGCTGGCTGTCACTTGAAGCTAAAATGGACTTTCTTGTTACCTTCTATTGATTCTCCCTTTCAAATGTGGTTAGCAGTGATCTTGGAGGCTAGGCCATATAATACAGTGTAAAGAGGCTGCACTGTGTCTTGCAGAGAGGGTAAGGTAGAGCAGGGCCGATTTGTGAGGAGAAGTACCTGGAAACTGAGGTATAAATCAAAGAGAAAGCTGTGGGGATATCTCTGACTGGGCAAGCTAGAACCAAAGGTCTAGCAGTCAGCATGTTGGCAACTACACTGGAGTGGAAGCTGGAAACTGGTCGCTGTGTGATGGAGAGCCCCTTTCACAACTTGCCTTGGATGACGCTGCTGTGCCGGAGCATGAGCCTTTGAGACTGTGTTGCTGCATCTCTTGAAATGTAGAAGTTGTAGTGCGAGAGAGACTCTGGTGTTGAAAGAAAGTGGGAAGGTAGGAAAGGGAGAGAGGAGATAGATGTGGGGAAGACTGTGGGTGTTCCCTCCTGTTTATGCATATTTCCGCAGGGACTGTAGATTGTTGGGGAATCGTTAAGGGATCGTTAAGGGCTATTGTTGGGGAATCGTTAAGGGATCGTTAAGGGCTATTGGGGAATCGTTCAGGGCCACAATGAAGTTTAGGACCAAGGCCTGGAAGGGAACAAGGGGGCTTTTGTAATGGCAAAGTACCGGCAGTGAAGTAAATGTGGGGGAAAACCAGGATCTGAGCATGTAGCTTGCAACGTGGCACCAAGTGATCAGCCAATCAGCAAAGGGGATGCACAAGCTGTAACCACTAAGATTGTAACAAGTGTGTGCTGGAGCCTATGTAGTCGACCTGTTAAGAGCAATCATGGGAAGTCTTGATCACTCAGTATGAGTCAGTTATGCTTCCCTGTGCGCTGGCACCAAATCCTGACGAAGGATCTACTGTGGCAGTAGATCCTCTCTGGTTTGCAGTGACTGGTTGTTGGCTTACTCTGGGGCTGGAAATGGGTGGCTCTGGGAAAGCTGTCTCCAGTTTTGGAGCTGCAGAGGGTGGTGATTTCTGGTCTAGGATCAGTCCCAGTCACTCCTCCCTGCAGAGCTCTTCTCTTTAGCCTATTCCTTAGAGATCACCTCCTCTCTCCAGCTGTCGGAAAAGGGGTGTATGTGTGTGCATATGTGCATGTGTGTAGAAAACATCCCAGACAATTGGGTTTCCAATTACCAAGAAACATGAGGGCAGGAAAAACAGCTGATATTAACCTTATGCATTTGGTAGCAATTCCTTTTCTTTTACTGAATGGATATCACATGTCCTCCCTTCATTCCTCCTCCCCCTGCCTTGCTGCACTGAGATTTACATCAGCCTCCTTAAAATAAGAAGTGCTCTCTTTTTAATCCCAAGTGAGTGCTGAGCCCTTCACTGCAGGGTTTACTCTTACCTGAAGCACTCTTCTGAAATAGCAAACTGGCTCTTCAGGTGTACTGCACAGCCCCAGTGAGACAGTGGGAGCTGGGGTATGCTGGGTCTGTGCATGGGGGTCCACGGCTCCCCCAGCATGGCTCCTCACATTCAACATTATCATGTTCCAGGGGGAAGTAAAGAAGAGCAAACTCTCCAGGTCTCTTGTTAGAGTAAATACGAACAGCTAGTCAGATGCCATACAGCTAATGAGTGGCTGTAGAAGAACCTCACAAAACTCTGTGAATGGGCAAAAAGGGGAAAAACAGCTTCAATACGAGTAGATATTTTGCAGATGCTAAATGAGGAAGGCCAAAGCCCGGGTAGAATTATAGTTGGCAAGGGCTGTCAGGGACAACAGGAAGGGTTTCTGTAAATACGTTAGCAGCAAGAGGAGGACGAGGGAAAATGTTAGTGGGCTGCTGAATGGGGCAGGGGCCTTGGCGATGGAGGATGCCGAGAAGGCAGAGTTACTAAATGCCTTCTTTGCCTCTGTCTTTACTGCTAAGGCCACTCCCCATG
>JAUBOD010000647.1:366745-391271 GCA_032353885.1 Nothura maculosa | reverse complement strand
GCATTTTTCCATGTTTTCAATGCCTCATGTAAATCTACCACAATCAATTTGCTGTCCTTTCAAATAGCACAGGAATACCTTGAAGACCCATTTTACTTCAGAGAAAAGTGAAATATCTGTTTCTGATTAATGAGGGATGATGGAAAACTATGTAAATCAAAAATAATGCTTTTAAAATGGCATGAATTTATTAATTCAGTTAAAATCTTTTGCTTAATCTGACTTTGGGCTGAAGGTTAGTTTGTATTTTATCCAGTCACTGTAAGAGTTTTACCTTAAAGTATTCTGCATTAGCTATTTTCTACTGCTTAAAGGTTTGGTGAGGCAATTCAGAAGTATATTTGTTTTTATCTGAGATTTGCAGATAAAAAAAGCTTCTTGAGAATAGACTGATTTCTTATGATATTTATAGATCTTTTCAGCTTTAATCAGAATTTTCTCTGAATACACTTTTCCTCCTTTCAGTTTAATTTCCAGTGAGGCCTGAATGCTTGGAGGTATATTGTCCAGCCAATTGGCTCTGTGTATTTTTTTTCTGAAAAATCAACAATTTTTAAACTAGTGGAACAGATTTAATATTTTGGTTTGAAAAAGGAATATTTGGATAAAGAAATTTTATTTGCTATCTTTTGTGACTAGGAGCATGGAACTTTAAGTTCCTGTTTCTCCTTCTTGACATCTGATCAGACTAAATCACCACTAATATCTTTTCCTTTGATGTGCTGCTGTTCTTATTAGGAAAAATGCTTTTGCCAAGTTGTAGTCCCCTTTCCCACTGACAGGCAAAATTTTCTGGCTCTGCCATTTGTGAAAATAGGTCAGTCAGGATGTGTGTAAGAGAAATGTTAGGCTTTGGCTATATTTTCAAGGCATTACTGGGACAAATGCAGCAGAGAGAAGAGAACTTAGAATTTGCTCTTTTTCTCTGTTAAAAGGTCAACTCATCCTAATCTCTGCCTGTGTTTCCTGTGAATGACCCACAGTCCCACCCTCATACTGTCAGCAGCACCATGGCAAAGAGAATGTAAAATTAAACTTGAACAGAGTGACAACCTCTCTCTGTCCTTCATTCTATCCAAGATAATGACTGACCAGGATAAAAAGCAAGAGGAAACCAGGTCCTAGATGGTTATAGCTACACAGAAGAAAGAAAAAAAAAGAGCTACCATGAAAACTCTGAAGCTCAGGGAACAAGTGAGATGAGCAGCCTTTCACCTAGAAGTCATTAATATTATTTCTGCCCCAGGCTGGAGCTGACCCTGTATTCCCCATAGAGATAGTTCAGTGGCCCTGCATGAGTCCCCTCTCCATCTGCTTCCTGATGAGCAGTTGTCCATGCTGCAAAATTCTGCACTTGACACATCTTAGCATTTTCAAAAGAGAAGCTAGGGACTGTGCAGTCTAGGGACTGTACTGGAAAGTGTACTTCCCCTTCACTTCTCATTCCTTAGAAGGAATGGTTCCATTTAATTAGGATTAAGTGATATATGCAGGAAGGTGGTCCTACCATTGCTCTGACTCCATACACTCTAAGGATATCCTCTGTGTCCAGGAACTGTCAGCTCAGAATCTTTTAGAATTGACATATGCATGGTAGGTAAATGTAATAAAATGAAAGACCTATTTTTTAAAAATAATTGAAAGTGGGAGTGATGGAAAAAGTCATCTTTCTATATCATATGGGAACAGTTGCTGGGAAATCTTGGCACACAAATGCATTGTTTTCAAAATATCTTTGCAGAATAAGATAGAGAAACAGCAAAGACAGATCAATAAAAACCTCTCTCCCACCAAAACCATTTTTTTCATAGGTCAGAAAGGAACACAAGGAAAACTAAGTGTGAGAGTTCAGAAGCTCAGTTGACCAGACAGTATCACTCTTACCAACATCAACTGAATATCACTGATTTTATTCCAGCTCAGAATCTGCCTTCCCATGTTTTAAAAAGATGTTGACAGCAGAGAGAAACTGATTTAACCCCTTTTATATCTGTTATCCTATAGTCTGGGGGATATGAAAGAATTTTCCTAATCTAGATACTCTTCTAATCTCTTTGATTAAGAAAATAATTTTGAAATTTGAGTGTTCCTCTAAGACCTGCTGGTTGCGTTGTTTCCCACCTTCAATAACTATATAGCCTGGACAGATTTTCTGGTGCAGGATTTTAATATGCAGTTCATTTGGTACACCATTTGGTGCACAATTCGAAATTTGTTTGCTCACTTTTTTACGTTTTTCCTTCTTGTAGCATCTCTTCAAATTCAGTGGTAACACTGATCGTGAGAAAAAAGAAAAATGAAATGCTGTTCTTCGTTTTTCTAGTTAATGGCTGCCTCTCTCTCTCTCCTTCTTTGATTTATTTTGATCTTCCTCATACCAGAAAGAACAGAGTCTTTGCCCCATGTTGTGTTAAATCAGTTGCACTCATAGCCTTTGCATAGAATCTTTGTTGTAAATTGTACATGACAACGGCCAGATGTTACACAAATACGGCCAGATGTGTCTGCATTTCGCAACTTAAGAGGCCATGGGCACTGCAACAGCGAGAGGCAGTGCAGGAGGCTGGGTGACTACAGGGAGGATAAGCCATAGGAGAGTCTATGAGATGAGGAGCGATAGCACAGCCGTGGTCAGTACAAAGGATGAGGAAGTTATATCTAAAGCACAGGAAAAGCATTTTCTAATCTTTCAGAGGATGAGTAATTAGATGCAATATTCCCTGGAAACTGCCTTATCTCAAAAGATCTTACGTACTTGCAGCTGGGTCCGGATGGCTGATGTGCACGTATTGGTTGTCCTCTGAGGCACAGACTGCCGTTGAAATACCGAGCAATGGTGTGCAGAAATAATACTCATATTATTTTAAGCTTCCCATGGGTTTATGGGAATGAAGGTTTAAATCAGAAGCTGACAGGATCAGTTGCAGTTTTGCTATTTAAAAAAATCTAGACTATTTCAGTCTCTCAGATGAGAGCAGAAGCTATTAACAGTATAGTTAGTACTGCTTAATCCTTTATTTGTCCATCACTTGCCATTTGAAGGTCAGAATTCCCTTTTGCACGTAAATACTCTGGTCCAGACTTCCTTTTGCCAATCCTTTAAGTCCAGCCACCTACCAATCAAGCCCCATGCAGGCAGACACCAGACTGGGGCTTGCAAGCACCGTGTCAGGCAGGAATGATGCACTGTGCAAGGGCTGTTTGCATCCTGCCAGTCCCAGGAGGGTGTTGCTGGCACCTGGGTAGGGTAGATGGTTTGCATCTGTGCTGTTTGTATGGCAGAGGTATTCCTTGCCCATTCCTTTCCTGCCTTCCACTTATCTATACCATCCTTTTGCTTGTGCACTGGAATGCTAAGATGATTCCCTGATGCTGACACTGCAGAGGCTATTTTATTCATATGGCCCATCTTATTCAAGAAAATGGTTGATAGGAGCATCATCATGCTCTTTCAGACAGACTGCTTGTTGCATTTTCTTATAACAAGCACTGACAGTGCACAGGAGAGAGAGCGTGTGCCTGTGTGCTGGTCAAAGAGGACTATGGCCTGAACCAGGGCATTGTCCAAACTTATCCACCTAGTCAGTAACTTCAAGTGGAGCTGAATCCCTCAAGGAATTGGAGATATAAGTGGATAGGTCTGATTTCAAGTTCATCCACTTCAGTGCTGTCTCTGAGGTCAAGAAATTTGTTGTTAACTCCTTCCCTGTTTCTCACCAAATCCCCTCAGACTGCCACTTTTTCTTCTCCAGGCTTTCCCCATCACTAGCTAAAACAATTTAAAATGTCATAGTCACTCTGCTGGTCCTAAATTAGCTATTTGATGTGGTTTTAATGCTCTATTTCCTATGCCAAGCAGCCTTGGAAACACTCTCCATTAGCTTGCAGGGCTGACAGCCTCAAATTTAGGACGAGTGGTGTTACCTAGTGGTTAGAACACAGGATAGGGAGTCAGGTCCCTCCAAGTCTTCCGACTGGCTCTTGCACTGACTTGCTGTGTGCCCAAGGACATGTCCCTTATTTCTTTGTTCCTGCCTGCTCATCCGTACAGCAGGGTTCACACTGCCAGCCGGTCTCCACAGTGTTACGTGTGTCTTGCTTCTGTGCAGCTGAATTTAAGAACTGTAGCTACTGTGTTTCCACCACTCTGGGGAAGAGTTGGATGCTTTTGTGCTTGCAGTGAGCTGCTCCACAAATTAATATAGAAGCTGAATTTTTTGTTAAAAGATGATTCTAGAAAATTAAATTAATTTGCCTGCCCTCTCTCTCTCTCTTCATCATGCAGTCTAAAACAGACAGAAAATCATGGATTAAGCCCTCATTGTCTTACAGGCTGGGTTTCATCTTGCATTACCTCACTTGCACAGCCCATTTGCTCTCATGTTCTGCCCCTTTGCAGACAGTGACTCAGTGCAGACATGCCAATCCCTCACCAGACTCCTCATTACCTGTTTTGGAACTGGTTTGTATCATCAAGAGAATGAAGTCTTCTGGCCTTGGTGGTACTGGTGTACCTGGGCAGTGTTGTTGCTAAAGAAGATGGCCCTTGCTGTGTTACTGATGCAGTGCAGAGCTACCTGCAGCACACTGCTGGCTGGACCTGACAGGAACACCATAAATTTCTAACACTTTGATGTTGGGTTTCCCAGTGTCACAGCTTGCCACCATCCTGCTCTGACATTCCTTGCATACCTGTGAGAATTCTCAAAATCTATTGTGGCCATGCCAGTTTCTTGTCCATGTGCCCCTCCTCACCTCCTCAGAGGCCCATCTTTCCCACACCATCTATCCCAGGTCCCTCTGCTGCCCATTCTACCTCCTTGGGATCTCCCCAATGAGTCAGTGAGGGAAAATGGAGGAAGCCCAAGAGGTCCTCAGGTCTCACTCATGTTCTCTGTCCCAGTGTAGATGGCCAGCTTGGGCAAGATGCAGGAACACGAAGAAAGCATGGCAATTAGGAGCTGTTTTTCTCTCCTCCTCCTGAGAACTTTGGACTTCTTGCTAAGGATGGTTTTTGCCATTTCGCTAAAGGGTTAGAACAAAAGTCCTCTGAAAAGTTGCTATGCCAAATTTGGAGGATCTTTTCAGTCATTACGTTGCAAGGTGAGGGATTTTAGTGCTGCTTCTAGTGTAAATCTCAAGGCAGCTCCAAAGATGGAGTTGGCAGTGATCTCTCTTTGATTATTATTAGTGATTCTGATCTTCCTGGTGGAAAACAAACAGAAATTGCACACTCTGGTATTATATTTTTAGCTAATTTTTGTTAACTTCTTAGCGTGTAGATGGGAGATTCCCACAGTAGCATCATCCTTGGATGGGAGGGGGAAGAAGGCTGAGAACTTTCTAATATTGATGTTTACTTAATTAGATGTTGGCACTGCTTTCTGAATACTGATATTTAAAGATGCATCTTCCAACAAACAAATGGCATCCTGATCTTGGTGTCCTGCCTTTCCTTTCTTCTGGTAGCCAGTACAGAGTGGTCATGAAGTGGGTATAGCTACAATCTCAATCCACTTTAAGGTCTTCCCCACCACCAGAGCAGAGTGATGAGGGGTGTACATGGGCCAGATTGGCTACATGTACCCACTACATTTTTTACCCTTGTACTCTGCAAACCAGAACAGTGCAAACAGCTAGGAAAGAAACACTAGGAAAACAGCATGTGTGGACCTGACTTGGAGTGTTTTACACCTCTGCAATTAATGTGGCTAAGGTTTTCCAAATAACTATTGGTTTGGGATTCCTTCAATGTTTGAGTGTTGAATGGAATGAGATTTTGGAGAATACCAAATATTTAGCATTTGAAAGTCAGCCAGCAATGTTTTTCATGGCTCTCATAAAACTGTTTCCTACACTGAGTGCATACCCTGAAAATCACAATATGGAAGTTCCTGTAAAAGTAAACATAACTACTAATTTTATGTGGTAACAGGGGGATTAATTGATAGTTTTGGTTAGCTGATGGAACAAGGAAAAAAAGAGTTTGGGAAAAGGAAGAAGCTAAAATCTTGAGCTGCTTTTTCACTTGTTCCAGTAAGTTTGCCTGCTACCAATGCTTGGCTTAGATTAGTAGGTAGTTCTCTGCGTGCAAATACTAGGTCAGCAAGAACACCCTCAAAGGCTAGAAATTTGAAGGTCAATTGTTTTTATTCTTCACGTAAGTTCAAATCAAGTTCAGTAAGGACAAAATGAGGTTGAATGCATGCAAATGTGTCCTGATGTTGAGGGGTAGTAAAGTGGAAGAGCCTCTCGTCTATAACAGAAATGTAGCTTGTGTAATTTATAAAAGAATTGGGCAAAACTCAGGAGGCAGGACTCTGACTTCCACAGTGATATAAGGCTACTGGTGCTCGAGCAGGTGTATAAAGGCAAATTCTGCCCCACATGACAGGATTGTGAATTGAAATGAGATACATGAACAGAGGAAACTGTCAGAGTGCCACGGAGACGTCTTATAAGCCACTGAACTGTGAAATGTCAGTTTGCCTCCTCTTTTCCATAGTGTTGTTCTGGACATTCTGACAGTTAAGAAAGCCATAGACTTGATTCTCATTTACAGCAACATCGCTTTATCATGCTCTAACAATATAGAAAAGCTTTGAAATGGGTGTATCTGTAATCCTGGTCCACTTAAAGGTCTTCCTCACTGCCAGAGCTGAACGAGATGGCCTTAGAATAAACGAGATTGAAGTCTGGACTGTTTAATAATCCATTTCTGCCATGAGATGGCCCAAAGGGAGGGTACCTTGCACAGAGGTGATGGAGCCTTTCCTGACAAAGACAATCATTAGTGTTGGCTCCATGGATCTGCAGGGTTCATCCTAAATAAACCAGATAGAAAGGATTACCCTTTAGTTTGATATTGCTGAGTATAAGGCATGAATCTCTGCCTAGGGAAAAGGACTTTAACTGGACTATCTTAACATCCACTATCTTTATTCCTAAGGTATTTCAGAGAACTGCTTTGGGCCCTGTAAGGCATGCTGTTTTTAATAGGTATGGAGCTTCTTGCAGGTGCGTCACCCCTTTCTCTATTCTGCAGCTTCTCTCAGCCTAGATTGGATGTGTGGGAGGGCTTCATCTCTACTCTGTACCTGTAGGCCATAGCTGTCCTCAAATGAAATCTGAAATCTCCTTTGGAGAGTGAGCAGAATATAGGCCACGGAGCATGTTTACATGGCTAATTACTATGCATTCCTCTGTCTTTGGAGGTAAGGGGAAATCAAGGACTGCAAGCACATATATACACACAAGTCTTATGTGTACTCGCATGAATTCAGTGGGACGTTGTTTCCTTATACCGGTTACAAAACAGATGGAATTGCCCTGAGTTGCCTTATTCCCCCAATTTCTTGAGTAATTGTCCTGCTTCTGCCATCCACTTCCTTTTAGATTTTCCGCTGCTGTCCCTAGCTGAATAAAAACTGTTTGTACTGTGTTCCTACTGTCTTAGCTTAAATATAAGACCTTGTTTCAGGTTCAGTTCCCAAGCATTAACATTCTCCTGTCTCTTTTCTCTTTCTTGCAGGTACCTGATTAATGTCACCTTTGAAGGCAGGAATTTGTCATTCAGTGAGGACGGCTACCAGATGCATCCCAAGCTGGTCATCATCCTTCTGACCAAGGAGAGAAAATGGGAGAGGGTAGGACATGTTTGGTAATTCTCAAACTGCGTAATGGAGAAGGAAAATGGAGAAAGGCTCCAATCAAATACTCTTCCCTACACTCTTCCCTACTTTTATCAAAGGCTGACCAGCACTTCCCTGCATTTGGGGCCATTGGTATCTTGGATACCCGAGCTGCTATGTTTCCCATAGAGGATACCTTTACATTCTTGCATTAGCATACATAAAAAATTGATCAGTTTCCCCTTCTGCCACCTCTGAACATAATTTTTCCTGCCTTTCACAGAAGAGTCCTTCAGTGGCAGAGAGGGAAAATATTTATCCATATGGCTTGGAGACAATGGAATTCTGAGTGCTAAATGGTTGACTGAGCTACAGCCACATTTTGCAATATGTTAACTGTGCTTGATATCTCTGGTCACTGTCATTTGCAATAGGATGATGCATTAAGTAGGATGTGTATGTGAGATCATATCAAGTTGCTCAAAGACACAACTTTACATACGTAACTCAAAGCAAAAGCTTAGAAATGGTGTGGATTTCAGTGTTAGTGCAAAGCACCTCCTACATAAATGCCAAGGGTGCATGTTCAGAAGAAACATTACCAAAGGGTTTTAATCAACTAAATAGGGGGAGTATTTTTAAGGCTAAGAAAATAAAAGATAAAAAAAGTGATGGGTGAGAAATCAGAGCAAAAGCATAAGGAAACTCAGCAGAGCACTCAGTAGATATGCAGCAGAGCTTGGCCTGGATGTGATCATATGTATGGCCTAGAAAATGCCCCCTTACTTCACCAGTCACAGAAAGCTGTCACTTCTGATTCTCAACTAAATTCAAATGCAGTCACACTTTTATGCAACCACTCACATGCATTGTCCTGCCTGCCCACTTAGTGAAGGCTTGAGGCCTTGTGTTAGTTCCAGAAGGGGATTGTCCAGCCTCATTGGTATGAGAATACCAATGGTTTCTCAATTGAGTCAAACTCAACTGAGAGATGCTAGTGAGTTTGAGATATGGGAATTGGAACTGAGTTCTGCCTGAATTTTACTGTCTGTGGAGAGCACTTGGCATCCATTAAGCCAGAATAGCTCTTCATTTCTTATGACCTGGGACTGAACTGAAATGAAACCATGAACTATGTAACTCATTATGAATATGAAAAGGCTGCAGCCCTCACTGAACACAAATGTTTTACCTTGAAGAATGGAGTCTTGCTCAATAGATAAGAAATGTATTATTTTTTATCCATTTCCAAAGGCAGCTTTGGAAACACTGATTCAGTCCACTTATGCATTCACTATAGGTCAGTCTCATAACTGCACACTTTTAACACTAATCATGGAATCATAGATGCTGTGGTTGGAAGGAAGATCAGATCACTTAGACCCTTCCTCTGACCATGGAAAGGATCAACTAGCCCAAAAATATTCCTAATAGGTGTTTGCCTCACCTGTTCTGAAAGTCTTTCTGAATCCCAAAGCAATCTCTTCCATCACTTCTTTCTCCTTACCCTAGAAAGTTTTTCTAGTGTCTTATCTAGATTTCCCCATCCGCAGTTTGAGTCCATTACAACTTGTCATCTCCCTAGTGGACACAGAGAACTGTTTATTCTTTTCCTTTTTTATCTTCCCTTTTGAAGCAGGAAGGCTTCTATCATGTTGTCTCCCAGTTGTCTCAGATGTAGTTTAAACAAGAATTTGTTCAGTGTCTCCTAATAGATCATGTTTTCTAGACTTCTGATCATTTTGATTAGTCTCCTCTGGATTTAGTGAACAGCTTGCTTCTCTGTATAGGTTGGTGCAGTTGATTCTTGAAAGATGTCAAATAGAATATGAGGAGTATGTCTCATGAGGTATATCTAGAGAGAAGATTTAAAAACAGGTGTGAAGCCTTCCACTGTCTGAGCAGCAAAGATGCAGGTAGTCCTTGAACTATTTCATCATTCCAAATCTATGATTTTTCTTTAGAGATTTTGATTTTTCATCAGTTTTAGAAGAAATATCTTCAAAAGCTCACCAGTTATTTCAGAACAGGAATTCATTTTACAGCAGAGCTATAGTTGTCTCCAAGCCCTGATAATGATAAATCTCCTCCTATGTCCTTCAAACAGACTGAAGCCTCATAGGTCTGGCAACCACAACAACAGTTCTGAAACAGAGCTGCATCCCGAGCTCCTCTGCTATTGTAGCTAGGAGCAATGATTCCTCTTGTGATAAGCAAATATTCCGCATTTCATTCATTTCTCTGTATGACTGTTACGATGTCTTTTGGAAGAACGTACATGCCTTCTCACACCACTTTATAATTAACTGGTTCATAGAGTTATTGCTTCACCAGCCTGACCCACCTTGGGGTGTTCTGGGGTGTCTAGCTGCCCCTGCTGTACTGATCATAACAGGGTAGGCATATAGATGGAGGTGATAATGGAGATCTACCTTTATATCCCTATAAAAGGTCCTTCTTCACTAGAGGGATGAGCTGGGACAAGAGGTCTTCCAAGGTGTTCCAAAGGCTGTCCTCTAGACTTTTCCTTTCCTTTACTGATTGCCTTTCTCCTCTACTGCCAAAGATTGCACAAGATGGGGATGCATTTCTGGGTCTGTGATCCTCTGATGAAAGTTGGCTAATGCTCCTCCATGTCTCTCACATCCACTCCCTGTGCTGAGGCAGGACATTGTAGTCATGTCCCATTAGCTCTCAGCTCTTCCCGTCTGCTGCGTCCTTTTCTTCTTGCAAGTTTTGGTTTGATGCAAACCTTACTCTCTGAGGCCTTCTGTGACATTCTTTCTCTACCTTTATTTCCACCTGTACCTCTATTTCCACCCTCGCAGTCATTATGAAGGAAAATGATAAGTTTTATATTACTTAAATCACTGGGATGTTCCCAACCTCTCCTTTATACTGATGCTTCTTTGCTCCTTCTCTCTGGAGTGTCACTAGGGATTCAGGGTAGCTTTCCATGCAGCTGATGACAGCAACCCCCTTCATTCCCCAGAGACATTGATTTTTGGGCTTCCTGGGATATGTCTTTCTTTGCTTGTCTCCTGCTCATAGCTGGAAGAACAAAGCCTGTGCTGATTGGTTTGGCATCATGCCATTACAAGCCATCTTAAAAGGGGAGAGATGTGAAGATTCGGAAAAGACTCTGTTCTGAAAGACTTTTTTTTCCTGCTAATTTTTTGCCTCTCTCCCCATTCCCAACAAACCATAGTAACAAGCAGGTAAAATATTTGCCTGTTGTCAATCCTGTACTTTTCAGGATCTGACTTTTGAACTCTTGAAAATCAATTAGTAACATCCATTCTGCTTTGTCTAGCCAGTGATGTGGCCGTGGTTCATGGACAAGCTGCACTTACTCTCCCACACCATTGCACATCTTGGTGCTTTTTGGGAGTGGGACCATTTACTGTGACATATTGTCAGTGGTCTAGTGACTGCAAACTTCCAGTGTGTCCTAACTTTCCAGTAAGATACAAAATATTCCTAGTACTACTTGTCACACGGGTTTCCCAGAGGTGTGTTCAGCCTGGATCATAATGTAAGTGATGATCCAATGAATGTAAACTGAATTTCAGTTTACTGAAATGAGCTTGTGCAGCCTCATTTCCTGGAGAAAGGAAGAAGAGATTTTTTTTAAAAAGTAATGTTTGTTCCATTTAGGAGAAGAGGAAGGGGATCAAGATAAGTCTTTAGACATACAAATTATTGTTAAAAAAAGAGCTTCAAGGTCAGTTGCTCCCCATGTCCACACTGAGAAGGAAGAGGAAATCTCACCTAATTCAAACAGCAAAATTTAATTTAGATAGATAGTGGTCTAACTGTAAGCAAGGTGGTACATGGGTACAGACAGGCTATGAATATTGGGGAACTTCATTTGCCAGAGGATGACTAGAAAAATATTCAGCAGTCCTGTGTTTATCTGTATCCTGCCAGCCTCAGAGCAGGAGGATGCAATACGTGATCTTTTCTCGTCTCTGCCAGCTAGCATTTCTGTGATTAGATGAACAAGATGAACCTGCAAAGTAAAAGTGTAATCCGATGAGGACAACATTTCTGGGACCCTCCTTTTTCATGTGTGCAGGCAGTTGGTGCATGAAGCCTCTAGTGGAGGACAGCAAACAGAAGTCCTTACAGAGTCACTTGTCTCTTCCTGCACTCTGCAGCTTTGTAGGGCTAATAAACACGAGACACTGAAGAGGCTACAGATTTTTCTATGCAGTGGTAAGGAACCATGTACTTATATAGGAGCAGAAGCCAGTGCTGTTTAGGAGCATCTCTTAATGGGTGATAAGCTCAAAACAAGTAGTGTCCTCTCTGTTGAGGAAGAAGATATATAAGTTTGATTTCAAGTCTTTCTGTACATTATAAGAAGCAAGCACTATTATTTCCATGTGTACTTCCAGTGGCAGAAATAATGGGCGAGGGAGAAGATGAATGAAAATCCAACCAATGTTTTTGGCTTTTGGTAAGGATCTGTATAGCACTGGAACCTCCACGATGAACTGATATGAATCATGTTACTTGTTCTCCAGCAGCAGGAAAGATTAGATTTATTTATTTACTTCGTTTTCTGAAGAAGGCTGTTTAAAAATAAGTGAGGCTGTTTAAAAATAAGTCATCAGTTTGAGACAGTTTCTTCCTTGTGCCTACCTGAGCAAGCCTTTCTGATCACTTACACATGCATCCACAGGTACACTTGCCTCCCTCAAGTGAAAGTTATTTCCTTTGGTTAGATTCTGTTCTGTGTGTGCACCATTTGGCGTCTTGATGGCATATCCAAGGACCTCATGGAGGAAATGTTTTTTATCACACCAGCTCCTTTTTTTTTTTTTTTTTGGTGAGATTGTTTTTGTCAATCACTCTTGTTTTGCTAATTTCCCTGCGTACATGGGGATTTATGACTCATTGTCCCTGAGAAGTGGCATAGGTATTTGTTTAAACCTACTCAGATTTAGTGAGTGAATTGATTCCCATAGAACCAGTTTTAAGAAAGATGTAACTGCAGATAAATTGATCTGAATTTAGGATCATATAGCTGAAAATGTAATAAGAATGTATATTAATTTTGCCTCTTATTTGTAGTATGTCCTTTCTGGATGTTTCTCTAAGAGATCGTGATTTGCTCAATTCCTAGTTATCATTAGACAGCAGACAACATCAAAGAATATGTATTTTATGGATATACCACTCCAAATGAGTATCCCTTAGATACCTGATCTAGGTCGCATCTGATGATTGCGCTGTTGATGACTCTGGTTTTATCAGACAACCAGTTGACTTTATTTGTGTACTTGCCTCCAGTTTCAGGATTTGATCTAGCTTTTTACAGTTGCCCAGGATGTAACTGTTTGGATTTATGTGTAATTATGGCCATGTTTATCTTTCACTGACTCCTAAGGAGGAGGGCAGCTGCAAATGCAACGCAAAGCTTTTCATATCAGGTAATAAATAGAACAATTTTTATCCTGAAAAGCCTCTTATGTAAATCTTGTGGACATTGTGATCAAATGGTGTCTTTGCTGACTGATCTGATTGGACCGTTAGATTAGATTTCTCCATCTTGCAGTAATGAGATAGTCCATCTCTTTGACCAAAGAGGACACTAGCTAGATGTCTCCTCATAACCACTGTATGTTATGTCAGTTTAAGCTGTTTACTCTCTTTGCCACTGCTGAAGGGGTTCTTGACTTTGCTTGCTTGGATTCGGGAGTATATTTGTATGATTCATGAGCTTGCAGAAAAATATTCTGGCTCTTTTTCAGTAGGCTCTATTCCTTGCCTACCATAGGGAATTCTTACATTGAAACAATGACAGCTTCTTGGAAAGACCCTGTCCTCTAATGTAAATTAGATATTGGAAAATCTGAAGATCTTTATTAAGCAGACTCCATAGTTTAAATGCCTTCTACCATTTCTGCCTTGGTGTAGCTGATCACAGTGATTGTAGTTATCTGACCTTAACTGAGATTGCAAATCTGACTCCTTGGACATGGCAAAGCTGAGAACTGTGCCAAGTAGACTTAAGTAGTCATGACTCCAGCTTCAGAACAAGCCTTTGCTGTTTGTTGTTTTGCCTTTGTGTTCTGGATGCAAACTCTAATCTAGAACTTTCGTTCAGCCAGCTTGTGTTGCATGGCATGGGAGGTCACCGTTCTCCTTTGACATTTATGCATTTCTATGCTATTATGTCCTTGTTGCAGTGCCTAGCATCCAGTTTGAGACCTGAGACTCCACTCTACAGGAAGCTGTGTAAATGCTAACCAGAAAAAGGTGGCTCCTACCCCAAAGCAGTTACACTTTAATTAGAAGACAAAAGGCAGCAGATGGGTACAGATGGACCAACGGGGGTGTATAAGGGAACAATCAGACAACATTAGTCAGTGTGGTAGGCAGCAGGCTTTACACACCAACTGCCTAACTTGTGAAAGGGTTATAGAGTTATAAAGCAGGAATTGAAGTGGCTTTGTGCAAACCTATGGGGACTTCATCAAGAGTGTGAAGGGCTGACAGAAAAAAGTAGCAAAGGTGCTTTTGAGTGCTTTGAGAGCTGCTGTTGAGAAGGTGCAACAACTGAAAATACTGTTGCTGGCAAAATTCTGTTTTTAATGGCTGAGACAATACTCCCAATTTTACAGAGAGCCAAAAAACACTAAGGTAAGTCTATAGGTTGCATTGTAGCACTTCCTGTCTGTATAGGGCTGCCATGCTGCTGCCAATGCCATGTTGCTTCTAGTTCAAAACGTTTCTGCTCTCCATTGGTTTGGAGGTCTTAGTGGTATTTGAGATGGCCTCGTGTACCTGTGTCCATGAAGTCTCAGGCAAAGTTAAGTGATTATGGAAATGCGTCATTCCAGGATGTTGAAAATAAAACTGTATTTAAAATAAAATCATATTTAGGGAATAGGTGAGTTTCAGTGGGAAGATGAATTTTTATACACAGGTGCAGTAATTAAATATTTCTCTTGCAATAGAGTATTAATGATCCACAACACATTCCTTAATCAGTCCATGACATCCTCAACAAATTTGTGAGAAAGACTAACTGACTTAGACCTGAGAGGAACATAGTTGTTTTTTTTTAATGAAATGATTGAAAACATTAATATACATTAATATTTGTTTTTGTTTCAACATAAAATATTTTAGACCCCGAAATAAAATGTTTCATTTTATTTTCAAATTATCTAAAT
The DNA here is from genome assembly GCA_032353885.1 of Nothura maculosa. NCBI lineage: Eukaryota > Metazoa > Chordata > Aves > Tinamiformes > Tinamidae > Nothura > Nothura maculosa. Next base: position 376,453 of record JAUBOD010000647.1, on the reverse strand, counting down.
ATATTAAAACCCTTTTTTTAATGTAGGTCAGTTTTAACAGAGAAGCGTCATCAAAATGAACATTTGTAGAGCTTTCATTTTGTGCACTAGCATTTTTAAGCAAAGCGTTTCATTGTCAGAATTCTAAGCAAAATACATTGACATTTTAAAGCTCTTTCTCTTCTTCTTTCTTTAAACCAAAACTATACCCTGATATCAATCTGAAGATAAGACTTACTTCAGAGAAAACTTAAGAGAGAAATAAGTTTTCTCTGAAATAAGACTTATCTTCTATATTTCTCTTGTTTCTCTCATTTATCAGTGAACTGAGTATTTGTCAGCAGAACAGTTCTTGGTCCAGCTCTACTCATGAATGACACTGACCTGTTATGTGTCCCAATCTACACTAAGATTCATGCACAGCACAACACACTTCAGATCCCCCTGTTTTGTCTCCATCAGACTAGAAATCTTGAGAAGGGGCCAATAGCAGAGAGTAAGTAAATCAGTTGCCCAAGTTATTCCCTTTTAGTTTTAGTGATCAAAATGTGAAAAGAAAAAGAAAAAAGAAAAAAAAAAAGACAGTAAAGAAAAGTACAAGAACTTAGCGAGTTCATAAAAAAGATGAGGGCAAAGAGGAAGTAACCAACCAAGACTCTGGAGGACACACTTACAGTTTCTGCATAAGGAGACTTGCAGAGAATGAAAGTGCCCATGGGCCTGAGGGTGAGTTTTCATCTGTTCAGTTGCATTTGCTTGAGGACATGTCTCATGTTGTCATCTTTACTTGGCCTGTGAACCTTTTACTTTTTCTATTTTTACATTTGATGAATATTATCCTCAGAAAGTTTTTGTTTTCTTTACACTGGACTTGAGAGAAGGGCGGCTGTGTCATGGATTACACACCCAAAGCATTACAACTTTTTCTTTCTTTTTCCTTCTGTTGTTTTTCATTATCTTCCTTCTTCCCTTCACCATTTTTTGCTATAGCTTCATTGCCTGAGTTTGCTTTTTCTGCAGTAGAAGTCTTTGACCAGGTTTGCTTCTGGATATTTATGAAATTAAATTTTCTTCAGATGAAATTGCTCAGACTTTTATTCAGCAAGGAGTAGCTTGTTCACTATGTCTTTGGTTTGATTTCTCTTCTCTGGTGTTGGTGTTGGCTGCTGTTCTGTGCTCAGCTGTCACATACTCCTTGCTCTGGATTTGAATGCTCGTTGTGCCCCGTTAGCCTGACTTCATGTTGTCCTGTGTCATGGCAGTTTTTTCACTCCACTGGGACAGTATTTACCCGCATGGACTGTTATGTGTTAACCTCTCTGCTGCTCTCCAAAGGTACCTATGTATTAAAACTATAGTTATCACTGAAGCTACTGTGTGCTTGAGTTACTTGTGCTGCTCATGAACTCTGGCATGCATTTAGTGTCATCGATTTGAGCATACAATATGTTCAGTGTCGTTTGTTTTCCCTCTGCCTGAACTATGTTTTCCCTGAGTCTATATTTTTTTTTCAGACTGCCCTTGGTAACATTAGATCCCAGGACTCTTTCATTGCCTTCCAGTGCTGTCTCAGTTGCTGTCACTACTCTTTGGCCTTTCTTCCTCATGAAGGGGTCTGGCATTTTCTGACCCGGGTTTATATCAGAAATGTGCTGGGGGGCTTATGCTGTCTTCTGCTGAGTCAGGGGTTTGCCAGGCCTATTTAATTTCCTTCTGCCAGGCTAGTTGTAGTGTGCAATGTCTCTTGCCATACCAAGTCTGCAACATTGTTTGACAACATTTTTCTTGTTCCTGTTTAGCTTTTGATATGGTCTACATTTCGTGTGACAGTTTCTGGTACTTGTTTCCTTTAGGTTTATTTCCTCAGTGACTGTACGTGATAATGACTTACATTTCTGTTGTTCCTTTCTTTAAGAAAGATCCTAAGTGCTTTACAAAATTAACATACAGGCAACATTTCACTCTGAGTAACATTCAGCCATTTGTGAGGTAGAATGGATATTGGCTCTTTAATCATGCCAAACAGCACTGCATAGCAGTCCAGGATAAGAAAGAGGAATCTTGGCTTGAAGGAGAGGAGGAATTTTTAAATGGGCTCTGGTCAATTTTGTCCCTAAGGTCTATTTCAGAAGGAAAGCAATATGGATCATTAAAGACCAGGAGTGACAAGGCCCTTGTCCTTCTTTTTCCAGAAGATGCCTGAATTTTACAAATATAGTGAGAGGAACAAGTGATCCTCTCAGAAAAAAAAAAAAAAACAAACTTTGGATGAATGAAAATATTACTTTTGGTCGGATACAAAGGATTAATTTTTGAGAGTTTTACTCCTGTAAGTGAAATCTGACATTTCAGACTCAAAGAAGTATTTAGGTACCATTTACACAGTTGAAATGGAGTGGAGGAGGAAATGGCAGTATCTTCCCTCATACCTCAGAGCCTTGTTAGTCAAAAGTGAGAACTCCTAGGTTAAGGAAGATGTACCCTCTCATGTAACCTCTCCTGACCCTCAGCCTGACCCTTTCCAAACAGGTTGAAAACTGAGATCTCTGTCAATTCTCAGGAAAGTGGTCTAAAATTCAGAATATGATTTTTTTTTGAAAGATGCTATTCCTTTTCCACTAACTGCTTCCAGTGTCCTTGTGGATGCTTGTCTGAATCCAAAGTTCCACCAGTTTTATTAATAGTGACTGATAATAAGATTCTTTTTGTGTGTTGAATAGAACATTTTGGTAAGTGAAAAAATCAAAAAAGCAAACAAACCTGAATTGAGATTGAACCAATACCTTTATTTTTCTTTATTCTGTATAGTCAGGCACTGCTTTGATTTTTTTTCAGCTTAATCAGAACACCACCTTGCTCGCTGCTGTAGCAGGCAAGGAAGCACTTACAAGGAAGGGAGAAGTGTGCAATGGGGCAGCTCCCCTTCCCTGCTGCTTAACATGTGGTGCGTATTTCTGCAGGCAGTAATGGTAGAGGGCTGCAGATCCTTTTTCTCTCCCAGTAAATATAACTTCTCCTGTGGTTATTCAGAGAGAATAGTGTTTGCTACTAAATCACTGCTATAACCTGGGTGCACTGGAGATATGCTTGAAGGTTTCTGGTCTAAGTGGTGTCATATGGCAGTTTCCTATTCAGGATGGGAGAACAGAGAGTAATAGAGAACAATAGGAGAAAAAACCCTTTTTTTGCAGTCTGCTATCTGAAATCAGCTCTTCACCTGTTTGCATCATCTGGGGTGTTTTACATCTTCTAATCTCATATTAGGATGGTTCAGGTCACTTCTTTCTGGCTTTTTTTTTTGTTTTGTTCTTTCTTAGAAGTGGGAGCTGCTTGCTTTCCTTCTTAGATGTGTGCTCATTTTCACTGAGGCCAGAGTTCTTTGTATCACTGCATTTAATTATGTTTGCTTTGTAAAGACTGCTGGGATTATGGCAGCATCTCATTTCTGTAGCTTCTCTGCCTCTGACAAGAGCTGCCTGTGGACACTATTTTTCTTGAGCCTCTGTCTACAGCAGCATCTATCTGTAGGTTTCTAAAGCTCAACATCATGTCTCTTTTTGTATAGATGGTTGCTGTTCGAAATCTCAACTTCCTAGACAACTAAGGATCAGACCTGTAGTGGACTGTGTGTCTGTGTTTGAACAGTTGTTCTCATCCATGCGATCTCCTGTGTTCAGTCCCAGAATAAATCCTGTGCATGTATATTTTCCTGTTCATTGCCTAGACACCTTGCTCCAGCTAGAGACTAATGGAGAGAGTGTCTTACAAATAAAGATTAAAAGAGTACAGTCTTGTGAAATCTGCACTAAGGATGCTCTGCATTAAGGAGTCCCCTGTCTCAAATAACTACTCGGAAATATTCCCAGGGTTTACTGGGCAATGTTACTTGAACTTTAGTTAAAAAGCACTTACTATAGGTAACCAGTGTCTTCCTGGACCATTGCCTGGTTGCTGAGGATAGACTTTTCCCAAGCTTATATTTTTGCTAGATAGGGAATATGTTAATCTTATGCAAGTCTTTGAAGGATATAATCAATAAAGGAAAAGAAGGACTTCTTCAGGACAATCTGAGTGTAACTAAAGAGCAATGGGATGGCACAAAATAAAATGCATTTAGATTGAATACAAGGTATCATAGGACTCTTTTGAAAGAGTTGTCTGAGGAACACTGAGAGCCTACTTACTGGGGTTGTTGAACAGAGGACTGGACAGAGCAAATGTGAGGGTGGTGGAGAGAAACTGACTGGAGAAATATCTGCATTTTTTATTTTTTCTGTTCCATTTCTTTCTGTTCATTGCTCAATTGGTCTGGCTTCCAACTGCCACCAGGAGAAATATTTCCTTTCCCAGATAATGCTCTTCCCCCATCCACATTATCTGCCCTCCTATGAGTGGGAGTTTAGAAGAGGTTTCCCTCAACTTCTTCTTGAAATAGGACCCAAATTTGTGCTGTGAAACCATGAGGAGGCTGAGAAGCCATTTATTACTCTGATGAGCACAGCTGGGCTCTGCGCTATCCACCCTGTGCTTGTGCGGGTGGAATTTTCCAGGAACTTCCTCCCTCCGTCACCACCATCACATTGCAAACTTCAAGAAAAGCAACTCATGAAAATGCATTCTTAGCACACAGCTGACATGGTCAACATCTGGCTTCAAAATAGAGTATTGGGGGAGATTTGAAATTGCTGTACTTTGAAAAAATGACTTGAAGTATTTATAGGTACCTAACAATACAATTTAATCTTTTTCTGTCATGTGTTTCCTATACAGTTTATTGACCAATGCTTGAGAAAGCTAAATAATGCAGAAAAACAGCATGAAGAGGGGTAGGTATGGGAGAAATTAGTCCCCCATGATTTTAGTTAGAATCTGAAATGAAAAGACTCGTGAATGTAGAAATAGGTATCTAGCAGTCCTCCTTTAGAAAGCAAAACTTAGCAAAGGGGTAAGAAAGAGAGCAAGGCAGCAGAGACATCTGCTTTTATTGGTTGTGGGAAGAGGAGTATGTGACCAGTAATGAGGGAGGTGGAAGAATATGAGTCCTCTGAGCCTGGTCTTGGAGGCTGCAAGGAGCTCAATGGAGGAGCTGCAGCTCCCTCATTGAAGATACAGCTTGAATGGGATGATGTGAAAGGACCATTGGACCGTCTGGGTTATACTGGGACAAAAGGAAACTTCAGGAAAAGGAAACATGTGCTGCAGTCCCTTGGAACTATCCATGCTCCACTGTAGGTCCCTGAAGTGCAGTCCCTCAGGGATGACCCTGTGCGGGCATAGATACCTCACAAGCTGCAGTCCCTCAAGGTGTACCTCCTGTGACCACTTTTCCTCCTATGTCCCACCTTCAGGTTTTCACATATCTTCCCTTTAGTGTGTCCTCATCTTTGCCCTCCACAGCTCCCATTCTTTATATCTTCTCCAGCAGTTACCACCCTTTCTTCGATAGGCTTGAGCAATGGCACAATATGCTTCTCCCACCAGTTGCACTTTTGTTGTGATGGATTGTTTTTACCCGTTTTGGAGCTGGCTGGACCAGGGCAGTTCATGTCCTCCTCCCACTCAATGTATCCTGCAGCTCCCTGCAGCCAAAATCCTGTCATTTATGTCAAATTTAACAAGGAAAGATGCATAAGAGTTTGGGGAGCATGAGTTGTCAGCTGTGTCCCGTTCCAGTTGCTGTGTGCAAGACAATATAGATGTGCAGAGGTGAAATAAAAGACAATGGAAGGTTTCATAAAGAGATGATGAAAGGTCAGCAAGAGAATTCCAGCTGAGGATTCATCAGTTGGTACAGCTTCTGCTGGTAAATGATCCCCTGTAGGCAAGCTCTTAGTAGCATTTCATTTAGAGAGATACACCGGAGGGGATACGATGAAGTTATTCATATTATGGAAGTGTGTGTATCTGCTATCCTGGAACAAACACTGGCTAAAACTCATTCCTCTCTCGTGCTCATCGGGGCTTGACTCCATGAGATTATCTGAAGAGCTGTTGGTGCTGATGTGCTACAATGCACTTAAGGATAGGGCCTTAGGAGAGAAGGGGCACATATCTATTTGAGCAAGTCCCGCTGAAAATGACTTGTAATCAGATTAGTTACAGAAAATCTTCAGGAACCTTTTTTTTTTAAAGAAGGAAAAACAGAGTTTCAGTTAAAATAAAATTTTCATATGAGGTGCATGTACTGGTCACAAATCAGTACAAATTGATTTTTTTTTCCTCAAATTTTGGGGTAATATTTTGAAATTTTCCATGAGAAATAATGTCAGGGGCCTCCTCTTATTTATATTCAAATGGATATTTCTGTGTGTTTCAGGAAGCCAGAAACATGAATCAGATGATTCTGGTATTAAAAAAAGAATGTACTCTTAGCCAGTGCACCTCCTTCAGAGGAAATTACCATCTTTCCCTGCTCCAGAAGCTTCTGCAGTGCTAAATGCAAAGCTGTGCAGACACTGATAGGAATAACTGAACCTTGATTTCTAAGGAAACATCTAGGGCTGAATAGCAGCTCAAGTTCAAGGTCATGTATAAATCTGAAGCTGCACCTTCTATACCAATGAGGGTTTATGATTGGTATAGTGAGCAGAAAGTACATCAGAAATAGTTGGACTGGGGTATAAGAATTAATGAAAAAAATCTATATTTCTTCTCAACTTTGTCAGATGGTTTCTAGAAATTAAAAAAAGAAAAGCGGTGTCTCTGTTTTAGGAAAGCTTCTCTTCAGGCCACCTAAACACCATCCTCTAGGGAGTGTCATTGAAGGCCTCTTCCCTTTCTCCATTTGCCCTGCATTCTGTCCCTCTCCCAATTCTTTATTTCAGAATTTGCTCCACTGCTGCAACCCAGACTACTCAGAATTTTACTGATGCTGCAAAATTGCTAGTGCACTTCCTGAACCAAATCCCCTCTTTTGAGGACTCAAGCAGCAAATTTGTTCCCTAGTAGACTGGCAAAGCAGTTCTTGCCTGGCTCTTTATGTGAACTGTGCAGTGCTAGGGTATCTTTACATGCTCTCCCAGCATTGTGCTTACCAAAAGTGCTGCAAAGCTCAGCAAGGACAGAACATCAAAACAGCCAAAAGAAAGGGAGAAAGGACTGGAAGAAGAAGAGTTAAAAGACAAACTTTCCTGATATCTGTGTTGAAATCAGATTGACTGTATCCATGATTATAGACTCACTTTTTGTGGAAGAGACTAAAAGAAGGTTAGAATGTTGCTGTTATTGGTCATTCATTTCTGGAAGCACTTTGCAGAATAGCGAACTCTCATGCAGCCAATCAACTATCTACCTGCAGAATAATATTGATAGTACTAGAAAACTGTAACTGGCTTCACGGATTTTCTGATATTTCCCTTATCTTTGTAGAAAGAGGAAGAGGCAGGTTACCAGCCTCCTGTGAGCAAGTCTAGAAGATATTTGTGAAGAGTTATATTTTAAAATAGACAATCCTCCTTTTTATCAGTCTGCCTGACATGGGGCTTCCTTGCAGGGAAAGATAGTTGCTGAGATACCTGGAAGCAGATCTGACGATCCTTGTCTTTCTTCATCCATTTCAATTCAAATTGGAGAACTTGAGAAGGTTCTAATAATCATGATTCAGATGCTGGAGAACATGCATGTCTTCTCTAAACACCTCCGTTCTGTTCCCTTTGCTAATGGGTTCATTTGAGGTATTTGTCTGTTTACCCAATTGATCTCTCTGTTTTAGGGGACAAGATATATATGTGAATACAGATGGCATTCCTGCAGTAGTGTTAGAGTCTGAGACTTGATTGAAAGAGGACAGAAGATTCAGATAAATAACAGATAGTTTTCCAGTTAGCCCTTGAAAGGATCCTGGGCACCTGACCTGGTCTTATCAAGGTCTCTCATTTGATTTTCTATTGGATGTGCCAACAAGCATTAGCACACCATCTCTAAGAAAACATGTTTGTATTGATTTTACTTTCCATGTTTTATACTCTTGCTGCTCAAGTTATTATCTCTGTTGCTACTGAGGTGTCATAGAGCATCATACAGAGCCCATGCCTAAATCATATGAATTTCAATGAATAATGCTGTTGCACTGAACATACAGTGCATCTCTTTTTCAGTGGTGGACCTACCTTCTTTTTTTGCTTCTTGGTGCAGCTGAAGGTGCTAAATTTGCTCTCTAGAGCCATCTGTGACTCCTCATCCTAAGTATTTTGGAGCTTTAAGCTTCAACCTGGATTGAAATCAGGTAGGTTAATTGAGCTAAAAGTCTGTAGATTTGTAACTATAGCTTACCAGTTGTGTGATCTTGGTGCAGGGTACTGGATGCTGATATTTGCCTTTTTCTATGCCTTTGGCAAAATGAAGACCAAGGTTGTTCACTTCTCAGACAAGTTGCACTGCCTGCCTGTTTGCTTAGGCTGTTCCTGAGGAGAATGTTTGTTGCATAGGGAGGTATTGCTTATATTTCTTCCTTATGGATTGCAGAGGTCTCTAATGTCATTTTCTGACCTTGTGTTAATTGGAAGCATTTTCATGGGTGTTTTTCAATTTTACTGCTATTGCACTTGGAGAGATTGAAATAATACACAGTATAAAATAGGGGATAAATAAAATCAATGATCTTATGAGATTTGGCAAATCCTACTTCTGTGGTGCCCGGAGCCACCTTGTTAGCTAATAAACTATTTGTCCTCATTTCTCTGGCCTCTCTTCCAGAGAACAGAACCTCTCTCACACACACTGATCCCCAGAAAGGCTGCAAAGGATTAAGAGTCAGGGCAGTGAACAGAGGGATGCACACTTTGAGTGGAGAGGATGCAGGAAATTAGGAAAGGGTGATATTTGGAATGTACAAAGTGACAGAAAAAAAAAAAAGCTGAAGAATGTTTTGACCCTTTTGTTAGTCACCTTAGAAAAAAGGAAAAGAAAATCGTTTCTGATTAGGGGAATGCTTCTGATTTCCCTAGCAGGAATCTTGATCGGTTGTGCAGAGCTTACTCTAGAAGTCCGAGGAATGGGCCTTGCTTGCTGATTGTAGAGTTCCTCACACTCCTATGCTACAGCAGTACATGAGATCGTTTCCTCTGTTTTGCTAGTAGAGCATCAAAATCACAGCTGGCTGAACCTTCTGGCTTGTGAGTGGATTGACCCACCCACACTGCTTTTGTCAAACTATATCATTGAAAGAGATGTTTTCCCTTACTTTTCCATTATATTGTGGTCATCTGGAGAAAGTTGAGGTCTGTATTCACTTTCATGATTCTTCTAATGGGAGAATAGTTTGGACTAAAGTTTACAAGCAGGTCCCTTGGCTCTAGTAGTTTACTAAATTCAGAGAAAATCCCTAAAGTCATCTAATGCAGTTCACTAAATTCCTAAATTCACCTGAAAGAGACTGAATTCTACTGATTTTGCTTTCCATCTACAATCTTTGACAGTACGTTTTACAATGGGGCCTATTCCTAGAATAAATCAGTTCAAGGTTTAGTGTTCAAGAATATAAATTTCCTGTTTACTCCTATTCCACCCAAATTAATGTATTTGAGAAAAGCAAACAGTTGACATTTTGTAATTCTCTGTTCTGAAACAATACCATGTATCAGTAATCTTCAGGCCTTGGGCAAGAGTCCTTTGCAGCATGTGTTGCAACAAGATTTAATACTGAATATTGTCAGGTACAGCTACCTCTGCAAAGTTGATGCTGGACTGCATAAGGTCCTTTTGGTAGTGCTCCTTAAGTCTGCGATGAAT
>JAUBOD010000647.1:287796-366645 GCA_032353885.1 Nothura maculosa | reverse complement strand
CTGCTGAGAAACATCAGCGAAATTAAACCGTGGCAAAAGAAAGAAGTGACAGAGAAAACTGTTTGAAAGGACATGTCAGATCCAAAATATCTCCTTCAGTCTAAGGCCTCTGCCATTTAACTTCATGGCAGCTTCAACACAACCCAGGGGGCTTTCACTGATGATGAAAGATTTTTTTTTTGCAGCTGCTAAGAAAACTCTATGCTACAGGCTTTTCTGTCAATTACTATGAATGTAGAATCTCCACAGCAGGTTACTGGTTCATTGTGTTTTCATATTGGCAATGAATGATGTGGGAGACTTCAGGGTGGTTTAAGATGTATTGTCCCATTTTCGTAGTAACAAGATAGGATGGCCTTTGCTTATACTCTCTGGAGAACAGAATTTGATCTCTAGGATGTCATTCTAGCTATTCAAGTGTCCAGTGATTTGTACTCAGAGGAAGAAGCCTTGTCCCTAGAATATTTTAGGTATATGATCCCCTGAGACTCAGGAAAAGAAATTTAACTTTGTGTTAGAGACAAGCACTGTTCTGACAGAGTATTGTGATGAAAATTTCATTTCTTTCAGAATTTCTGTTTCTCTTAAGCTAGAACATCAGAAGAAGCAGATTTACTTGAGGAATGGCTTAACATCACTATATGGACTGCATCATGGGCTAGCTTCCCAATAAATATTACGGCTTGGAGGAAGATAGCACAAGATTTCAGTTCTGGGGTGATGCTTTTTTCCACCCTCTTTATGGTCTTGTCTCTGCTATCTGGGATATTCAAAGGCCAAGGATCTCAGGCAGACAAAATACTAGATGTGAGCATCTGATGTGGCAATCTTGTATCCTGCTTGACACTTCTCACCACTAGCCTGCCTCTAGCTCTTGCCTACTGCTGCACCTGATGTATAAAATACGAGCACAGAAACAAACCCTTAGCCTGACTGTTAAAGGAGGTGGGAATGTACATGCCTGTGTTTCCTGAGAAGTTCATTTCATGAGGTTCGAGGGCAGGTAAAACTTGTTTGCAAAATACATTCTGAGGGCGATAGGTGAGTGATGCATGTGCAGGGAATTGTAGATGTACTTTTGGGTACTTGTGATTAAGTTGATGCATGCTAGAAATGTTCTTTACCTCTCAGGAATCTACATGTGTGGGTTAGGAATATTGCTTCTTGCAGTGTGTGCTTCTTTCTCTGCATGTGTGTGTTTTGGTTTAGGAAAGGGTGACGTTCACTTTGTGTGCGTGTATGCGGTTCTGTGCTCTGTGTGCTATGTCTGGAGCTCTCTGTATTCTTTTCTTTTATTTCACTGTCAAATCATGTTAGTCTTGTACAGAACGTGCACAAGGCAGAGCTTACCATGACTAAATGGATGTGTGATAGTCATGGCCAATCTAGTGTCATTCCTTATGGTGGCTCTGTCACTTGCCAATAGCACAGGTTTCAGAGGAATGTGAAAATTCTGGAAAACGCTGGTATAAGGTGACTTCTAGGTCTTCCTTTTACAGAAACATCATGTTCACTTCTGAATTCAAATTGCTACTACCATTTAGCATTTCATAAGCCTCCCCTTAGATGTGAGGCCAGACATATCAGGAATCCTAGTGCCTTTCTGTGTGAAGTGAAATACCTCAGCGTCTACCATCACCTTCACGTATTCAGTCTCGATTTATAACTTGAACCATATGAGTTTTTACCACTTCCAAAACTCCAAGTTGTTTATTTGTTGCTAACCACTGGTATTACAACTCTGAGTGCTATTCCTAATCCTGTGAATGCCCAGTTTTCTCCTGATCTATATTAATCTATATTCCCCACTGTTGCACTGTGACAGCAAGTTCTGCAACTTGATGCATCAATGTGTAGAAAAGTATTTTCCAGGTCCCGAAAGCCTGTGAGTCTGATCTTAAAAGAAGGTAACTAAAAAAATGAAATGAAATGAAATAAAAACTTGTAAGTATTGTTTAAAAGCCTCGTATTAAAAAAAGAAAAAAAAAAGAGAGAGAGACTGCCATATGGTTTCCTGCTATCATGAGCAATTTTACACTTCAGACATCATACATTGTTTGTCATAATGGTGTTTAGTTTTAGTTCTCCACCACTTTATCATGCTGAATGCCTTGCCTTTGGGAAGTTGTTTTTTCAGTTCAGCGTGCTGATGGAAAGTTCTGTTCTTTTGACATGCTTTTGACCCAAAGTTTATTTAAAAGCTCAAAATTACAACTGTAAAAATGACCAAAAAAGCCCATAGAATTCAACCTTACTAGATATTTTTCAAGCTATACTATTGTGAAGAATTTTTTGAATAAAAGAGGTGCTTTTCAGTGCTTGGATAACGCTAGTGGGTTAAATATCTAGTGGGATAGATAGTGGGTTAAATTTTGGCTTCATGCTTTTTCAGTGTCTTAAGTGACTTTTCACATCTGAAGAAATCTATTTGACAAATGGAAAAGTTTTGAGCAATTATGAGTGAATGTTGCAGCTGTTCCTTGAGATTCATTCTCGTTTTCTGTTTTTGAATGTGTATCAACTGTGAATCTCCTGAGAGAACTGTTCTCGGACATGCAGCTTTTGGAGAGGTTTACTGAGTCAAAGCAATGATGAAGGTAAAAACAATGGCGATAATAGATGGCAGCTTGAGGAACGCTGAGTGCATGTGCTTATTCTGTTCAGGGCACAATCTACGGTTGCAGATCAGTGAGAAGATACCTATTAATAGGTGGAAGTTTGAAACTTGGAAATGTTTAGGGGTAAGGACTTACCTTTTAAGTAGAAGCAGACACAGGAGATGCTTGGGATGTTTCATAGTCCACTGAACTTCCTTCTTTCTCTTTTCTTCCTCTTCCCTTCTCACTGGCTAGGTTTCTAAGAGCAGTCCAGCTGGGACTGAGTGAGATCTGCAAACCAGCCTCTTGTGCACTCTCCTAAATGCCTTTTCAAGCAAGCTCAATAATTGATGAACACCTGGGTCCTTGTCCGCGCTGAAGAGTGCACGTGGTATTTAGAACACGAAAATGCTATTTGGCCCATCAGAGCTCATGCTTGGAACAACACCATTTCCCCAGGATACCAGTTAATTGTTCTCAGAGTAGTTTTAGAGAAATTTCCTTCCTCCAATGATCTCAGCTGCTTGACTTCTAGCCTAGAGCTGCATCCTGCTTCCAGCACAAGATTGCTAACTTCTGCTTGGCACACCAGGATGTAGTCAAGCCTCCTTCTTCCTCCACTGGCCTACGAACTACTTTCTACCAGCTGCTGTCCAGCCTACCTTCTGTCAGAAGTGAAAAAAGGGCAGCAAGCCTCAAATCGTGTCCCAGTTTTCCATATCACAGAATACCACATTGAAACATTCCACAACTCGTTGCGTGCCAGGGGCTGGTTGTTCTACCTATGTGTGGAAGATGCACTGACACAGCTGTGCTGCGAGTGCAGGGAAGAGTGGGATGCCAGGGTTGAACTGTGTCAGATGAGCTGGAGAAGGAGGAGGGGCAGTGGGTGAGAACTGTCGTTTTGCAGAAGCTGCAGGCCATCAACATCAGTACCTGGGCAAATAGGCTTGATGGGGCGGGCAGGTTGGAGTAGCTGGGGGGGCTGCTGAGGAGTGCAGAGGCATTTTGACAATATTATAAGGGTAGAGTGGGAGGAGGAACTAAAATAGTCAGAGGTGATATAGATGGGGACTAAGGTACTGAACTGTCTATTGCTGTGAGAGGCTGAAATGACAGGATGTACTGCTGGTCAGGACTATAGGACAGGAGCCTCCTGCATGTTAATACCAGCCTCTAGGCTGCTGTTAGCATGACAAACTTGCTCAAGGGCAAGGGTGAATGTTTCCCAAGACAAGGTAACCACTTCCTGTCCTCTGTTGCAACAACAATGTTCATAAACACTGTCCCTTTATTTATTTATTTATTTTTGACAAGGGAAATTTACTGAAAAGGTGTCCTACAAGCTCACTGCTCTGGAAATGTATCTGTAAACCTTCACCCAGCTAGTATCTGTCAATATGCTGGAGAAACATGAATGCCCGTCTACAAAAAAAGGGCATGGAGAATGAAAGGGGAAAAATCTTGGAATTGCAGATTATGGAATCACAGTAGTTTAACCCTAATGGTCAGAAAAATATATAAAATATTATCCAAAGTTTGTGTCAGAACCTGGACAATAACAAGGAGATGTGTAAAAATCCATCTGGATTTGTTGAGAGCAAGTAATGTCAGACCAATCTAATATCCTTCTATGACAGAGTAATAGGCATTGGAAACAAAGGTGAAGCTGAAAGGGTCATCTGCTTTGACTCTGAAAAGCTTTTTCACTGTCTCTCTCATTGTATTTTGTTAGCAATCTAGAGAAATAAATTCCTGAGGAAAGCTAGTAATAAATGCTTGAAAAACTTATAAGAATATCAAAAAGAAAGGGAGCATTGAATGGGGTTCTGTAAGGGTCTGCCCTATGCTCAGTTCAGTTCAATGTTTTGATTTTCTTAACAGCTTGGGTAATACATAGAGAATTTGCATATTTGAAGATGACACCAAACTACAAGGGACTGTGAATATATTGGAGAACAGCCAGAATTCCTAACTTGACAAATCCAAAAAACACTGTGAAAAAAGAAGGATATAATTCAACAGAGACAAGCGCAAGCCATTGTACTTTTGTAGTAATAATCAAAATACCATACATAAATACAGCACAGAGAAAGATCAGCAAAAACAGTTTTACAGAAAAGGGCTGGGAGGGAGCTAACAGAGCCCCACAAGCTGAACATGCATGTATATTTTTGAGAAACAGACAAATGCTGTACTTGGGTTTATAAATAGAAGTTTAGTCTGCAAGGTGTATGACGTAATCTCTGTGGCTTGCTGAGTGACAGCAAGGCACCAAAAGGCTTGGTTCAGTTATGTGAATAGCACTTCAGTAAAGCTGTGGACAATCTGGAAAGAGTCTAGGGCAATCAGTTAGAATAGTAAGGAGTCCAAAAAATATGACTTATGTGCAATGGTTAAAAAAATAAGGATTGTTTTGTTTTAAATTGAGAGGAATGAGGAGAAAGGATGAGACATTGGACAACACAGAATGAGCTTTGTGAATCTCTGAACCTTCCTGTTTGCAGCCAGCCCTTTGCCAGCACAGTTGACCACATTAGTACAATATGAGGACTCTTACCCTGTCTCTGGTGGAAGAATTTCTTTGACAGCTTTAGGTGATTGGAAATCCTTATGAGTCCTGTCTGCTTGAATACTCCAATACTCCATAGTCAGCAAGATAGCATTGGAGACTGTCAAATCAAAGCACATGGGAAAGGGGCAGATGAGTAAGACTGATGTACAACCTATCCCACTTGGAACAAGAGGAGTTCCCATCCAAGGAACTGTTCTGGCCTGCAAATCATTAGAGAAACTTGTAATGTGAGCTGTGGATCAGCAGAGGTCTTCAAGCTGAGAGCAGAAGGTTGGGGAGGACAGGTCATCTCCTGTAACTCTGGCAGAAAGCCAAAGGCATCATATCATCTCTTCTTTCTTTAAGCTAGTCTTTGCTTCTGGTTGATGTCATCATTGACCTTGCATTTTTTTCCAACTGCATCTTTTGTATGTACTTATTTATCTTTGTTTCCCTCTGTTTGACATCACTGTATGTCCTCTATGGTGTAGCTTGTCTGTCTGTGCCACTGGCCCAGCCTCTACTGTATGTGTTCTGTCCTCTTCAGTCTGGACTGTCATCATTCCCTTGGACTAATAGATCGTAGATCTCTCATAAGACTAATATGAATAACTTTCAGATTAGTATTATGGTCATACAATACTAGGCATTGAAAAAATAATTCTGGAGTTGATGTCTCAAACTATATGAGAGGAGTTGTTTGCTAGGAGTTAATAAGGTAAATATGGGTAGGAGGAGAGTGGGAGATCTTGAGAGCAAAGGGGCAGCCAGACACCTGTATTATAGCATAATGAATGATGCCTGTGCCTTGCTGTCTGACTAGTTGTTGTAAGCTGGGCTGGAAATTCTCATAGACATTACGGGTGAAAAGAATCTGAAGGTTGAATCTCATGCTGTTTACTTTGATGCCTAGATTTCATCAGGACGTCAGAGTGCTAGATTTAGTATCTGCTTTCTCAAAGGAATTAGGAAACAAATACATCCTTTCATTCCTGAAAACATATCCCATTCATTTCTAATTTTCAAATTCCTAATGTATTCATCACATAATGACTTAACATCATGTTTTTTTGTTGAGTATATTCATGGCCCTCTGTGGTGTGTAGTGCTTTAGGAATATATTACGCACCTAAGGCCTGGGAACTCTTTGGCTATCCTTGTTTGATAAAATTTAGGAGCTATTCAACAACCTTGAAATGGAGAGGCAATATTGGGGCATGGAAAGACAGGTGTTTGTTCTCACCCTTTTGGAAATATCTAAAGTCTGTGATTGGTGATAAAAGGGGCAGGCAAGAAAGCTGCTAGGAAAGCAGAAAACAGAAACGCAGCATTTTTATGGATGAATGAGCTTTTATGCAGTTGCTTTTAAAAGACGAAATTATATGGCCATTTGCACTGCCTCTTGATTGCTTAGTGCACCAGCTATTCTTTATGCTACATGCCATTTGCTGCCTTGTATTTAACTTTGCTACATATTCTGGGATGCAGTTTGCATGAAGGCATCTATATTAATGCATCTGTACTGTTTTGTATGGTTAGACCAGGGTAAGACATCCTCTAGGAGGGTTCATTAACTTCTTTTATTTCTTGTTCTTGTCTTATGCCATCCTGGCCTAACTGAGCTCTAGATGTGAATATGACAGATGCCTATTCTGCTTCAGCCCCTTTCTTGCCCTTTTTATCCTGCTATATGCTCTGACTGCAACATAATCTTTGAGGATCATTACCTAAATTATTACATAGAAAAGTCCTTTGGGATCTAAATTCACCTCTGGCATTAGCAACTGCAATTCCATTGACTTCAGAGTAGGTTCACTACTTGACGTCAGCAGTAAATTTTTGTAATTTAGATATCAAAATGAATAGTACAAAGGCATGTACTATGGGAGTGGCTTCTGTCCTGAAAATGACCCATTCTCAGGCTCATTTTGGCTCTCAGATTTGGCTCATTGACAGTCCTTGCAATGTTATCAACTCTGTCCTCTGTTTCCTTGTGTCTTGGGACCTTCTTCTGTTCTCCTTATTGTTTTCCTTCCCAGTATCATCAGATCTGTTTGTCTACAGTCATGGGCTCCCTTAAGCTGTGTATTCTTCACCCTCTGCTCCCCCTTTGCAGCCGGTTATGCTGAGTCGTATTGCGATAAAGCTAGGAGAGCTAGAACGATGATTGCCTCCAGGTATTATGAGGCTGTGGAAGGTATTGCAGACCAGAGCCTACAGAAGCTGTCTTACGGCTGCTATCGGCCAGAATACCTTTTATCTCCCATATTCCACAGAATGGAGACAGGCCTGGCCCGGGTAAGCCTGGTTTATGTTAATGTTACAAATCTGAAGAGTCTTCAGCAACCATTATACAACCCTTGGCTATGTTCAAGACCTTACAGCCCTTCCCCTGGAGAGAACAAGTGGTATCATCAGCCTCTGAGATGTGGAGAAATGTAGAAATGCAGGTTGGCAAAGCGTAAACCAATTGACTCTTATTGGCAAGGAACTATTTTTGGGAGCCAGTGATGAGAACACCCTGTACTGCTGCAAGTTTGGCTCTGCTTTGCAAGGTTATTATCTGAGAGTTTAATCAGAGTCTGTCAGATGCATGGAGGGAGTAGCTAGTGTCTTAAAGTATGGACTTTGTGTTGGGATAAGAAAAGGAGGGACAATAGGGGAGAATTTTGAGGTTATAAATGAGAGAAATCCATTACTTCAGTTTCTGTGATGTGTTTGCCATTAAATATGTGGATGATATATAAGCCTAGGATAAGTTTTCTATATCTCTGTGGTCTCGCAGTGGTCAGGTGGAGCAAATCCGTGCCAAATCTGTGACACCTCAAACATATTTCTACTGCACATCTTCTTAGCCTGGAGTGTCCCTGAGTTTCCCATGAATGAACTCTGCTCATAACGATCACTTTTCCTTCTGCTGAAATGCAGTTGCATCTCCATGGAATGAGATGTGCCAGCTGTTCATCACTGCATAGCTATTCTAACTGGCAGTTTACGAAACAGGTGAAATCGGAGGGGTAATTAGAGAGAAAGACTGTAATGAACTGCACCTATGTTGCAAAAAGCTATCATTCTCACTCTTGGAAAAAAAGTGACCCTGATTAGTTTGATGCATGAATCATGCAGAATTAGTCTCTCATTATTTCAATTATTTGTATTACCATACTTTTTGAAAAGCTCTGTCATTAATGAGGGGCCAATACAAGCAAAACATGTACTATGTAAGTTTTGGCTGAAAAACCAGTTATGCAGACAAATGAGAGAATCAGTGCAAAGAGAACACAGGCAAGTAAAGCAGTAAAATAGGCAAGATTTTATTGCTGAGCATACTTAGCTTCTGAGATGGTCTATGAAAAGATGGCATATATTATTTGCTAATGGCAGTGAACACTTTTGGGTTGATTTACTAGAGGAATACAAGGGGAAAGTGGGTCAGTATTTATAGGTGTTGTGGACATAGTGTTTTGGCACCCTAACTATTCTTAAGCATCTGCAGCCATCTGAACAAGAAAGAGACTTAGAGTTGAGTATGAAGGACAGAAGCGACATGATTTCACTGGCATTTGTGGAACTTCCCTCAGGAAGCAGGCCAAAACTGAAGAAAAATACATGGGTCTCTCTGGAGAAGTATTTGAGAAAATGGAGCAACTCAGCATTCACATGTTGACTGGGGCATTAGGGGTGTCAAACAGCTTGGACATGAGACATTGGATGCAGCTGAAAAAGGAACCAAAGGAAGATGAAGAGAAAGGGAAAAGGGGACTAAGATAAATTTGTCAAAGTCAAAGTGAAAAGATGCTATGCAAAGGGAGAGAATTGAGTTATGATAGTCTTGAAGATCAACAGACTTGAATTATAAACTTGGTACCTGCTCTACCTAAGACCTGCATCTCTTATGACAAAGTGAAGTCAGGCATTCCATGGGATATCCATCCCAAAGGCCAGGCTGTCCAGTACTGTGATCACGTCTTTCCTACACAATGAGAGTGAGAGCACTGATCTCTCCTTCACTCAGTTCCACTGCATTGCTTGCTGTGGTTCACTGTGATTTCTGTTTTTGGAACTGGCCTGTCAGCCCTGTGATGACCACATTCCCCAGCTATGACAATAGCTCCATGACATCACAGATGCAGAATTGTTTCCAGCAAGAAAAATAGATTTCTTCATTAAACAAAAACAATTCCAGGCATAGTAAAGGGAGAAGGTGAGTCTGTCAGAAATTCCTCTTAGTTCTCTATTTTGCTATCTACTCTGATGGGGAAGACTTTTAAGAGCGAGTTTTCTGTTAAGTGTGAAATGAGACCTGGAAATATACACATATTTACTGCAGTGCTGACAGGCAACAGTACAGTAATCACAGGCAGTGAGAAGGTGATGGGTAGAAAGGGCTTGATACCATAGAGAAAACAAACTGCAAGGAGCCTTAAAATTTCAGCAGCCACTTTGTGGAATCATCAGCTGTGACAGTTGTGTGGGGTGAAAATCCCAAGGGTTGTTGCACAAATACAGTTATGCTTTGACATCTGGATGTTTATTTGTGGGAAGGGTGTTTTCATTTTCTGCTCTGCTTACAGAGAAGTAGAAATGGATGGAAGAAATGGGCTGGTCTTACATATTCAGTGGTACAAACCACACCATGAGGGAACCTCCATCACTGCTTTAGTGGTCACTGCTGACTCGTCTCTCACTGTTCAGATTTCTGAGAGGAGTACCTCTCCCTGTAATGAAAGAATGTTTTCTATGAGGGAGATACATTTCATTATGTTTATTCTGGCGGATCACACAATAAACTTCTCTCTTTCTTTCCTGTAGAGTGCAATTGCTTGCATATGTGTAATGGCTCTTTTTTGTGATGCATGTTAACCTTTCACTGATAGACAGAGTGGGTACATTATTTTCTCCTTATCGGTACAGATCTTTCTCACCAAAGTGTCTATCTTTCTCAAAGGATGCTGGTCTTAAGGAGGGGAAAGTGGTGATAAAAACACAATGCTGAAGCAGAAAAACTGCTGCAGAAAAAGCTGAAACAATGTGAAGTAATGACTTTGGCTTGCTGCATTCACTTTGTACACAAACCTAGTGGCTTGCGTTATACCGCAGGTTGAATAACACCATCTATTAGCTAGGGAATCTGGGGCAGACTCCTGAAGGAAAGATCTCCAAATCCCTCTGAAGTGAAACCTTTCAATAGCTGCATGCCCATGAACAGAAAACGAACTGCTTTTTTACCATTCAAGTGGTGGCTAAAACTACCAGTGCCCAGTGTGGGCTATGTGTGTCAGTTCAACTTCTCAGGAATTTACCTCTAAATTGAATTCTGTAGAAGTTCTTTTTCATATTTCTGACATGTCAGGAAGTACAGATGATAGTGTATGATTTCCCAGGTCATCCAGGAATATCAGAGCTGCCAGAACATGTTATGCACTTGTAAGGCACGCTATACCATCCTGTATACCATCTTTGAGGGGAGAATAATCAATGATACCTTCCTGGTTATTACCCGTCAATTAGCCATCTAACTTGGGTGACATTTTTAATGCAATTAGTCGCCAATTTTATACCCTATTCCTATTGTAAGCACTTTCAAACCAGTGTTTCTCAGGTAATCTAGAAACGACCCAAGCTATACTCTTTGATATCTCCAGAGAGGCTTGTGAGATAGTACTGTGGCATAGACAGAAATAACTCAGCACAGCAATAGGCTCCACAACTTGGTAAACATGAAAGAAGCCATTGTTATGCTAAAACTTTTGCTGAGGCATGTGGCAGGGATGAGTGTGGGCAACTGGTTACAGAGCTTGAAGCGTGGACAGCTGTTCCTCCTGTTACCCAGCTTGGGTTGCTGGGGAAAGTTAAGATATGGGCTCAGGCTTGGCCCCTGTCTGGAAAAGACTCCAGCCCACTCCTGGGACTTTCAAGGCCTTTTCTTTAAGTGTGAGAATAAGAATAAACTAAGAGAACAGTGGGACATCAGAAAAAAAAAAGCTTACTATTAGTAGTATAGTTATTTAATTAACTGTGCCTTTGATATCTCAGTTAAAAGCCCTTTCATCTATTAACTTATCAATAAAGCACATTTTTTGATTTTTAGATTCACAGCTATGGGCTGTGTCATGGAAGAGAACAGGACAGTTGTGTTGCCAGTTCAAAGTCTTATCAGTGTTTTTCTTCTCTATGCAGTACTTCCACTCACTCCCCTCTGTGCCTTGAATTCTGCAGCCAAGTCCCTTGCTTGCTTTTCTGCGTCTTCTGTGGTTTAGTGTCTACTTAAATATTTATTTTGATAGAATACACCATTGGGAGCATCTTTCGAATGCAGAGGAGGGATATTGTGAGAGGAGGGAAACAGCAATCCCTTGAGGGCTTTGCTGAGGGACAGAAATGGCATGAAAGAAAGTGTGTCCCGAAGTAAAGGTTAACATACCAAAGAACAGGTAGGTATATGGACTCACACCGATCTATACACATACACGTGAACACACTCATACACTTGCATGCACAAACATCCACACAAGCTGGAAAATGAACACAAAGAGAAAGGAAATATTTGTGTCAAGTGAATAGAGTGTCAACTTCATTCAGTCATGGACATTGCTTGCTTTTAACCTGTAAGATACCTTTTTTTTTTTTTCAGACCTTGCAGTCAGAAAATGCTGGGAAAATGCATATAAGAGGGCAGGAATTGTTTGAGGAGCTGCATGCAGAAGCATTTGGCTTTGAATTTCTCTTAGGTTACAAGGAGTAGAACAGGCTTTATGTCACTGGGAGATAAGTTTTCCAAGGTTTGCAGACATACTAGAATTTATGATTAGGTGTTAACAAATCTCTTTGTAGATAGCACATAGGCAAATCTGGGATCTTTTTCTTGTTGTGGTTGATATTTCTTAACTTTTAATCATATTCAATAGGCAGCTCAGTTTGTTGAATTCATTAATTGCTAAGGCGTAACATATTCACTTAATTGGATTCTCTGCTAGATAGGCATATTTATATGTATTTGTATATGTGCTTAGTGTATATATTTAGCTTCATAAAGACTTACATTAGTGGAACGTTAAGGTTGCCTGGTGAAATAATCAGAAGACAGGAAGTAATAGATGTTCAGTCATAAGCAAGATTCGTTCTGTTGCAAGAGGAATAAGGCCTAACTTACTGGATATAATTGGCATGACAAAAAAAAAGTAGCTGGGAGCTGGGCTTTGACCATTTGACTGTGTCATAGATTTGATTCTTTAATGGCACTGAGTCAAATCTATGCTTGTACATGTCTTGGACTGGCTATAGTGCTATTTTGTACCTGTCTAGCTATCATGGCCACATAGCCATTTTCATAGTTGAGAGTTACAACTTAGCTTGGCGGGTTCATTTGCAAGGTTTTTTCTCCTACCTAGGTCTCAGATGCTCCATCTCTTTTCTTGTGAGGGACAGCAGTGCATTGGGGCAGTGCACTGGGGTGAAGATGAAGCTGAGAGCCTTAGCTTGCAGCTGCAGTTGGAAAGCATGGCTGGCAAGGGCTCAGAAGAACGCAGGACAGGACAAACATTTTTCCCTTCCCTACCTGTACACATGGAAACTGACTGCATGCAATCCCAGGTTGGAAGACAGGCTGCTTCAAGTCTGTTAGGAAGAGCTGTGACATTGGAGTGCTCTGGATACAAGTGAGTTGTTTGAGTTTGAGTCAAGCATAGGAGGTAAGGTGGCCTGCTTCCAAGAGGCTGGAAGGGAGCACTGCTCTGCCAGCTTGAGGGTCTGTGCACTTCCTCTTCCAGGAAAGGTATCTTCAGAGAGCCAGGAAGAACAGCTGTCCAGTAGCTTCGTGCCACTTGAGCTTCCAAAGCAGCTGGAGAGGACCCAAGAATGTGCTCTCAAGCTTTAGTTAATCTCCTGATTCCACACTAGTTCTCAGTGCGTATAATAAAAAAATGCTGCCATTCCTTTTACAGCTGCCGATCCACATGCCTGACCTGCTGTACTGCAACTCTATCATTAATCAGTGCAATTTCCATTACTGACTGCCAAAGCGCACAGCCTATCTGCAGTTACTGGCACTCTTCTATGGCTAAGCCTCATTCCTCTGACGTGAGACGTGAGATGTTCTAGGTGCCACTGTGAGTTGCATTATTTCTTCTGCGGTGGATGAAGCAAGGCAGTTTCTTACTATGCTGACTTACATTTTGTTCCCAATTGCTATGTCCCTGTTTAGATGGTTTAATTGAGCCCATAACCCGCTTGTAATGTAGGATGGATTAAGAACATTTTACAGAGGGGAAAATTGTGCTTCAGAAAGCTTAAATGGCTTGCTTAAGGTCACACAGATAACATAGGATGAGATCACAGACAGCACTTGGGTCCGTTCGCTCCTAGCCATTTGGGGAGAAAGCATCTGCAATTGCTACAGCTGCTGTAGTTGCTTAGGGCAAGTCTGTCCTGTGAAACTCTCCATGTTGTTAACTGTGCTAGGGTAGGCTTGTGATGGCAAATCCACACTGTTCAGAACAGCACCATGGGGAGCCAGCAGCTCAGTAGGGTGCAGGACAGCTGCCTTAGCCTGGCAGCCTGCCGAGGTTCTCAGCTTAGCCTTACTGGGCTAACATGGCTAGACAGCATCTGGACCATAGCTGGCTTGCATCCAGTCTTCCTGGTGTCCCTATGCCACCCCCACCCCCATGCTTCTAGTCTAAGGTTGCACAGACCAACCAGCTTGAGTCTGTCCACATCTCCTGTGAAGACAGACCTTCGTTCTCCTTTAGCTTGTTCAAGCACACTGCTGTGATCTGAGAAATCTCCCTTCAACATAACCTGCCTGATTAGTGTCCTCCTTTCCTGTCACCTTCTGGGCACCATGGACATCATGGGCGCCTGCCTATGTTACTCTCTTCTGTCTCTCTCCATGACCTCTTATAGTTTGGCTTCCACCTTCTTTGCCTCATTCTACCCCTTGGCAAGGTCAGTGTTGCTTCTCTCTTCATAAAGTGATATACTACATTGTCTGTAAATTGGTTGATTGGTTTGCTGTCCACCACTTTTCTTTATTCCTCTCTCATTTCCAGTGCCTGGATTCATTACAATCCACTTCTTTCACTACCTCATGAGTAGCTTTTTCTCGATTTTCACTGATATTTTCTTTGCTTGTTTATTTGTTTTGTGAAGGCTTGGGCGCACTCATAAAGCTCTATAAGCAATTATATAGAGAAAATAAAAGAACTTAGCAGTGATTTCATCAGATTGCAAACTGAAGCTAGGAAATGCCAATCTTGTTTCCTGGACTACCTTAATTCTGTTCCCTCAAGTATCTTTCTAATACAGGGATTGAGGCAGGGACCCCATGGAGAAAGTTGTATGCACACATTAATTAAATCTTGAATTAAAATGTCCACACACAAGTGGGCTGGAAGTAAATTTGAAAAGAAAAATGCAAACCTGCTATTTCCCAATATTACAGCATAAGTACAGTCATTTTAATGTGGTTTGCTTTATATTTTTTCCTTTTTTAATGGAAAACTCAAATTCTTTTCTTTAGAAATGTGTTGCTCATTCTCTTGCATGCTGAGGCTTCGGCACTGACTCTGACTGATCAATCCAATGACTAGCATGACTAACCTGTACTAATGCCACAGACAGTCATGACAGCTGAGACCAGTTTGCCTTTCTTTTGCATCCTAGAGATGATGAAGTGCAAGGGAGCTTTTCATAGTAGGATGCATTTAAAAGATAGAGATGGATACAAATATCTCAAGGGAGGGAGTGAGGAGGAGGAGGTTGCCTCTTTTCAATGGTGGCCAGCGATAAGACTAGAGGAAGCAGCCACAAACTGAAGCATCAAAAGTTCCACAGGAACTTGAGGAAACATTTCCTGACTGTGAGGGTGACAGCACTGGAACAGGCTGCCCAGAGAGGTTGTGGAGTCTCCTTCTCTGGAGATCTTTAAAACCCACTTGGATGCCTCCCTGTGCTGCATGCTTGAGGTAACCATGTGTGCACAGGGTTGTTGGACTAGATGACCTCTGGAGGTCCCTTCCAATTTTATGATTTGGATGACCTGTCTCTACTATGCTGGTAGCCTTATCTCACTTTGTCTTTCCTTTGTCCTGCCAAATCTGAGGTGATCCTCACACTGTGTACTGACTGGTTTTATGTTTGGACTCCATGAATTCAAAGATCTTTTCCAACCATAATGATTCTACAATGCTATGGCTGTGGTACTGATGGGAGTGCACCACTGATTTACTGGGATGATGAAGTTAGCTTTTAAAAATATTCATGTTCAAATGCTATTATTTGGGCCATCTGCCAGGATTTCTGTAAGAAAGTGTCAGGAAAGAAATGATGATTATTTAACAGTTTATAATGCAGTTAAGATTGAAAGAAATTTGATGGGCCAGATTAAAAAGCAAGTCCTTAGCCTGAGGGCTTTTGCCAGCTGACTTTCAAATGCCCGTTGAAAACCTGGAGATGGTGGCTTTTCTCAGAGAAATGGTCTAAAGACTTTTGTAATAGAAAGTGTCACAGAACCTAAGTAACAGGCTTACTACCAGCTCCTCCTATAGTAGAGGCAACTATGCATAAAGAGAGATTTAAATACACATTTGAGGTCATTCAGCTAGTTCCAGACTCTAAGAAGTCATTCCATGTATGCACTTATATGTGCCATAAAGGACCTTTTGCAACCTGCTGGAAACCTTAGTTTCAGCTTATGTCTCCAAGGCTGCCTCTGTCATCCCTGTTCTTCTTTCTGGCAGCAGAAAGGGAATGCCACAATATCATCTTTGTGCTGACATGTTTAGGCATAAAATGACAGACAAATCTTTGAAAATTGTGTGTTCCTGACATCCATCAGAGCTAAAAGAACTGGGTAATTTTTATCTCTCTAAGGTCATGCTCTCAACAAATCAATCTTCGGCTTAACCCTTTTCTTT
Organism: Nothura maculosa; assembly: GCA_032353885.1. Lineage (NCBI taxonomy): Eukaryota > Metazoa > Chordata > Aves > Tinamiformes > Tinamidae > Nothura > Nothura maculosa. Next base: position 350,578 of record JAUBOD010000647.1, on the reverse strand, counting down.
TCCTAGCTAGAGCTGGCCAATATGTGGCTTTGTTTTTGCTTCCCTAAAGCACTGGTTTTAAGGTTACCACTCTTTCTAGTAATACTCATTTGCTGTTTATGCACAGGGATGACTTGCAGCTCAGATGACCTCAGCTGCGATCTTGTCTGGTGGCTCCAAGCCCAGATCCACTCAAGATGACTACTGCTGTGTGCGTGTGCATCTGTGTGTGTGTGTGTGTGTGAGCATGTATGTCTGTTTATGAGATAGGAAAGAGAAAATTCTTCTGGCAGAGCCACCTCCTACTGCTCCCAGAGACTTTTCTGGCTGTGGTTAGCATGGGAGTAAAACACATGGGTGTAGTGAACCCAGCTGTCCTATTGGTGGACTGTGTCTAATGGTTACATCTTGTCTATAGAGTTTCAACAGAGCTGGCTGCACTCATCCAGTCCTCTGTCCAAACATAGCAGAGCACAATGGTAACTTCCTTCTTTGTACTCAAACTCCTCAGCTTTAGGAATGGGTCATGGTGGTGTCCTGCAGCTCCCAGTTGCCTCTCTGGAGCTCTCACCCCTTGGAGTTTTCCCCTGTCCTGGGTGTAAGCTCAAGTAGGCTAGAGGTCTTCAGCCCACACTGACCTCCTCAGAGCAACTCAGCTGCTCTGGCAGGCTCTCCTGTCCACCATCCAGGCTGCAGTGGGACAGACTGAAATACCCCACTAACCCTCACCTTGGCAGAGACAAGTGTAGTTGGCACTGCTTGGGTCTGGGCCAGCATTCATTTCTGAATACAAGGCAACTGTATTGTTTGGGCAGTGTTGAGGTGGGAACAAACAGCCAGCTCTAGCCCCATTTGGATGTCCCTACCTTGGAGGAGGTAAGTGGGCACAGGATTTCTTGGCCCAACTTCCTCCATATGCCTCTACCCCAGCTTACAGGAGATAAGTCAGTGGGAACTGAGACAGCTGACAGATCATGCCAGGAATTACACCTTCAGTCTCACTGGTTTCTGCACCTTTGTACTGGTGTCACCCCTGATGCCAGTTCTGGCACAGTGACAGCATGAAACCAGACTAAAGGCATGAGGCAGGCAGTGGTGAGAAGACAGATCTGTGGCAGTGGGGAACGTGCACAGAAGTGCCTGCTTGCCTGCTGGCTTTGCCCTGCGTCTCTCTCACAGAATCTCCTGGGAGGCTGAAGAGCTTCAGGGTTGCAGGTGTGCAGGTGCTGGGGTGCTGTGTGTGAGCATGAGGGACCAACAACTTAGACATGTGATGCAGATGCTGTCTGCTGCCTGGTTCCTCCTGCAAACAAAATGCCCCAAGCACTGTGTTAATTGAAGAGCATAACAGGACATAAGAGAAGGATAGAGGGATAAACAGGGCAGTGAGGTTATCTCCTCACCCTCTTCTTCCCCACAGAGATGGTCCTGAGAAAGCTGAGATAAAAAATGTTCAAGGATGCCTAGAGAGCAAGCCCCCTTATCCACACACATATAGCAGCAAGGGTGTCCCTGGATGCCGCTTCCCTGTATCCCAGCTTTTCTTCCCATCTGGCTTCTTAAAAAAGCTGAGTGAAGAGAGTAGTACTAAAGTGAATAGGTTAGGGAACAGGGCTCTTGTTTCCACTCATGTTAAATATCCTGTTAGAGTAAAGATCCACTGTTACAACTTGGGAGGTGGATCAGAAGTCCACCCATTGGCAAAGAAAGACCCTCATGGCCCCACTATGGTGCATGGAGTCCTCTGCCATGTGCCAGGGTGGAGGGGGCATGCAGACACATAGCCAAGCTGCATGTCCCTCTTGCCTTCTTCTCCTTGGTACCCTGGCTGTGGGAAAACCAGGATGAAATCAGAGATGAATCTGGACAAGAGGTTGTGCAGTGAGGTAGGAGCATTTACCATCACATGCACAGATCTCTTGGTGGTGGGAAAGAACATCTACAGAGCTGCAAGTGCCTATCTTGGAATCTTGCTCTTAAAATGTGCATTATTACTTCCAGTCAGGCATCTTCTTCCCCTTTCAGCTGAGGAGAGAAGAGCTTAAATGACTGCATCTCTCTTTTCAGGTGTGAGTGTGTGTCTGTGCCTGCTTATGCCTCTATGTGAGCCCCGTGCATGACTGTAGTGCTCAGGGCAGGGGCAACAGGGCTGTGCCTGGAATATACAATACGGAGTGATATTTTACCCACTGTGGCCCCTCCTCAATGGAAGTTAAATCAACTGTCCAATATTCTCTGAGATGCTTTTTGAGGCAGCACCTGCGATGTGTCTTGCACATTTCAGACAGCAATGAGGTGTAGCCAATCTGCCCCCTCTCTTTTCATGCTGCATCCTCTCCCACCCATGCCAGCTTGACTAGGTCTGTCTCCACAGTTAGTTTTTCTCTGTATGAGGAAATTTCTTTGACTTTCCTCTAGATCTGGATTTTTAAACAATCCTTCAGCCTCAGATCCCATGAGACCCTGAAAGAGAGATTCATTCTGGGCAAAATGTAGATGTCACTGGACACAGGAACATGTTGGGATTTTGTACACCTTTGTACAGGCCCCCACTTCATTACTGCACCTTTCGGCCAAAGCTGAATTGGCAAGTTTGTAGCATGTTTCATGAGGGGAGAAATAGTGTGAGTGAGAGAAATGAAAGCTCAGCAAAAAGCAAACCCAGGCCCAGCACTCAACAGGAAAAGTTAAGGGGAAAAATCATTAGATAGGACATCACATGCGTAGGCACGTACTGGATGCAGACACTTGCACAATGTGGACTGCAAAATGCTTTTATAAAACATCTAGATGCTTATGCATGCAGATAAAAATACATACACATATCTTTGAACCTTTGTAACTGCTGAATCCCCTGTCACACAAAACACACCATCTTATGAGCATCCTTGCTACATTTTCCCTGTCCCACAGTTCTGCAGAGAAGAGCAGAAGAGACATTCAAGGTGAAATCTGCTTTCATTTTAGATAAGTAAGCGACAGGGGCAGTCTAAAACTCCCTAGCTTTTTAATTCATCTCCCGGGGCAGAATCAGAATAGCCTGGTGCTACTAGTTTTAAGAACATAGAATTATGTTCCCCTTTTCTCACCCAGAGTTGTTTCAGAAATGCCCTATGGATGAAAAATTATTGAAGCAAGAGCTTTGTCTTTCCTGGCTTATAGGAGGTGGTTTATGCTGGATGGTTCAGTCGTGCAATGCTCAGTTAGTACTTTTATTTTTAAGTCTGCAGTGCTTTTAAAGATATATATATATATATATATATATTCTTTTCTAAATCTTCCTCCAAAATCCTAACACATGATTTGCCCTCCTGGAAGCTATGTCTTTCCTGAGTTCCTTAAATCCTGTAGCCCACTCAGGCCACAGTCAGTATTACCATGAACTTCCCACTCTGACAGCTTTACCAGTTAGACTTTTGTTAGCTGCAGCGTGCATTTCCATTAAACATGTTTGTCATTTTCTTGAACATTATGAAGTATTGAGGACCTTTTGTTAATATGTTCCCCTGGAAATTATACAACTCCTGCGTGAGCCAACATTGACTGAATGAATGACAGTGTGCTAACAAGTTCACACTACCGAGAGGAGCTTTGCCATCATTTAGTGAGAACTATCAGCTCTTTAACCCTCTCTGGATATCTTCTGGCTTAGGTGTATGATTTACTGGGGCAAACACCTTTGCATTCCTGCCCCTCATTGACACTGATGGTATTTTATAGTTCATTCACTTTGCAGAAAACAGAAGCTTTCACAGTACATCGCGTTAACCTTCTCAGGCTAGTCATGGCAGAGGACAGGACCTCAGCAACTGTAAAAAGCATATAAATGGTCCAAGAAATAAATGTTTCTGCAAAAATGGCAAGAGCTATGTAAATGCCAGACCTCAGTGAGCAGGGGTATTGCATTTCTGAAAAGAGCTTTTATTCTCAGAACTGCAGAAATGAGATGTAAAGCAACAGCATGTACTTCATCCTGTCCTTACTTCGTGCCATGCCTCCCTCTGGCTACTGTAGGTGCTGTTCAAAAATAGAGGGAAGAAAATTGCACCATCTCCTGTATACTCCTTGCTTAATTGAAAGGCCATCAGAAGCAATTCCTGCTTCTGCAGGTGCAGTGGAGAAGCAGCCTTCCCCAGGTGGTTGTGGAAGGTGAACTTGAGGTTCAGAAAGGAAGAGATTTTTCTGTGTTAATTAATTCTGCATGTGGTGTGTTCACAACCATTTCTTGTCTGCTTTAGCTGATGTGGCTAATTAATCACTGTAAGTGTTTGTAAACAGGAGATTTTTGCTCTCTGTGGCATCTCTTCTCCACTTGTTTGCTTAGCTATAGACCAGCCTGCCTGAAGATACAGGCTTGCAGCATCACTGAGATAACATACTTGGAGATGGCTGTTGTTAGCACCATGAGAATGACTTATGACTTAACAAGCTTGATTAAAGGCTAAGAGGAATGGTCTAGTCTTAGGTCAGATAAAATGGTTTTGCTGTTGAAAGAGGGAAGCATGTGCCTAGATACCAATCAGAAGAGCCTTTTTGTTTGTGTGGGTGAGTTGGGGGAAAGAGAGATAATGATTCAGATGATGTTCTGACATCTGCAGAGAGAAAAGCCATGGAGAAAAGGTTTTCCATAGAGGATTTCATCCTCTTTCTTCTGTTTACTTAAGGCCATTGGACTGGAAAGGCTCATCTGCTTGCATCCCTCCTGCTGTATGTAGCAACATTATATAACCTTATACAAATCAGCAGTGTGTCGTCTTAACCTCACTTAAGTTGCTTTCACTACTCTTTTTGGACAGCTGTTCCAAAACATCCCTTATTTATTGGTTAAAAAAAAATCTTATTTTCAAGGCAAATTTCCTCACAGTCAGTTTTGAGCTACTTGCTCCTGTACCAATGTTGTTTTTCTGTTTAAAAGAAACTTTTTTTTTCCTCCCTTGTGCATCTGTCCCCCCTTTATTTAGAGAGAGCATTCATATCCCCTCTTGGATTTCATTTATCTAGGTTAAACAAGCCTTTTAATCTCCTCCTTTAAGGCAGGCTCTTGGTTCCCCTAATCACTCAGTCCAAGGTTATTTTTGATAACTAGCTTTTCTGTAAGGTTCTTTGCCATTCGCACAAACTGAGTGTAAAACAGTATGACCTATTGTCTAATCAGTAATTTTGAGGTGAAGAAATATGTCAACTATGAGATCCAAAAAAAAAAAAAAAAAGACATAAGAGTGCTGCTGCTAAAATTTGCATTTGTTCTTCACCTTATCTCTAGGAAGCTAAAGGCTCCCATAATGACTTAGTTCCTGATATAATTTCCCTTTAATAACATCAATGACATCTCCCTGCCTACTGAAAGACAAGCCTGTGGATTTACAGTAGATCTCAGTAGTACAGTTCCAATGGAATATCTTGTACAAGTCTACCCAAAACTATCTTGAGCCCAAATTATCATATTTTATTCAACCCTCTTTTATTTCATTACAGTAAACTGCAGCATTAAGGTTACAATAGCACCCTCCCTGCACCCTAGTTTGCTTCTACTTTTATGTACCCTGAGCTGTGCTTACCTTCCATTGGCTGTGTCCCAGTTATACCTGCTATTTCTATGGTGTTAGTGTTATTCTTGCAATAGCTCTTTTGGGGTCCTGCCTAGTTGTTCTGTTTTTGCCATGTCCTCATTCAGGATCTGTAACAACTGTTCTGACATTACTGGCCTCTCATTTCCCAGAGGGGCTGTCAACTATATTGCCAGTAACGCTAGTATTTTTCTACCTAGCTGCCTGACACCCTACTTTTCCTTCTTCTATATATTTTTTCTTTTTTTTCCAAGTATTAAAATCATGTTTAAAATTTACATAATTTTTCCAGTTAATTATCTGACAGCGAAGATTAAAGACAGAATAGGTTTCCCATTTGCACCATTCACAATTACATGCCATAAGTGTTTTCTCATCAAGCTCTGTCAAATGTGTGTATGAGTGTATCTGTCTGCTCATTTCCGTACTATTTGTCAACCTCAAGACCTTTTCTGGATTTATCTGTCCATTGCATTCTGGAAGAAAGGACATGTGATTATCTCCATTTTACACAATACAGAGTGGAGATGCAAAAGTATTTGCACATCAGGTCCAAAAGGTCTTCGACAACATAGAGAATTGGTGATTTCCAGTCACTGGCCTATATTGATGCCTTAGTGCTACAACATTCAAATGAAGAAGCCTCTCAGCTACTGGAAGACAGAGAGTAAAAAGAGAGGAAACATTGTTTGTAATTTTTAGGAATTAGGGAAAACGGAGTCCGAGGTTTGTTTGGAATGATCTTTTTATTTTGTAAATGAAACCAAATCCCTTTTATTGTTTCTGTGGCATCTCTTATGTATCAGGAGTGGCAGCAAGTGATAGAAGACTTAAGAGGAAAAAAAAAAACACAAAAGAGAACTGCAAGGAATGGTAGAAGTAGGGGCCTGAATAAGAGCAACGCAAAGATCTGCCCAATATAGTTCACCTGCAATATTTTGAATAAGAAAAGCCTGAAGATCAACATTTTCTCTTAAACCTCCTCTCTAAATCAGGCCCCTATGTTTTTAAGCATTTTGTGCAAGAAATCCCTCCATTTTCACCCAGACTGTAACCTCAGATTTTGTACTCTGCCTAGTTTTTGAAAGCTAAATCTGCAGGGGATTTTGTGCCTTTATTATTATTATTTAGTTTGAAGTTTCTCTGTATGCTTTTGTGTTTCGTAATCCTACTTCTGCATATTAGGAAAAACTCAAAGGTTGACTTCTGCCCTGGCTAGAACAGAGAATCATGGAAATTCATGTGAGTAACTTGTTCTTTTTGGTTTGTAGCTTGGAGCTATAAATTTGAGTAGGGTTTTGTAAATGGATGTTGGCTATTTGAACGGGTGGTTACTTTTGCCAATATAGCCTATATGGTATCCATTGAATGAGACTGTCAGCTTTTCTGTGTTATAAATATCTTACTGACCTGATAACACTAGAAAAAGCACATGCAGAAGAATAAGAAAATATACTCTCTTGGTTTAAATTGCAGCAAGAAAGATTTGGGTTAGATATCAAGAAAAAAAGCCCTCTTTCTAAGGGGAAGTATAGTTAAAGACTGGAACTTACTTCCCACAGAGACTAAAAGCTCTGTCAGTGTGAGGACAGGTTAGACAAATACCTTTCACAAATGGCTCTTACAAGCCTAAGCGTCCATTGGGAGGGAGAAAAAGCTCTGCTAAGAATTATTTTCATGGAGTAATATGTTACAACATCCCTGATTAAAGACGCGCATTAGTATACCTTTATTCCGGTTGCATCATGCAGTGGTTGAGGTACTTTCTTGCCCTGCTGGATGGCTTTGGGAAGATTCTGATTTATTTTCCTCTTGTGTAAGCAATTCTACCTTGTTTTCTCTTATGGATAGCTTTTACACTTAAGCAAGCCAATAGCATATGCTGTTGGTTTAATTTTTATTCTGCAATAGCAATAGCTCTTACTTTCTTCCTTGCAATCATGTTGGATTTCTCCTTCTCCTAACAGCTTCTTTTTGAAGGTAGTATCTTGAATTTACGGTAACAATTAGGTGCTCCCCTCTCCCACCACCTCTGGATCCACCTCCAAACCAAAATGATATTCCTTTCTTTATAAGACTGGATGTAATACAGACAGATCAAGGAGAAGTAGCTCATTAGTTAAGATGAAATTTAAGCTCTTAGGAACCCCTGTCCTGAGAGGTTTGATATGTAGGATTATACCCAAGGACTAGAGAATGTGATTAGAAAGGGCTTTTTTAAAGATCCCTTCCATCCTTATTTTTGCTGATTTTGTGATCCTCCCAGACTCCTAGTGGGAGTTTGAGTGGCTGGACACTGATCGCAGAGCACCTGGTGGGTCTTGAAGCTGCAGGATGACAAATATGTAGGATGCCTGGAATGGTTTATTTTTCCTGTTTTTGCTGAGGCAAGCATTGAGCAGAACCTAAGTAACAGCAGTTTACAAGCTGTTAATACCAAGTACCCTGAGACTTCAAAAGTGCCTTGCTCTGCTCTGCACAGCTTGGCAGGTTATATTCTTTAAGAGTCGGCATCATTACCTGGACAAATCTGTGACATTTAATTCTGCTGTGGCTAACCTCTGTCCCCACATGAATTGCTCCTTCCCTCTCACAGCAGATTCTCTAGCACAGAATGCACATTTCTAGCTTGCTTTGCCTTGTACTTGTCTGTCCTTCACACATCTGGCTTTTCTCATTATCTTAGCTGTCCTTCTCCACATGCAACTAGGCCCTCTACTCTTTAAGTACTTCAAGTGCATACACATTTGACTCTCGCTTGCACAAGCACTAGTGAAATCTGCTCCTGTTCCTTGATTCACAAAGATTTCCTGATTTTACTTATTCATAACAGCACATGTCTACAGTTGTGTGCGCAGGTAATTATTTAGCATTCCTAATTGCTCAACATAGCAATAAAATATGGTATGTATGTGTTCTTGAGACACTTCATGGTTAAAATATAGGTTATACTTTCTCATATATCCTCATATATCCTATTTTTTTCTCATTCTTAGACAATTTATAAGGATTTTATTGGATAATAGGGAAACAGGACATGTACTACCATATTTGCAGCTAGATGCTTCAGTGCTTAGGAGGAAGCTCTTGCAAGACTGTCATTGTTACTCTAATTTCATAATGTCAGCCATGTGGTAGTACAACACAGTGAAACGTGCCTGGCACACAGCCTTGTGAACTTCCCTTCTGTCCAGGGAACTTCTGGGTAATTATGAGTTGAGTTTGTCTATCTGATCTAATTTATCATTTAGAGGTTTATATCATGCCTATGACTGTGGTATCTAAGCACAGCTGAGATACTGCGAGATGTCTCTTTCATCAACTGCTCATTCCTATGATAAGTTAATGTTAGTGAGCTGAAACCTAGGCTGCTCTGCACAGCATTTTAATCACCAGTCCCTCCTGAGCCTCATGTGTTCTTCTACTTGTCTGGTGGCTTCACTGAACTGGTTTGGGAGATTTGAGCTTAATTGCCAGTGCAGTAAAGATATGTGGTTGAAATATGTGGCCCAGATGATGCTAAATTGACCCAGCTGGTCAACAAGTGGGAAGCTGAGTGGAGGGCTGAGCAGGCAGTTGTGAACATGTGCGCTTAATCCCCTCAGAAATGCACTTGCCGCATCAAGGCTTAGCAACTAGTCTAGGGGGCACAGTGTCTGCTGTGCTAGCCAAAAGATGAGGCTACCTTCTTCTATGGCCAAAAGGGACCCCAGTGGTTGGGGTTCCCAGTCAGCCATCCTTCACCTGCTCAAAGTGTATTTAAAAATTGAAATAAACTCTATGTGCTAAATAAGAAAAAGAAAAAGGAGAGAAAGAATTAAAATAGCTGGTGCCTTGCTCTCTCCTTCAAACAGGCACAGGTGCAGGTCCAGGGAGCAATACATGCATGCACTACTTGTCCTTTTCTGCCAGATGCTGACTGTGAGGGTCCTCAGTTATGGTCAGAACAGCTGTATGGCTGCTTACCCCCATCTGACAAAAAAAACCCCAAAACCCTCACAGCACTGCTCTTGCTGGGGTACTTTGTCACCCAAGCAATAAAGTGGGAAGCTGCTATCTCCGGGTGCTACATTCTGCCTTTCATTTCCCTCCACAAGCTCCCCAGAGTGTTTTTTTTCTTTCATGGCCAGATGAAGCAGTTGTTTGTTTGTTTTGAAGGTGACAAGTGTTTTATGTGAATTCTGGCTGCTTTCAAATGCCAAACCCCAGCTGGGCTTTGAGTTCCAGAAAATAACCGCTGACACCTAATGAGCCTCTAATAAGTGCTTCTCCCTCCCTTCCTGTCATTTAAATAAATAAATGAGTGAAATTTGGGGGCGGTGGGAGGTGGTGTTGGGTTGCCGTGGAATGAAGCTTTTCTGTTTACCCACCGAGCAGGTACACTGCTAAGAGCAGTCGCGCAAGCTTCCCACACATGCACGTTGCCTCTGCCATCGGCGCGTCTCAGCCCTGTCCTGGAGGGCTTTCTTTGAGGAATGAGTGGGGAAAGAGCGAGCGGGAAGTTCGTGCTCAAGCCCAGTTAGGTTCTTGCACTCCCAGCTCCAGCTGACAGCCAAGGTGCTAATTAGTGTCAACTGTGATGGGGGGAAAGGAGAACAAAGGCAAGACTTTGAGAGTTGAAAGTATAGCCAGTGGTGGATTTTTTATTTTCCTGGAATTTCTGGAAGGAATAGTCTACCATGGGCAGCAAGTGTCCTAAATGTACCATCTCTTCAGGGACTGGAGCAGCTTCAAAACAAAAATTTTTACTTGTGGCAGAAGCTATAAGGCAAATGAGTCCCACTCCTCTTTTTTAGACCTCTATAAATGTTATCTCTCTTTACTTAGAAAATATCACACTGTAGAAAATGAAAAGATTGCAATATTTCCTTATGGAAACATAGCAAGAGTGAAAATCATAGCTTATGCTAGATTTTCCTTTTCACATGTCAGAAACATGGAACAATTCTTTATCTCCAGCTAAACTATGTAACTGAGGCATTATGTAAAGACAGGAGGAGATATTTTAGTGAGCTCTTAGCAGGAAATAATGAGAACTGCTGTTAGACAAGCATCTCTATCTAAGTTCTTAAATTTAAGGCTGAGTGAGCTGGGCCTCTTCATCCTGAAGAAGAGAAGGTTGAGGGGAGATCTAATCAGTGTCTATAAATACGTTAAGAGAGGGAGTGAGGAGGAGGGGGCCAGCCTCTTTTCAGTGGCAGCCACTGATAGAACTAGAGGAAATGGCCACAAACTGAAGCATCAGAAATTCCATAGGAACTTAAGGATAAATTTCTTCACAGTGAGGGTGACAGAGCGCTGAAATAGGTTGCTGAAAATCTCCTTCTCTGGAGATCTTCAAAACCCACTTGGACACAGTTCCATGCCACATGCTCTAGGTGACCATGGGTGCACAGAGGGGTTGGACTTTAGAGTCCTTTCGAGATCATCTGATCTCTAAAGGCCCCCTCCAGCCTAAAGGATTCTATGATTCTGTGATTCTTCTGGGAAGACACTCCTGAAATTGCAGAACCTCTCCCTCTTCAATTGCCTATGTCCTCTGTCTCTCAGGAGAATTCGCTTAGTCATGACTAGGATGGGCAGCCTTTTTCTAGAAGCAGGAGTTATTTCTAAGCAAAAAGAACCTCATTTAAAATTAAACTAATGGATAAATTTCATCAAAAAAAAGGACAAAGTTTTCAAAGATTAAACAAGTTTTCTTTTGACGTCTGAAAATGAAGTGTTTGAATTTCTCTGTTTCAAAATGACATTTACTTTCAGTATTTGTTTTGATTTCTCCACTTTTTAACAGGGGAGAAAAAACAAACTTTTTAATTGTGGCTAACGGGCTCAGGTCTACATTTCAGGAGATAAGCGCTGCTGTTGTTCTCAGCTGAGAAAGCTGAGAGACAACATATCTGTTTGACTGTAGTGATGGCATCGCCCATATTCGTCAACTCACTTGCTCAGCAAGTGAGACTGCCAGAGAGATAAGATACCCTCAAACTCTTTTGTTTCTCTCCTTTACCCTCTGGTTTGAACCCAGTTCCTCAGGGCCTTCTCCTTAGATATGCCTCCTTCTCACATGGGTTGTAAACATGGGCACTCCAGACTGATACTCCTGCCTAAACTACCAGCAGGACTTGTGGTCATTGCACAGTGACAGGAGAGCTAGAAATTGACCTTTTATTGTGTGTGTCTCCACAGGTGGGGAAATGGAAAGAAAAAAAGTTGCAAATGAAGTATTATGTATGGCCCCGCTTCGAGCTGTATCCTGACTCTGAGGAACGTGAGGACGATCATCTCAGTATTGTGACCCTCGAAGAGGCACCATTCGTCATTGTGGAGAACGTGGACCCCCTCAGTGGCACCTGCATGAGGAACACAGTCCCTTGTCAAAAACGGATCGTGACTGAGTATGTACCCATGGTTTTTTTTTCCCTCATATTGGGTCCTCCCCTCTCAGAAGAATGTAGAGGGGTCAATACTGGCAAAACATGAAAATGCTCTTCAGAAAAGTCATTTGGGTTTGCACAACCTGACCCAGACTTATTCATGACTGGCCTTGATGGGCTAGTCATCACAGTATGTCCCCTCACCCTCAACCACAGACATTAAATTGAAGTCCATCATGGTGTGCTATGGGAGGAAAGCACACTGATGGCAGATGGGCAGTAAGGAAACTTTCCTCAGTATTTTAACTTCTAATTCTTGTTTAGCAGGAACAAGACTGATGAGGAGCCAGATTACATGAAGAAATGTTGCAAGGGGTTCTGCATTGACATCCTCAAGAAAATCTCCAAGTCTGTCAAGTTTACCTATGACCTCTACCTGGTGACTAATGGCAAGCATGGGAAAAAGATCAATGGGACATGGAATGGAATGATTGGAGAGGTCAGCAGCAAAAGGAGGGCATGGGATGCATCCCTGTCTGGGGCTTATTATTGAGTCTCTTTCCTGGGAAGGCACAGAAGAGACTCTATAGAAATAATTGACCTGGATCCTTTTTGGACATGGGATGAATTAATCTGCTTTGACACTATGAGCATGACCACCTTTCCTGCTCATTAATTAATTATTATTCCCTACAGTGTCACAGACTTGGCCTTCATAGTCAAAGCAAGAGGGCATTATCTATGCATAAAAGAGGCTGCAACCTAGATTAAGCTTAGACTGTATATAAGGTATATAAAGAATAACAAAAGACTTTTCAGTGTGAGAGGGAAGAGAAAGCAAGGACAGAAAAATGAGATAAGGCATCTTCTCAATGCATTATGTGTTTATCCTAAGACCTCTGTGGATTTATATATATATATATCAGCCTTGAGGGGAAGATTAATTTCTAAAGATTTTCTGGAAGAAGAAGGTGTCCTGATGGAACATTAGAAAGAAGAGCCAATAGAAACAATACAGGGAAGGGGAATTATGGGAGTTAAAAGACACTGTGGAAAGGCAAGAAGTTGATAAGGGGTTTACCCGTGATTCTGAAAAGAGGTTAGTCTTAGGTCTGCATATGATCTCTTCTTTTCCTGTCTCCAGGTTGTCACCAAACGGGCCTATATGGCTGTGGGATCCCTTACCATTAATGAGGAGCGTTCAGAAGTGGTGGATTTCTCTGTGCCCTTCATTGAGACAGGAATCAGTGTCATGGTGTCACGTAGCAATGGAACTGTCTCACCTTCTGCCTTCTTAGGTATCATTTTAATCTAAAATTAAAACCTCACCCTATGTTCATCAAAAATTAGGTGAAGGTTGTTTGTGATTCTTAGACTGAAAGTCCCTTTTTAGGATATACCTGTGGGACAGGTATATAAAAATAAACTGTGATGATTTAGTTCCAAATCCCAAGCAAGCAAAATCGAGGCAAATGCAAACACATTACCTAGAAGTTCCAAGACATTTCTCAATACTTCTTCTGTCAGAGAATTGTCTCTCTCAGAATTTTCATCTATGCTACTACATATAGTTTTCCAGTATATACACTAATAGCATATTCAAAGTCAGAAAAAAGTTGATCCAGGTCTTATACTTGTTATGCCATTCTATTTAGTAATAACAATTAGTGAGGAAATTTTGCATTTTTAGAGACATTATTTGTAAAGAAATTAACTTGACCCTCCTTTGACAGAGCAGCTGATGAAAGTTAAAGATCTAATAGAGTTTCTGAAAAAAAGAGTAGTGTCATCAATTCTTTGCTGAGCTAACACCATGCCTTCTAATAAAATTGTTTCTAATGTCCTTCAGTAATGCAGGGCAATCAAAGAATGCAGAAATGATACTGCATTTTCCCAAGGCATCGGTGCCTTCCTAGAATCTACTACTTGGCTTTATAAAATACTTTATGATGCAGCAAACACACTGTATGAGTTATATAATTCCTGTCTCTCTCTATGCCAAGATATTGAGAACATTTACAAACAGAAGTAACTTTATATGGGTAAAGATTTTTTTCCAAACCTCTTTAATTAGGAGTTTCATGGCTACTCACTGTTATGTATTTTTTGCCTTTAGCTATGTCCACCAGTATTGTCAGGACATGTAAAAGCAGCAGTAAAAATAACTCAGTGTTTTTTAAATTGCAAATAAAATGAGGTTCCAATATTGGCTAAAGTCTGGATCAAAGTTCTAAGATTCTATGACCTGGTTCTATCTCACCTTTATCTGTTCAGGCTTGGAGAAGACCTGAAAGGGATTAAATATTTGCAGAATATGAATAATGACATTTCTAGAGTGAGCCAGTGTTCCTGCTGCTACAGGAATGGAGTTGTTGAAAAAGTATAATCATTATGGCTAAACCTCAGAAATCTGGAGATTCTCTTTGGCTCAATAACATCTTGAAAGTTTAGATGCTTGTCTCAGCCTCTGCCAATTCTGTCTGATTTTCCTCACTCTCTCCAGATGGTGCTGGAGGACTTCCTGGGAACAATCTTTTATCAATGTGTTTCATCAGTGCATGTCACAATGGCTGCATGTAGTTCCAGATGGAGCCATGTGTCACAAATGTAGCTGTAAGAATGAGTGCAGTCATTACAGAAAAAGAAATTCCGCATCTTCCAGTTCAAGGAGTTTTTTTTTCAGATCTGGTTGAATGCTTCACAACATTTTTTTAACTTTTTTTTCTTTACTTAACCTAGTTTGTCCCATTTTCATGAAGATCCTATGGAGGGCAAAAGACATCAAGAAGGGGCAAGGTAGCTGTAGTGTATCTGGCCTTTCACCATAACTTTCTCTTCCTCTCCAGAGCCATTCAGTGCTGATGTATGGGTGATGATGTTTGTGATGCTGCTTATAATCTCTGCAGTGGCTGTCTTCGTCTTTGAGTACTTCAGCCCTGTGGGCTATAATCGGTGCCTTGCTGATGGCAGAGGTAAGGGGGATTCATTTCCTACTATGATCTTCTCTCACTTCTAATCCTGATTCCTTCATCAGTGGTGTTTCCTTTGCCTAAAACATGATATGGATCTAATCCACTCCAATCTGTGCATTCTGACTAAAGAGGGCAGGGAGAGAGGCGGAAAAATGGCTCTGAAGAGAACAGATGTGTAAAATGGATAATTTGCTTGGCTCAGGAGACCGAGCTGTGTCGCCTTTCATTTCTAAAGCACGTACGAGCTCTAATTCATTTCTCATTGAGGGGAAATGGGTTCTGGTAGCTGGTGCTGGCAGTGCCTGTGGTGCTGCTCTCTCCGAGGCAATCAGAAGGCTCTGCATTTTCAGTCTGTCCTTCAGTACTACATCTCACTTAAGAGCGAGCTACTCTGTTGGCCTCGGCATACTTTTATATTCTCCAGACTGCACATCTGTCACCTGGGCATATCTCTCCCCTGCTTGGCTCTATGACTTATCAAAGCCAATTGAGTAAGTGAGAAGCTCATTGTTCTGGGAGTGGACAAGAGAGTATTTTATAGGGAAAGTAGGAAATTGGGAACTAGTGAACTGTCTCCAGACTTTCATCTTTTTTGCACCTCTGTTGGAGGCAATCTTAACCCCAGTCAACCGCACCAAACCTATATAAGCATGAGCGTAGCCAAGGAAATAGATAAAACATGGAAGGCTAATATAAAATTTCGGAGAGACAAGGTATCACCATAGGAAAAATGATAGGCCCTCAAATTGTACCAGAGGGCTCCTATGCTGAAGGGATGGGAGTATCTAGAGGGAAATCCTTGGAGTAATTCAGGCAGCAATCTCCCATACATTTCCTCTTCTGCTCAAATTGAGCAGATTTTGGTATGAGTTCCTTCTAATGGAACTAGCATATGCAGGGAATCTGAGACCACAGAGAAATATGTAGGATTTCACAAGTTTTCACGTGTAGTGCTTCCTTAGCAGACACAGCAGTTGGCTTCAGCTCTCAAAGGTGAACATGGGGAAAAATAGCTTCTGAAACCCATATTCTGCTCCTGGCCTATCCAGGACAGACCCAATGATTTTCTTGAAATAAATGAGAATATTTGCCACTTATATCTCTTTAATAGAAGCAGCAAATGGGGAGAGTGATTTGGGTTCATCTGTGGTTTATGTGTCTTCCTCAAACTGTGTAATAAAACCCATTTACAGAGGTAGTTGGATAGTCTTGTTATTTTCAGATGATGCTCTTCCTTGTACCTATACAAGCACTGTGAAGGTCATATTTTGCACCAATTTATGCTGAAAATGCGAAGACAACAACCCTCTTGAACAGTTGGAAAGGGTAGAGGGCCTTTTATGACCAAATCCTACTTCTGGTGATACCACCTGAATCAAAAAAATAATCTTTCAACTTTCAGGTCCTCCAATCACATACCAAAAAAAAAAAAAAAAAAGATTTTTCACAAGGTTTCATCAGAAATCTTTTGAGAGGTAAAATCTTTTTATTTTTATTTAAGAAAAAAATACTTTATATTTAAAAAAGCCACTTTCCAGGGTCACACTTTGCTTGGATACAGTGTTATGAACATCGGTGCAGATTCTTCTCATATGGGAATAGAACCTGCTGTTATCTCTGATGCAAATAGAAAGGCAGACCACTTATTAAGAGGTGCTCACCATGGGATTTTGTTTCTCAATTGCTCTAGAGCCAGGAGGTCCCTCTTTCACCATTGGCAAAGCTATCTGGTTGCTGTGGGGGCTGGTGTTCAACAACTCTGTGCCAGTGCAGAATCCCAAGGGTACTACTAGCAAGATCATGGTGTCTGTGTGGGCCTTCTTTGCTGTCATCTTCCTGGCCAGCTACACTGCCAACCTGGCTGCCTTCATGATCCAGGAAGAATACGTGGACCAGGTGTCTGGCTTGAGCGACAAAAAGGTAATGGATCCACTTGAACACTAAACCCAGCCTTTTCCACAGAGAAGGCTGCTCTCTCCTCTCTTCTCTGCTTTTACTGGTGACGTGTCCATATTTTTCAGAGTCATAATGCTGTAGTCCCTAATTGAAATAGTGCATTTGCCCTTCTCCCGTGTTCAGTCATGCTTTTACATATTTAAAATACTTGAGGAGTGAACTAGGGAAACAAGACCGAACTGTACCTGCTGGTATGATCCAAAACTACACCCTAACTGGCAACAAAAATGATTTACTGGAGTTTTGGAGATGATGTGTTTAATGGTTGTATCCTGTTTCTTTTGGGAAAAAATGATTTGTCTGTGTGGGAACTGCAGCCACTTGAATAGCAGATATGATCGGTTAGTTTATTCTGGGGACTAGTTCTGCCCATGGGGGTAAATCATTTTGACTGTTGATTTACCATTGCCTGTATTTTAAGTTATTCTCTCTTTCTTTTTTCAAGGTTTTTGGAGGTTTAGCATATCCTTCCCTGTTCAGAGAGTGCTTTTCTGCCTTGTTTACATGTGCTGCATTTTGTTCTAACAGAGCATTTTCTTCTGCTGGGCTTTGCACACGGAGGATTTTGCGGAGAGTGTTCATGCATGCAAGCACTGTTTGGCTTACAAAGGTCTCACTGTGCACACCACTTTTTATTTTGTTTTGCTGTGAGGTTACTCACAAGGAATTGAGTGTTATGAGACTTCCTTGCCCATGCTGAATTCATTACAGAATCACTGGGGCTGCTTCAGAGGTCACATCATTTTAGGACAACCCCATAGCAGTAGGCTGCACACACTGCTATTTAGAACAGCAGCAAGAAATGGACTATATGTATTAGTTACTACTGCTGGACTGGTTATAATTACTGTCTCCTGAGTCCTCCATGGTAGACTAGAAATAAATAGTGGCCAGGTCCCCTGTGCATGCAGTGTCCTATGCAGTAGTTTAGAAAATCCATAGCATGTTCATTTTAAAGTCCTCCCCCTCCCTCCATTGTTTTGATCCTGGAATGAAATACGACACAGACTAACACAATCCATGGAGAAGTCCTGCTGTTGTTTGTTTTCATTTCAGCCTCAGTTGCATTCCTCTGTGATAAGGCAGAGTAGGGAGATATTTTCTTTATCAGAGGGAGGTTGTTATGGGTGTGGGAAGCTGACTTAAGGACTCTTCTGAGCTACCTTATGGGGACTCCTTAGAGGCAGTGAACTCCCTGAAACTGAACGGCACTTGTTTAAAACCCGACAGCCAGAAAAAGAGTTAACATTAGTTTGTCATCATTAGGCTTTCAACTCTTTGAGCTAGATGGGGTAGTTCATACCTATAAGCTATTGTTTCAGGCTGTGCCTAGGCTCACAGAGAGTGCTGCTCTTTGATTCTCATGTTTTTCAAGGTATTCTTTGTACCTGCAGAGATATGTGTATGAAATATCAATTGAAAGTGAGAACTCCTGGAGCTTGATTGAGCCTTGGATACAGATCTTTGGGCCTATTTTGGTCAATATCACTGTAGGGTCCCCTGTGTGCATTGCATTGAGGTCATTTTCTTCCTCTTTTATTTGCTGACATGACAGGGTTTGCTTTTGCTATCATAAAGCATATATGCTGTGTTTCTTGGGGAAGAACACATCACAGGCATGCCTCAAACACAGTATTTAGTGCAAGTGAAATGTTTGGATAAAATGGAGTTTTACCACAGAATCTGGAATCAGATAAAAACTGCCAAATAAAAACTGAAAGGCAACTGCTGCCTCTGAAAAATATTGGCAGGTGGGAATGATTCTGTCCAAAAGACCTGAGTGAATAAGCTTGATCTTCGGGGCTAATGAATTTACACTCACTTCATGTGTGCAGCCAGAATTTCAGAGAAGCCATCCAGGCATCCTTTGTGCTGTTTCAGGATGTCTGGGTTTGGGAAGAATTCATCCTTTTGAATATCCTCTTTTTTTTTCCTCTTCCAATGTGTGAACACCGCTTGTATTTCACTTACCTCCTCAGTGTAGTCCTAAAGTGGGACTCAGGTAGTGCTACATCTCCTGAACATGGCTGAGTTCTACCCAAGGGAGATGGATGTGTGCTGTGCTCTTCTCTTTTCCTGTCACTTTAAACTGGTCAGTTCAGTCTTTCAAGACAGTTGCTGACCAGTGCCAGGAGACCAACAGGAAAGCGTATGGCTCTCAGATCCTTCATCTCCAATGTAAGAACTCATTTCCTTGGCAGGGCTGAGATATAAACCTCTTGACCTGCTGTGTCAGCTGGGTAAGGCACCTATATCCAGCAGAGGATGTAATCCAAACTGATATATAGGGACTGGTATATTGTTCCTCTTTCCCTAGACTCAGATCTGCTAGCAGATATGCTGCTTTTGTAGCATGACAGTACATGAGGAAGGTATCTCACTGGCACTGTACAGCTGCCAGAAAGCCAGATGCATTCACAAAGCCCATTACTGTGCCTGCCTGGGGAAAACTTACCAAGGTCAGGCTGGCTACCCAACTACAACACCCACCTAGAAGGCTCTCCTTGGATGCTGCAATCTTTGCCCAAGAAAAGCCACTGCAAGAGATGGCAACCGCTGCTGACCTTTGGTTTCCCCAGAAAAATATGCTGAAATGCTCCTGCTATGTAAGGACCTGGCTTCTTGGCTCTGCCTCAGCAGTTTCTTTCTGGTGACATGCAAGACGGTGATTAATGTCATGTCCCTGCTGTGTGGTGGGGATGCTTGAACAGGCTTATCTGAGCAGGACAGGAGCATGTATCCTTGTGCAGGGGTAACAGATGGGATGGAGGGTGGTTGCAGTCCACCTTGAGCTTTGTGACATTTGCCACTCTGTCCTCTAGCTCTGAGGATTCACTCTGGTAAGCATCCATCCTGCTCAGTGCTACTACTCTGTTCTGCTCAGCTGTTCAGGAATGGATGCCAGAACTGACCCAGGAAACCACATCCCTTTGGCTGTTAACTCCTCCACATTAACCCTTGCAGCTGCTAAATTGTATTTAAAATGATGGCTCATAGCTGATTTCTCTTATAGCTGCGAACAGTTTTGGAGAGAAAAGCCTGGTCCTCCTTGAGAGCATCAGTGGCCCCGTGAATCTTGGTTGGATAGGAAATCCCTTTCCCCCTTTCCATGTGCTCCCTGTGCTCTGGCGTGGTGCTGTGGGGCTTGCTGAATCGCCCTCCTCCTGCACAGATGCCAAACCAGCACCAACCGTGTCCGCCTGTTCGCTTTGCTCAGCCAAGCGGAGAGGCTGGATCTGCTCCTGGAAGTGGTGGAGCTGTGCTGGCATGGGGCAGCCCCCCGCTGCAGCACTAATGAGCCGATGAGCCTAGGCGGAGTGCTGTGCAAATGCAAACCCGCCGCTTCAGGCTGCACGGGGGTCCCTCATGGCCCAGGCCCCCTGTGAAAGGCCTGCTGGCAACGCGGCCTGTCGCAGGCTACTGCAGCCTGTGCCCGGGTCTGGATTTTGTCTGGCTGTAATCAGGAGATATAACCCAATTTCCAATACTGGGAAAGTTGCAGACGCATTAGAGAAACAAGCGCCTGCGGGATTTCAGTCTAACGAAGGCAATAAATACAGGAAAGATTATATAAAATGGACAAATGTGTGAAATAATCTAATAACTGCACGTAATTTCCATTCATAAACAGTAGGAATGGAAGAAAAGGAAATGTGGATGGCCAGCAGGGCATTTAAATAAAATAATTTAGAATGCACTAGTTTAATAGTAATAATAAAATAGTATCCATGCCTAAGGATTAGCTGAAAATGCCAAAGAAGCTTGTAAAGTATCAAAATGGTAATTTTTAATTGACATAAAAAGGAGAGAAATGGATTTCTGCATCTCTGCAAATTAATACAGATTGATGGAATACTGGGTGTATTTGACTTATTTGCTTTTTAGTATGTTCATGGAATTTTGAGAAGAGGGGCCTTTTTCTGTGCAGAATAGGTCAGATATGGATTTTTTCCAAAAGCTTAATTTTGGAATCAAAACTACTTGATAGTAAGATTGCAGGAAGGAAGAAGAAAATTCCGACATTTTCCAAATATCTCATTGTGAAATACTTGAAACAAAACATTTTGTTTGATATTTTTGATGCATATTTTACTTGTCATTCTAAAGACACTACTCATTTAAAAATTGACCTACATTTTAAAAAAGATTTTTTCTTTAACAAAGGAAAGGGATGAAATGAGATAACCAGAAAACAAAGCAACAGATTATTTTAAGTTGAATAAAACATTTCAGGTTGATACAAAATGAAAATTTCACAGAAATACCTGCAAAGAGGAATCTGCTTTTCTCCTCCAGTAATAGATGCTTGGCCATGGAACTGAAAAATGAATTATTTCCCACATTATATTCTGCAGCACATTAAATCTAAATTATACAAGAATCCCAGATATTCAGAACAGTTAAGCATGTGCTTAACTTTGTGCTCATGAGTGGCGACATTAAAGTCAATGAGCTATTATTCACATGATTGAAGTTAAATGCTTTTCTGAGCTTGCAGATTTGGTACAACAAATGCATGCTCTGGAGAAGGTTAGGAGAAACATAGAACAGTGTTCACAGATTTTCCATGGAGATCAAAAGTGGAGCTCAATCTTTCACATCATAAGGTCTCTTAGAAGGAAGAGGGTCTATAGAGTGGCTTGAAGGCAGCACAAATCTTCCAGGGGATCATGTGTTACTGTCAAGAAACATTTGTGGTACTTTTATGGATTCCTGCTTGACACAAAGTAAGCTTTATGTGGGAGTCTCCAAATGCAGAATATATACAGTTCTTTCAACGGCACTATGATTTTTATTGTTCAGGAAACCTTTGTGGAGATTATGAATTAGCTAGACAGAATAAGACAATGCAACTTTAAATTCTATCCTCCTGAATATGAATCAGAACCATTTTAAAATATGCAAAAAGCCCTAACCTAGGACACATCTTACTAGGAAAAAAAAAAGAAAAAAGGAAAAAGAGGAAAAAAATAAAAAAAAAACACCAAAAATTATGTCATGAGTTATGTCATGCAGTGGAGTTAAATTTTGCTTCACAGCATTTCTATAGGAGGAAATCTTAACTGCAAATAGGTTGAACTGTGTTCAGCCTTGTGCTTAAAAGTAACCTTTATATATAACATCTGTGATGCAGGCTAGTGATTGATATAAGAAACATTGATTCACTGTGAAATACAGAAAATTTAGAGGAATTCTAAATTTTATGCTTTAAAGTCCAATGACTGCTATGTACCTACTTGTAAATTGTCAGTTACTATAGTATGCTCTATATAGAAATGCTATATAGTACATTATGTATTTTATTTCTTTAAATACATATCAAACCCAAATCTTCATATTAATAGCTTCTAAAATATATAGCATATTAAATGGTGGTAACATGTATCTTGCTAACTGATGATTTACACTTTTTTATACATAGATATGATCTCTTTTTTTTTTAGCTGTAGATGGGTACATTTATTGTAAGTTTAGTCATTCAGCATTCTTCAGATTGGCATGATATTTATGCTTTGAGAGATGCTACGAACAAACCTCTGTGCTGCTATGCTGAAAAGTGATTCAGTAGTTTTTAAACTATAAATGTTTAAAACAGTAGGTTTGCAAGCATTCCTGCTCTTCTCCCCCCGCTTCAGTCCTACTTTCTTTGTCAGTCTCCCTCTTTTTTAAGCTCAATGCTGAGTAGCGTAGAACAGCAAGGAGACTGTGATACGCTTGTGCCTTGACTCAGTCTCTCAGGATTCTCTCTGTCAATCTAGAGGAATTTAGTGGAAGTAGAAATTTGTAATGGGATTCTTCAGGATTAACAGCAGTAAAAAGGTGTTTTAGTCAGTAACTTAGGCAGGTGTGATACTTGGAGTGTGGATATGCTAAGTAAGACTGTAGGCTTAAGTTATCCTTGCTGTCAGGGGGAAGAACACAACTCCTTGGGTTCTGCAGGCAGAACAGGTGAGAATTGCTGTAGGAGTGGATGTGGCACAGTTGTAGCTTGCAGCTTTGTATTCCTCTATACTCACTGCCTATATTCACTCTATATTCTTTCTTCAGGCCTCAGTCACTGTTCACTGTTCCTTTTTTTTTCCTTTTTTCAGTTGACTCTTGGAATTAACCCCTTGGAAACTCTGGGCATGTTTGGTCACTTTTGTGTTAATTGTTTGGCAGTCAGGAAAAGGCTGTCTCTGAGAGTTACATAATGGGGCGAAGGGAGGAGAGAAGCACAGAATCATCCTGTTTTTCACGTCAGGATAAGTCAGCAGAGAGGGAGGCAATGAATATTTTTATTTATTATTTATATACTGCCATAAATGTACTTGGTATTCTGCAGTCAAATAAAAGACAATGGTCCTGCCTCTAGAGCTGGCAGTGTGAGAGATAAGAACCTTCATCTGAGTGGTTGGGATTGAAATGGTTGAATGGTTGGTGGGAAAGGGTGAGAGAATAAGAGCTACAAGATCATCAAAAACACAGCAGCCTTTCCTCACATTTCATTGCATTACCCTAGCAACTGAGACATTTAAAGTTATTTGTGCATAAATTAGTTATTTGGTAAATGTTTGCGAGTTGTATGTTCCCAGGCATTTTTACATGACCTGGTGGAAAGGAACCTTGCTTTTTCCTGGTGTTTGGATACTTAAAGTCAAAGTTTTCCCTGGATCTTGATGGCCCGATAGGCTCATTTGCTTTAGGTGCAGCAGTTCTAGTATCCCAAAAGAGTGGTATGACTTTTGTTTCTCTGCTGTTACCACTTACAGACAGATTCCCGTCAGGCAGCTTTCAGCTTGAGCCTGAAGGAAGTTCTTATCTCCCACCTTTGGCTTTGTACTGTGATACCCTGCCTAGATCGTTCTGCATTTTATGTTAACTACCTATGTTATAGTGATGCTTTAGAAATTACACAGGTGAGGTATTTCTTTTCTAATTACTTGGATGCAAATTCTGGCTGCACTGAAATCTTTAGGAGATTTGCCAGATTTGCAGGGTTTTATTCTACTGTCCCGTGTTTGATATCTCTGTGTTAATTGCTGAAGCAAGTAGGCTACTGTTAGAAGTCACAAAACAAGAAGCTCTGACCTGCCTTTCTTCATGATGATGGCTACAAAAATGTAAATCCTCCCCTACTAAACTATATAATCTTAATTTCTCAGAAGATTTCAAAATTTGCGAACTATTTGTACCACATGCAAACAAAACAGATTTCAAACTGCTTTATACTTAGCTATCACTTCGCTTCTCAAGGCCTTTTTCATCAGTTAATTTCTTCCCTCTGAAGCAAAATCTACACTACGAATGATATTAATGTGAGTGGAGTAACCAGTGTCTTTCTTACCTGACAATTTCTGCGCCATGCTTGGCTAATATTATTCAGTATAGGCTTTTTGTCCCATTTGAGAGGGAAGCTGACTTCCAAGGATGAACTATATGATGCTAAAGTAGATGAATGATCTTTATCTTTTACTCACAAGCATGCAAAAGCTATGTGTACTGTACTTCCCATAGTGGACTTAATTGTGACAAGTATGACTGTACTCAATACCTATCTACTAATATTAGGATTGTGGAAGGAGCTTTCGTGTCTGGCTGATGAAGGTCAGTAGTTCCACTATAGGCCTTGTTCTCTGGTCAGTCCTGAGGAACCTCCCGTAATGAGATTGATGTGAAGCTGAAAGCTTTCTAAAAGTGCCATGAGGATGTTTCAGAGCCTTTTTTGGGTGAAGAGGCTACACAGAGAGTCTGCATATTGTCCACACCCTCTCAGCAGGTGAGCGGTACAATCCCAGGAGTTGCCTGGTTTCTTGGTCATGGATGGATTCAGCGTGCATGTTGTGCTCTGATCCTGCAGTGACCACATAAGCCTGATCTGTCTCTAAAGCCTGG
Source organism: Nothura maculosa (assembly GCA_032353885.1). Taxonomy (NCBI): domain Eukaryota; kingdom Metazoa; phylum Chordata; class Aves; order Tinamiformes; family Tinamidae; genus Nothura; species Nothura maculosa. The sequence goes on along the minus strand of JAUBOD010000647.1, from coordinate 325,855 downwards.
ACCAGCAGAAAGGTTGTGTGGTCCCAGTAAGCTTGTATAGGTCTGGCTAGGGAAGACGCTGGAGCCCTGAAATGCCATCTGTTCAAGTTGAGACTGTACTGCCTGAGGTTTATGGTGTTCTGCTCAGAGCGTAAGCAGCACAGAGCTATCCAGCTTGCAAGGAGGCCACACAGTCCTACTGTGTTCATTGCTCTGGCAATAACCGCATGTGATGGCGGCCTCTACCACCAATTGGATCTCTGCTTTCATCTGAGTTATTTTACAAGGACAACTATTTTTAAGGTTGCTATTTTTGAACTTCTTTCTTTTGCTTTCTCCTGCCTCCCCTCACACACCTCTGTGTGTCCCTGGGTTGCTTTGTTTCCTTCCCTGACCCACCCCTGTCTATTACAACACTAGGCACTCATAGACATTTTCCATTTTGTTTGTGAGTCTGATCACCCCTACATCTTCCTTTAAAATGGTCTTTAATTCATTGCCAACTTTGCGACAGTCAGCTGCATTAATACTGATAACTCCCTTCAGAATCATCTAGAATAATTCATGGGTGAAAACACTATGCAAAGCAAGGCCAGTAAATTTGAAACATCACGGATATTTAATAGTAAGATAAAACACAATATGAAGGTCTGGGCAAGTATAGGGTATTTTTATGCCATCCCAAAGCTGTATTATATCAAATTTGTGTTCTTTGTTTTGTTTTGTTTTATTTATAAATTGAGGCTTATATTATTTGACTGGCAAAGACAAGAAAACTTGAGAATATTCACAGGTAACAAAAGACTGAGTGGCATCATCTCTTTAGTCTGCCCTACTGACAGATTATTGTACCAATGCTGTGATTTAAGGCTGAAATATGATTTTCTGCCTATACTGCTATGTTGATACATTCCTACTTTGGATGCCCTTGCAGCAATGTAAAAATGCTCTGTACCAGCGTACTAATAGATTGGTCTCCCTGCTAAGAATCTGTAGAGCACTTTACCAGGATAGGCAATAGATTTTGTGTGCTTGTATACATGACCAAACTGAATCAGAAAAAGAAGAATGCAGGAAAAGTCAAGAAGATGATGCTGACAGTGATAATTTCAGAAGCAAGTTTGTCATCTTCTGAATGCAGACCAAGTCACAGTTCTTACCTTAAAGTCCTTGCAAGCTGCATCTAACACAACAAAAGACCACAAAGAAACCATAAAATACGAAGTCACTGAGAAGAGTAATAACGAGCATTAACTCTTTCCAGCAGTGCTTTTATCTCCTTGGTTTTGAGTTGCTACAAGCTTTTTAACATGATGTTTTCTCGGCATCTTGGAGTCCTGGTGTGATCACTCTTAGTGGAGTCAACAGCACATTTACCAAACAAAGACAAGGCCAGGAAAGATCCACTGAGCACTGACAGAGGACAGCAGGAAGAGTAGTTGGAGGTCTAGATAATATGGTTTGCAAGGAAAGACTGAAGGAACTGTGCCTTTTTAACCTGAAAGTGAGAACATGGAGAAGAAACAGCTTTTTTGGCCCTAAAGATCAGACTTCAGGGCCAAAAAAGGTAGAATATGGCAGAAAGTAGTGTACTTGGATTGCAGCAGTGAAGCTTTAGTGTGGGTGGTGGGAAGAAATTTCAGGTGGTAGGTTTCCTAGGGAATGTGGAAGCTTTCAGAAGTAGATGTGTTCCGCAACAGGCTAGACAAAGAGCTACAAGGAGCAGTGATGTGTAGGTGAGTCCTCCTGAAAAGAGAGGGGTGGAGCAGGCAGTTTCTCAGGGCAATATCCATAGCTCTGTGATTCTGCGGCGTTGTGCGTGGTTAGCAGTGAAGGGGTTCATTTCTTGGCTGGGTAAGTAAGCAAGGGAACTGAGGGAAGAGATGTTGCTGTGGATATGAGTAGGCTATCAAGAATTAAGTAAGTGCAGGCATAGAAGCACTTGGAAGCCAGACCTAAAAAATATAGACTCAACCTAGATTTATTAATAACTTCTTGCTGAAACTCCTGTGAAAAAGTCTGGCTGGATTTTCAGGCAGTAAAGAAGTAAGAGAGGCACAAGCTGACTGCAGTGACATGTGGCTGAACCAGACCAAGAGAGGACAATCAGGGATGTTTGGACAATGCAGAGAGATTGTGCTAAAATTAACACTTAAGCACAGTCTTTGCTTTGCTTTTCTAGACTGATATGACCAACTCACTAATAAATTATATCTTTTTTTAGAGCCTTTGCTTTTTTAGACGTCAGGCCTGTGTCACAGTAGGTATCTGTTGGTTATACAACTGCCAAAAGAGAAAGTAATGTGCTGGCTTCTAGGAGCCTATGCAAAAAGATGTAACTACATTGGTGGGCAAGTTCAAGAGTGTGGTGGGTTCTTTGAGCAGTCAGTTCTCATGGCTGCTTTTTCCCTGTGCTTCAATGGCAGAAGCTGTGTTGAGGGCCAAGTGCTCCAGTGGTGAGATTCATTTGTGCAAAGGCAGATGTCTAGAGCCAATTCAGGTGCAGTTGAGTATCCAAAACATCCTGAGAGGAGTGACGGATCTGACAGTCTAGAGGAAACCTGGAGCCTTGGCGGGAGAAAATTTAGTCTAAGGACCTTGGACCTTATGAAGTGTGAGTTGTCCTCCCCAAAAAGCTGTGTAGATGCACTGCACACACGTGCGCATGTACACACCACTCACAGTTTTACCAGCTCATTATGTTATCCAGCAGGGTTTTTGTTGTTATTGTTGTTTTGTTTTTAGCAATATAAAAGAAGATCCCTTGACAAAAGAGAGCCTGTTTTTTGCTGTGAGAGCTTGCTGAGTTTCGGAGACTGCTTTCAATGCGATTGGCAAACACTTTGCAGTGTAAACACGGCCTACATCAGGCAGACAAATAAGTGCAGATGCGCTTTTCTGTGGGAACCATTTGGTGATAGACAATATATTTAAAAAAAATCATCAAATTAATTGTGGCCAATTAGACATAACCCCTTCCTCATTCCTGAATCCCCTCCAATTTTGGCTGCCTGAATGGGAAGAGCTCCTATCACCTGTTTCATTATGCAGATTGATATTCGAACATCTGAGAACAGTGCTGCTTTCTGCACGGCAAGGCTCCAAATTGCTAATGAAATGGCTCTGCCAGACAAGTCACTTAAAACTGTGCTCACTGCTGCTACTGACAGCTCTCATGGCGAGTTGCAGGAGGGAGCGCGAAAGGGACTCTCCACTCTGAATGTGCTAATAGCCTCCAGCCTGTGTGTTTATTGCTCTCCAGAGTGGTAAGATTGCTGGTCTCTGACTCAAAGAGGTTACTTTCTCAAAGCCAGTGTCAGATTTGGACTTAATGCAGCCCAATTTCAGTTTGCAGAAAGAGAGATCGAACAGGTGAGAGCAGCTGATGGGCTCTGAACTTATGTGTTGAAAAGCCACTCCAGCTCTTTAGGCATGCTGAATGCCTGTTTCTCATGCCCAGATAAGAAGGCATGAGAAGGACTCCAATCTGTGGCTTTCATCTTCCACCAAAAATGTGATGGGAAGTGAGCTCTCTCAAGAATCTTCTCCCATGGGTGAAAGGAAGCCGTATCATCTTGTACAGGATGGCTATATTGCATGGCTGAGGCCATGTAAGGAGTGAGTAAAAGGCTTCAGCTGGAGATAAACCTCCTCCTGGGTTTATTTGGATGCAGGAGTACAGTCAAGCGCTATGGGTTCCTTCCAAGCAGTGACCCCTCAAGGTAGATATGAAGAGGCAGGTAGGGCCTGTGCTGCAGGGAAATGTGAATTGGAAGTTAAGAGTAGATATGGAGAACCTGTGCAGCCCTGTTTGCTGCTTCCTATGACACTTTGCAGCTGAGATTTGCTCAGCAACTGGTGAAGTCGTTATGCTTAGTCTTCCCTCCCCTGTTATCACAATATTTCTAGATGGAGCTTCACAAGGGCTCTTGTTAGTGAATACCTGGGGCAGAGTGGCTATGATTTAGGTCCTTGGCAAAAGTAGCATTTATTTGAAGTGATGGAAGAGCTCTCTTGGTAATCTAAATCCTGACCATTTCTGTCAATATCCATAGTTAATTCCTTTTTCTGTATTGTGGAGACCTTGAGATTACCTTTTCACAGGCTGCCTCCATGTGATTGCTTCTGCAGCGTGCCTCAGCTCCTGTCTCATCATCTCACAGACTCTTCTTGGACTAGTCTGCCAAATGCCTTACCTCCTCCAGGCCTCAAGGCAGATTTATAACTGGCTTTCCTTACTGAGCTCTTTATTATCAGTTTTTAATTATCAAAGTTAATTATCAATTAACTTTCCTCCATATGGATTTTCTGCAATTCCTCTACATGAGCTATTCCACCTTGTTGCCAAGATAAGACACACTCCTCACTTACCCCATATGTTTTCTAGGAAGGCTTGCACGTCTTCCTGCTACTCCACTATGAGTTATGTGGGACAGAAGTCAGTTCAGAAGGAACCATTTCTAGCCATTTCCAGCCATGGAGAGACTCTGTTTTTGGAGAATCCTCCATTCCAGGACAGAGCTGTACTTAACCATAGACAAGCAGAAAACATGGGGACTTTTCAGCAGTCTTCTCTTGCCAGAGGGTTTTGAGCAGGTTACTTCTCACACGTGGAGAAGCTAGCAGCTTTTCACTGTCTCCCTGGGCTGCTGAGTCAACTGGGCATCAACTGCCTTCAGCTTTGCAAACACGGAACCAGGTGGCTGGGGATAAGTGTGTGTTCCTGTTAGGCTTTCAAGTTAAAAATCTCTGGTGTAGGTCCCATATGGAACCTTTTAGATTGCTTCCTGGCTCATTGTCCACCAGGCTATGCTTGAAGTGTGTGTGTTCATGTGAGTGTGTGGGGATGAATTTGCAGATTTGCATTTGCAGATCTGTTCTGACTGAGGAATGAATAGAGGGGTAAGGGATGGTGAGTGCATAGCAGCATGTTCTTTTTTTTAGAAACCATCAGCCTGATTTCCTTCCCTAGAAACATGCTTTTCGAGTTACAGAGAACAGTCATTTACTTAAGGAGGAGTGTTTTCCGTTATTTATTTATTGCTCAGGAGGTTAAGAATGAGATACAGAACCATTTGCCTTTGCTGGTTGGTCTTAAGGTGGGCCTGGGAATGCAGAGATGACAAAGGGTAGCTTGGGAGAGGCATCACTAGCCCATATCACAGTCCAGCTTGACTCACACTTTTCTAGTTTGTGTTAATAAAAACAGTGACAGAAACAAGCAAAACCATAGAGGGCAGAGGTATAAAATAGATCTTGGATAAGGTCTCTTTTTCCCTTAATACCTTTTGGGCCCAGAGAGGCTGTCATAGCTTCTACAGACGATGGGCTGCAGCTACACGTATGCTGCCTGTGCCTGTCTGCTGCTTGTCCAGCTGCCTTTCCCAAGGTGGACTTGGTGGGAATGGGAGATTCCCCTTCATGCACATTATTGGGCCTATAGCCTCCGGGAATATAAGCTGCCCAGTTTATAACTCCCGGTTATAGCATGTCAGGAGAGAGAGTGTGTTCCTTTGTGCCTAGTGTGGCAATGTCCTTCTCACAGTGGGTCTCCTAAGCTGCCGCTCTCATCAGCTTGGTAAAAGAGAATAATTTTAGCATGCTGCAGTGATTTTTCTCTCATCAAAGTTTGCTTTCATTACCAGTTTTGATGGCTGTGAGCTTGTCTTTGTCCCTTGAGAGCATGACAAGGTTCTAAGAGGCACCTTCCTGCCTGCTTTATGCTATGTGAAACCTCTTCCTTTTTGGTGATGTGCCAACCTGTGTTTCAGCAAACAGACTTAATGCTTCATTTTGTCTTAAAGCGGTAGGTCACATGTTCTCTCTCACATGCTCATGTATGCACATACAAGTGAGTATGTCTCATCCAAACTGGAGAGAGAATTCACTGCCCAGCCAAATGAGTTGACTGGTGCCAAGAAATAGGTGCCATACATTTATTCAGGGCCACGACCTGCTCACAGACAGAGCTCCTAATCCATGAAATGAGACAGAGCAGCCTCATTCGTGAAATGCTGTGAACAAGATGCACTGATTTCCTCCCTCTAACAATGGACTTAGCTATTTGTGTGCTACATTTAATAACTTTGGGGTCTTCTTCTAGGTTCACTGGGTTCTGCACTGAGTTTCAGCCAAATTCAAAGAGTCAGGCTTGACTGTGTTTTTGGTGCTTTAGGAATAGAATGTAATCATGTTTCTACCATAAAAATTGGTAGTATACAATAGCATGTATTCACTTACTGGGTGATCTGTTTTGTTAACTAGGTTTTGTCTGGTTATTAGCATGTTCTTAACACGCTGTTTAAGATCTCCAAAAATACAGTGTAAACTGAGAGTCACCAATAAGTATAAGGCAAAATACTACTTGATGTATCTAGAGGAGAGCTTTCCTCCATCTAACCTACCTATGTCTGTTTTGGTTTTTTTTTAAGTGCTTATTTAGTTCTTGGCCTACAGTTCTCTGCTTCTTCTCATCTGCTAGTTCTGTGTGTTATAATGGGTGTATATACTTGGCAGTCTAAATTTTACTTCTCATAAAACCCCAGAGATTATTGCTTATGACTTGAATTAAGCAAGTGTCATATAAAATCTCACAGCTTTGCAGCTGTAGGGGAATGTTATGATGAATGTGTTTCTGGGGAGCAGCAAGAGGTTTGGAGTATTCTTTCTGCCAGCTCTGTTCTGGGCATCAAATGTTACTAGTGCCTTGCAACCATTAATAGGATTTCACTTGGGAAATTTGCCCAAGAGTTTGAAAGCTGATCTTTCGTTCAGTGAATCAGGCAGGAGGTGTTCTGAGAAGCATCACTTTTCATTAATTATTTTTCTAGTTCAATCAGAAAGTGCAGAGGCATCCACAGAACTGGAAAAGATGCTTCTTAGAGTCTAAATGGCACTGTATAGATAAAATACACAGATTTTATTTTCTTGAAAATATTTCCTTAACTGTGTTTCAGCCCCTTCCCTCTCCCCCTATCCCCATTAGCTTTTCTTTTTCTCTTTTATCTAGCCTCCTTTTAATCTTTGATCACTGGCTATTTTATGTGCTTAATCCAGATTGGACCAAAATATGAGATTGCTGAATTTCATTACTTGTTGTTTTTAGACACTAACAGGAGCTGTTTGCATTTGAAAAAAGTGAGATGTAATATCCTCTCAGTAATGTTTTCCATCCGATCTTAAAACAATATCACAACCACCTTTCATGTTACAATGCACACAGGTTCTCTGAGGAGAAATTGTTCTCCCAGGTGGATGACTGCTTCATGCTGAAAGATGGTGAGATTTGTTTTTTTCTCTGTCTCTCCAGTTCCAGAAACCTAATGACTTCTCACCCCCTTTCCGCTTCGGGACGGTTCCCAATGGCAGCACAGAAAGGAACATTCGCAACAACTACCCTGAAATGCACAGCTACATGGTGAAGTTCAATCAGAGGGGGGTGGATGATGCCCTGTTCTCGCTGAAGACTGGGTGAGGCTTTCTTCTTTCAAAATTGCAGCAGAAGCCTGACTTTTCTCTTTAGTTGTGTAGGCGTTTTTTAATGCAGTTTGGGCAATGAGTCTCCATTATCATTTCATGGTAAAAACTCTAGCAAGAGAGCCCTGGCACAGGCTGCCCAGGGAGGTTGTGGAGTGTCCTTTTCTGGAGATCTTCCAGACCTGCCTGGATGCCGCCCTGTGCTCCGGGTGTCCCCATGGAGCAGGGGGGTTGGACTGGATCATCTCTAGAGGTCCCTTCCAACCTCAGCCATTCTGTAATTCTCTGACTGTGAATATATAGAACACAAGAGAATACTTTTGTGATTATCTTAGCTATTTTTTACATTAAAAAAAAAATCTGTATAAGAATTTCTATTTGAAAAAAAAGAAAAAAAAAATCTTACATAGCCTTGTGTATATTAGACTTGTTTCTACTAATCCCAGTGCTCTTGCTTCTGCAAACTGTTTCATGCCAGTGGACCTTATGCGTACACAAGAAAAGCAGAGTTCTGTGGGCAAAGTTTGTTTCAAACCATTTGCATTATTATCCAGAAATTCCTTTATTTTCCCTCCGTATGTGTATAAAAGATTATGTTAATTAGGGAGCCTTGTCAGACTAATCCCACCCCAGTGTATCAGCAGCTAATGCAGTGTAATAGAAGGTGTGCTTGAAGCTAATAGTTTGCAAGTGGCCCTTCCCTCTGGAATATTTTAGCATCAAGAGCCTAACAAATGCTGTTTGAATAATGAAGTGTATAAAATCTGAGCATTTGTTTGGGTAATTTAGGAAATATAAAAAAATAAAATCATTAGGAAAATATACCTTTGAATAGCTCGCCTCATTTTAATAGCAATGAATCTGTAAAAGAGCTAACCTAAAATACCCTTAATGTCTACGAGTCCTTGATGCTTATGATCAAACACCTCCATCCACAATTGACCGCTTTGGTTGTTAGAACCTAGCTTTACTGATAAAAAGGTCATTTTTCTTTACACCCGCATTTCATCCATATGAGAAAGTTCATTCCAAAGCACGAACAAAGATGTTCAGCCAATTTAATTACTAGATTGACTGGATGTTTCTAAACCTGTTTGCCAGGATCAGAAGGTGCACAGACCATTATAAATGATTGTACCATTATTGGATGCCATCTTCAGAAGGTATATTTGCCAGTGTAGTCATCATCCAGGAAATAAATATGCTTTGTCCTGGAAATATATAGATGAATTAGAACTCAACACTTACTGTAGATGTCATCTTGGCTTCATACCCATCCTTGGGCACACTTCCCTGCAGATAAGCACTGGGACTGAAATAATCACTATTCTGAAAATATATGTGCAGGAGCAGGGTTGGAAAGACAGTGTAAGATTGTGAAGGTCTTTGGTCTTTTTTTCCGAAAATGCTTAATTTCAGAATTAGGACATTTACTCATTGGCTGTCTCTGATCATGTGGAAAATGCACCTTTCTGAGACTCCCCCCAAGACCAAATGACTTTCACTGCTGGGGTGAAAGAAAGATTCTCAGCAGTCTGTTGTGCTATCTGTCCTTCCCAGCCAATAATGGGAATGTCTTTGCGTTAAAATGGAATCTTTCTCTTGGTTTTCAGCTAAGCACTTTTTATTAAAATTCTACTCAGCATGGCAAACCATAAAGCTGTTGTCATGACCAATTGACATTGATAAAGATCCAGTAGGACTTTTCACAGTAACTGGGGAGTTAAATACAATGTCCTAGCTACATTTAATTTAAGAAATTATATTTTGCATAGCTAAATCGCACCAGCAGTTTGGAGATAATCTTTTCCTTACTCCAAACCCTGTTTCACTGTGTAATATTGATACACTCTCTAAAGTATTTTATGTTCCTGTGACATGAAATGCATTATAGAAATTTAAGCTATTCTTAGGACTGTTGATATCCCCATGACTTTTCCTTCATTCATCTTTACCTTGCAGTATGTGTCTATTCCAAATTTTATTTCAGATCAGAAATGTTGATTATCAAAGAGTCAAAGAGAAATATGGTCCTCATTTATAATCTAGATCCACCTGAAAACAGTGTATAGGCACAGACTGTTGTTTCTTCTGATGAAGCTGAAGATGCAACCTCTTATCTGGAAAAGGTTCATTTCTGCCTTAGGCTAAGCTGGGAATACCTTTGCACTCCTGCACATTCTGTCTTTTCTGTACTATACCCCTCTTCTTTCATTCACCTGTGCAGGAAGTTGGATGCTTTCATTTATGATGCAGCAGTGTTAAACTACATGGCTGGCAGAGATGAAGGCTGCAAACTGGTGACAATTGGCAGTGGGAAAGTATTTGCCTCCACTGGCTATGGTATTGCCATCCAAAAGGATTCAGGCTGGAAGCGCCAAGTTGATCTTGCCATTCTACAGCTTTTTGGAGATGGTAAGTGTTAAGAAAAAGAGGAGTTGGAGCAATTAAGCAATACAAAACTCTGAATATATGCAATGGATGTTCCATTCTCCTGACTTTTGTGAATCAGACGTAACTAAAGAACAGAAGATTAATTGCAAAGGTTTGTTACAGACGTTGTACCAGAAATGTGTAGGGTAGTACTTATTTTATAATGTCCGTGGAGAGGTAGCAGTAATATGAAATACAACTTCAAAAGCATTTGAGATCTCTTAGAACAAATTCAGATATGTGTTTGAAAAATATCTTGTGAAAACAAGATTTCTTTCACAAACTTTTCAGTACCTTCAGGGTTTTGCCACGACCAAAATGACAAATTATACTGGACTTTCCACATCATCCCACATGTTACGCATCTAGAAAGAATCAAGTCATGTAGAAATTATCAAATTAAGAAATGAATGTTTCTGGAGGAAATAATTAATTCATTACCCAAAATCTCATATAAAAATGGATGGACTTCAGACTCTGAAGTATACTTTGGTGTGAAGTGTTAATCAGCATATTATAGTTAGCTGGTTCATCTCATCCTTAATAGAAAAATAGCTAATATTTAAAAAATTATTCATGAATGACAATTTCCTTCTTCAAAAATATTTATTTAGCTATCCATTTTCACTCTATATCACTCCTTTCTGAGTCCTATATTCTTGAATAATTTAAATTCACAACTTGTTTTATTTCTAATGTGTTTTTTTTCCTGAAATCTGAAAAGAATGTCTGATGTAACAAATACAGAAAGAACATAGAACTGATTGGCTTTAACAGAAAATTGGCCACCCAACTGATATGCCTCCTATATATAAGATCTCCATAAAGCTTTTAGGAGTATACTATTACACCACATAAATATATGGAACTTTCCTCTGTCAATGAACTTGAGGTTCAAAATGTGAAAAATCAGCTTCCTTAACAGGAGGAAAAGAATTGCCAACCTGCAAAATTGTTAGAGAAGCATTGTTTTTGAATGCTTCTCTATGTTTGTGTGTGTACATCTCTCTTTTTCCTGGTGAATATATCATAATGGGAGTAAGTAGGATATAAAGTTAGGCTACAGAACATTCTTTCCTACTTTATACACCTTAGTAATATTTTTGGTTGGTCAAAGCTTGGAAATGTCAAATTTGGAGAAAACAGGAATAAAACCAGGCAAAAATATGTAATATTTTTAAGACTAGATAAAAACATAGGCATTTTCATACCTGTCAGAAACATATTCAAAAGGAAACATTTGATTTTTAAGAAGCAGCTTTTTGAATTTTGAGCTGGAAATGAACAATGATTTTAATTAAAAATGAGTCATTTCTATCTTCTAGTACCAGTCACTGATTTTTTCCTTTATTAACCTAATATGAAAGTGGAAGTTTATAAGATGAGATATTTAGTCAGCGGATAGGCAACTTGTTCAGCATCTTTCTGTGACACTTAGGGAGTGGGGAACCTGTTCTTTTGCTAGAACTTTCCAGGCTAATATCTAACTTCGGAAAACTCCTGTCACCTTGTGTGTGACTAACTGTATGTGCTCCTATGAGAAGTGTGACCACTGGAAACGACCTTGAATCATCTTCTCACATTTAGTCTGCTTCTGCTTGAGATCCTCAGTTACTACAGGGCTGGCTAACCTCTTTCCTTCTCTCTGTCTAGGGGAAATGGAGGAGCTGGAAGCACTGTGGCTCACTGGTATTTGTCACAATGAAAAGAATGAGGTTATGAGCAGCCAGCTGGATATAGATAACATGGCAGGTGTCTTCTACATGCTGGGAGCAGCCATGGCCCTCAGTCTCATCACTTTCATCTGCGAGCATCTCTTTTATTGGCAATTCCGTCACTGCTTCATGGGTGTCTGCTCTGGCAAGCCTGGTGTGGTCTTCTCCATCAGCAGAGTGAGTGTCATTAGTTATCAATAAGGAATAAGATTTATTTAGGCAGTCCTACATACTGGAAATGAGGACACCTGTCAAAATTGCCTGGTATGTGGTAATGTAGAGTGTCAGTCTCCAGTGCAAATGCTGACTGCTTTTGCCTGTTAATGTTGCAATAGTATCTGCTGTTTTTCTGTGGGAGAACTTTCTTTATGGGTATCTTGACGTACCTGGTCTATGCTGGATTATGGTCACAGATACAGAAATTTTACATGGAAATGATAATTCTTTATAAAATGAGGTTAATTGTAATTGTTTACTCTTTCAAAGGAATTCGTGAAGAGGTCAAATTTGGGAAGAAGTCAAATTACACTGAGTAACTTGGGCCAGAAAAAAAGGATTTTTTTGTTGTCCTGTTTATTGCAGCTATTAGCTGGACTTGTTAGACAAGAAGTCAGAAGTTTCTAACAAATAGTCACACCCTAAACCATGCAGAAATTCTTCCAGAGAGGATGACCACATGAACTTAGCAGTTGCTTTATGCAAATCCTGCTTTAGGGGATAATATTTACATCTAAAGCAGATTCTAGTCATTTCTGAGTCATCTCTTGGCTTTTACTGTAGCTAACAGTGTCCCACTTAAAACTCTCTTTTTCGTTCAGATACTGGTCCATTTTGAAGTGAGGTCAAAGCTCAGCATTTTTTGCTCTACTGTCAGTTGCAACAGAATTAGCTTTGATTGTACAAAAAGTATATCATTTCTATATTGTTGAGGAGAAATGACAAAGCCCTTTGAAAGTGGGGACATAGCCTTTCTTCTATTGTGTTATTTTCCATCCTGTTCTAGTCTAGGAATGAGATAGAAGAGATGAAGTTTGGTGATCCTTTTGTGCACGTTTTTAAAATCTCTAGGACTTAATCATCTTCTAGCTGCAGAGGTAATATAATGTGGTGGTGCCAATTTCACAACTAATATTAATCAGCAGGCACCATTTGGTAGGCCAGAGAATAAATAAGACTCCTTCCTTCTGCTTCTGGGAATGTCCGTGTCATGATCTGTGTCATGGTGAACTAATGGGGAATATGGAAGAATTAGGCACTATTTCTGTCTAATTTGAACAGAGGACTTTCAGGGATGTCAATTTGTAGTCTGTTATCATGTTAAATTTAACTGAAGGCAATTAAAAATCAGTGTACCTTGTGCCACTGTATGCAAAAGACCTAAATTCCCATTTGGCAGTCCTGCTGTTTCTCTGTCTTTCCTTTTCTAATTTGTGCTGATGAATAATATAGCTAGGTTTATAACAAATGAAGCTGTTCCCTTTTTAAGCAAGCTTGTCCTTCATTGATTCACTGATGTCCAGATGAATTTCAGGAGTTAAAAAGACTTACTTCCTCTCATCCACATAGAATCCTTGGTCTTATCTTGATATTTTATTTTCTAGGGATATTATTTCTCCATTTGCAATTCTATATTACACCTATTAAATTTGAATAGCTCTTACATATGCTAGCAGGTATGCTTGCATCATGCAGATATAACATGAAACAGAGGAAGAGATGGGGGGCAATGAAAAAAAATGTAACAAGGTTAAAGAGAAGGTCCAAAAAGAAAGGTCTGGTAGTGCAGATCTGATTGAATTTCCTTTGTTGGTGCCATATGATGAAAGGTTGACAAGTTTTGCTGTCCCACAAGAATTCACTGTTGCTGTGCATTGTGCTTCCAGCACCCCTCGTATACCTTGCCAGAACATTCACCTTTCTGTTTCCTCTCATTTCAGGGTATCTACAGCTGCATCCATGGTGTGGCCATTGAGGAACGCCAGTCAGCAATGAACTCCCCCACAGCAACTATGAACAACACCCATTCCAACATCCTCCGCCTACTTCGTACAGCCAAGAACATGGCCAACCTGTCAGGGGTCAATGGCTCACCACAGAGTGCCCTGGACTTTATTCGCCGTGAGTCATCAGTCTATGATATCTCTGAGCACCGCCGCAGCTTCACTCACTCGGACTGCAAGTCCTACAACAACCCCCCTTGTGAAGAGAACCTCTTTAGTGACTATATTAGTGAGGTGGAAAGGACCTTTGGCAACCTTCAGCTGAAGGACAGTAATGTGTATCAGGACCACTACCACCACCACCACCGCCCCCATAGCATTGGCAGCACCAGCTCCATCGACGGACTGTATGACTGTGACAACCCACCCTTCAGTGCCCAGTCACGGTCCATCGGGAAGAAGCCCTTGGACCTGGGGTTGCCCCCTGCCAAGCACAGCCAACTTGGTGACATCTATGGCAAGTTCTCCTTCAAGAGTGACCGCTATGGAGGCAGTGGGGCCCATGATGATTTGATTCGTTCAGATGTCTCTGACATTTCCACCCACACGGTCACCTATGGCAACATTGAGGGTAATGCGGCCAAGCGTCGGAAGCAACAGTACAAGGACAGCCTGAAGAAGCGCCCAGCCTCTGCCAAGTCCCGGAGGGAATTTGATGAGATAGAGTTGGCCTACCGCCGACGACCACCTCGCTCACCCGACCACAAGCGCTACTTCAGGGATAAAGAAGGGCTACGAGACTTCTACTTGGACCAGTTTCGGGCAAAGGAGAACTCGCCACACTGGGAACATGTGGACCTGACGGATATCTACAAAGAGCGGGGAGATGAGTTTAAGCGTGACACAGTAGGAGGAAGCGGTGGGTCCTGCACCAACAGGGCACACCACAAGCATGGCTCGGGGGAATTCGGTGGGGGCAACGAGCACAAGCATGGTGTTGTGAGTGGAGTTCCAGCGCCATGGGAGAAGAACCTTACCAACCTAGACTGGGAGGACCGACCTGGGGCTAATTTCTGCCGTAGTTGCCCTTCTAAGGTGCACAACTATACTCCGGCTGTGGTAGGGCAGAACTCCACCCGCCAGGCCTGCATCCGGTGTGAGGCCTGCAAGAAATCAGGCAACCTGTATGACATCAGTGAGGACAACTCTCTCCAAGAGCTGGACCAGCCACCTGCCCCCGTGCCCGTGGCCACCAGCGCCACCTCCTCCTCCAAATATCCTCAGAGCCCTTCCAATTCTGCCTCCAAGGTGCAGAAGAAGAACCGCAACAAGCTCCGTCGGCAGCACTCCTATGACACCTTTGTGGACCTGCAGAAGGATGATTCGGCCCTGGCACCTCGCAGCGTCAGCCTCAAGGACAAGGGCCGCTTTTTGGAGGGGAGCCCCTACGCCCACATGTTTGAGATGCCAGCCAGTGATACCACCTTTGCCAACAACAAGTCCTCAGTGCCCGCCACCAGCTACCACCACCACAACAACCCTGGCAGCAGCGGGGGTTACATGCTCAGCAAGTCGCTCTACCCTGACCGGGTCACTCAAAACCCTTTCATCCCCACTTTTGGGGATGACCAATGCTTGCTCCACGGCAGCAAATCTTATTTCTTCAGGCAGCCTGTGGTGGCAGGAGGGCCCAAAGCCAGGCCAGACTTCCGAGCCATCGTCACCACCAACAAGCCGGTGGTTTCAGCCCTTCATGGGGCTGTGCCAGCCCGTTTCCAGAAGGACATCTGTATAGGGAACCAGTCCAACCCCTGTGTGCCTAACAACAAAAACCCCAGGGCTTTCAATGGCTCCAGCAACGGGCATGTTTATGAGAAACTCTCCAGTATTGAGTCTGACGTTTGAGTGAGAGGGGAAGAACACGGGGAGGAACTGGGGGTGGATGTGGAACATGGGAGGGTGGGGTGGGAGCAGTCCCATCAGCTACTCTCTTGAGTCGTCCTTTGTGGGATACTGGAGTTCTATGTAAGGCAGCACTGGTGACAAGTGCCACCTCTTTGATTTCCCCTTTTCCTCCTCTCCTTCCCCACCCCTTCCCTTTTATCTCTTTTTCCATGTTCTCGCTCCTTTCATTCTTCCCCATTCCTGGCCATTGCACTTTACAGTGACGTCAGAGTTGGATATCCTTGTTCGCTCATGGTTTCATGGGACAGGAAAAAGAAAGATAGAGAAGAGGTGGGATGAGGGGGAACGACAGTGACTCTAGTGTTTCACTCTCACTGATTCCCATCAAAGGCAGGCATGTGCACACACACGTGTGTGTAGCAGGAGGAGACAGCAGAAGCAGCGTAATGGACATGCAGGAAAATATGCTTGCTCAGGCAACTCTTCCTAATACTGCCTAGAAGAGAGTAATGTTTGAAGATGCGGATAAAGTGAAGGGGAATAACACAACTAATCTGATGATGCACTTACATGGTAGTTATTCTGAGGTTCTCGTTACACTATTTTGTGAAGACTATGGGGGTTTAGGGCTGATATATATTATATATATATTTGCGTATATGCTGAGAAATTTTACGCTAAAATTTTGAATTGTTTGCTGGGGAATGTGGGGTGGGGTGGGAGAGGAAATGGGTTGTCTGCAGGTCTGGCTAGTAGTTTCACTATAACTATTATAGCCATAGGATCTGTGATAGACCAGTGGGAGAATTGGAAAGAAAGTAGGCTCTGAGTGTGGGAACCTTGGAAACAGGGAGGCTTCTGGGAGCTCTATTAGATGATGCTGGTTTGCACTGAAAGGACAGGAGCCTGGGGATAGAGGAGAAGGGCTGATTTGCTAGGTATGAATTGTCTGGCAGTTGTGACATATTTCAAGGGTGGGAGCAGTGTATAGTATGGGTTAGCCTGTACGCAAGTATATACAATAACTTTATACTTGAAATGTTTGTGAATAAACCCACAATCCTGTAAGATGTCTGGATAACAAACACAGTGGAACAGAGCTAAAGAGGTTAGAACAAAGATGGGGAGATTTGACACTGTCACTTCAGAGGACATCATGCCTTTTTGGGCATATCTTTTTGGCAAGGAGGGCGGGACAAAGAAAGGGTTAATCTTTCTGCTCTCGTACCCTAGGACAGCAAGTTGAAATAACAGGAACAGGGTGCCCTCTGCCATTACTGGCAAGGTGCCTGAGAAGAAAGATGCTATAAAGGGTTTGTGTGGTTGTGGTAATGTTTGTGGACTGTTTCAATGCCTCCTTGCACAAGTGGAAATGGGAGGAGGGTGTGTGCACCCATGAGAACATATATGTATATTTACTATTGAATGTACAAGGGAAGTACACGGCTTGTCTTCCTGGGAGAGGTTGGGTTGAATAAATGCCAGAGAGCACAAAAACTTGTGCTGAGGCTGAAGACAAGACATGTAAGGCTGAGATGTGTGTGTACATGTACGTGTGCATCTGCGTGTGAGAGATACTAGCACAGGTGCAAAGCTGGAATAGCCTAGGGTTTCCCATCCCTGCAGTTGTCGTGACAGCTTTCCTGGTGCACCTAGTATCAGTAAGAGTGTTTTTTTCTTTCCATTGTATCATTTTAGATGCAAGTTAAACTAAGCAAAAGGAAGCAATGGTAGGAGTGAGGAGTTGAACTCCCCTTTCATTTGTCTTCTTTTCCCAGAGAATCTGAGGTTGGGAGTGTGGGCTGACATTTCCCATATTGAGACATGTGGCAAAGTCCCTCCTATTTTCCCTGGGTCTGTCATAATGTCTTAAGGACCATAGCTCCCCAGGGAGAGGGTTGAAAGAGCCCTTTGTTAATGGCATGGGGACACTCCTATGGACTGATGCTGAACAGAGATGGCAGCCATTTATTTGAGCCACATTTCTTGGAGCTGAAAGCCACTTCTCTCTCATTCCTCACCGCACCCTGGTTGATTTTATCTTATCTTGCTCTTTCTAAGCCAACAAAAGGCCTTTTATTTATTTACCAATTTATTAATTTATTTTTTAAAGCTGGGGCAGGGAGAGGATGGGATTTGCCTGTAAAGTAAGAATTATGAGGAGGGAGGGTGCAGGGTTGATGAGGGGAGTATTTCCTTAGATTTCATGGAGGAAATTAAGGAGAGAAGAGGGAGAGAGTAATGTCTTTGTAATGCCACCCCTTAGTCTTTGGGGTAAGGAAATTTCTTACTCTTTCCCTCTTCTCTCATAATAATGACAAAATTTAAAAAAAAAAAAAGAAAAAAAAAAAAGAAACCAAACATATTAACAGAGCGATCTGCAATCCAGAACACACAGCGGCTTGTCAGATGCCTCTGACAGCAGCCACCAAGAAAGCGTTCCTTTCATTTGTAAATATTTCTTTTTTAATACGTTTTTGTATAAATTGGTGTTTCTCTTCTCGTGAATATTCAGGTCGTGGGGTGGGAGGGAGGGGAGTTTGTTTCCGTTCTGTTTGTTTTCTACGACTTTTCAGGCTGCGTTTTTGGAAGCGGTTTACGCGGGTCGAGGCCGTATGAATGAGGAGAAAAAATGAGAGAGAGAGAAAATCATGTGTGTTGTGTTCCCCCAAGGTCCCCGTATCGCCCTGTCACCTTTATCTTCTGAATGGAAGACGCCGGAACGTCACTTCAAGCCTTGCCAGCAGGGTTTCATGTTATGATGGGAACACCCCAAATCCTTTTTGCATAAAAACTCTCTGTACCAGCATCTCTCTGTGGAGTTTGGGCCTCAAGGCATTACACTGCCTTGATAGTGGTGGGGTGAACCATCAAGTTGGCCGCTCAGGTTGGACCATCACTTGACATTAAGAGACTTCTCCAATGCTACTTTGGTTTAGAAATCTTGGACCTGGGAAAGCTCATGAGAATTTCTGGTATTTCCTAAGGGCTTGGGGGGGAAGCTTGACAGCTGGCAAGGGCAGCTAATCTCTTTGGCGGTTATTTCAATACTTTCCGTCCCTCTCCACCTGGAACGAGGAAACCTGGAGGGTGGCTCTGCAGGGAAATTAAGCCGAAAACAAACCAAAAAGAAGTTAATGGAACTTTTTTCGAATCTCTTCTTAAAGGTTCTGATTTTTGTGTTTTGGGGTGCAAGTTGGTTTGCATTTTCTCCGAACTGGTCTGTCCCTTGTTCCACTGACTGGCAAATGACAGTTTGCCAAAATCATTATCTAGTGTGGATACTGTGTAGCACTGTTAACACTCTGAGCGCTCTGCAAATATTAACTGTGCCACAAACCACTCAAATGAATGCTCTAGGGCAACCAGAAAAGAAGGATTGGAAATTCTGGAGTGAACTGCTGGTCTAACTGCAGGAGTCTGGTGTTTTGCCTTCTCCCATAATAAATTAGGCCATGTATCCATCAGGTTAATCCTTTCTCCTATAAGCGATCTTTTCTGGTTGCTTTGTTTATTTTAGTTCTAACAGGTCAAGAAGTTTTGGAACAGAGATGAAGGGGAGACCTGGGAGGGGGAGGGTGTAATTCATAATCTAGAAATAAATCAATGATGTTATTAAACTGATTATATATTTAGAATTTTAGATTTGTTGTATTTTCATTCTAAGTACTCAAGTGAATCAATCAGGTAATATTAGCAGCAGGTGTTGTCTCTACTAGAATACCACTATGTGCTGTTTATTACCCGTCCAAAAAAAGAATGGGATTTCATATGAGAATCTGACAAAATTTCATATCCCTCCCTTGCCATTTCTCTCTCTCTCCTGTAGAAACACCAGTATTTTCTGGGGCAGTGGCTGGGAACATTTCCCCTCTCTGTAAGTTTCTGCACACAAGAAAAATGAGCAAAAACCATTCCGTCCTCTACAGTTTGGTGACCTCTACTATATATTTGCAGCCAGCCTCCTGGGAAAGAATAGGCGCCTCTGGCAATGTTTCTGACATTTGCCTTCTTACTCTAGCCCCAGGCATGGCTCTCTTAGAGGTATTTGCATGAGCCATGCTCTTCTGAAGCAACGCTGGAGTGTATGTACTCAGCTAAAGGAGAGTGTGAGGAGAAGGAGATGGAGGAGGAAATATTCCAAAAATATTTGAAATATGCCATGCACAGTGGAAGGCAGCCGACAGGTAGAACTTGCAGCCATGGATCTCCACATAATAAACCCTCTTGGAGTACTCACACCTTTTTTTTACTGTAGTGTGACACAACACTGGCTGGTGTAGCACTTCTTTGTCTCCTACCACCCCTTCCAGCGGGGGCAATCTCAAAACTTGTCATTTCTCATCATAAATAGAGAAGCAAGACTGCAGTCAGGGCTTGTTGTCATTAAAGACAATGAAGCACACTGGTCCCACCTCCTCAGCCAAAAAAAAAAAAAATATCCTATTCTCTCTGATATCCAGAATGCTCTATCACAATTCTCCAAGAGAGAACCCTAGTGGGTTCAAACTGCTTAGCAATATGCAAGTATGAACTTTACCCACTGGAAATTGATACTCAATTTCTACTGCATAGGGGGAGCAAGATTCCTTTGTGATGTCCTGAAGGATTTGGTGGAAGAGTTAGAGTTGCCAGTATGGGGCTTTTTGCTTCTGACTTCTTCAGCAATGCATGCTGATGTTGAACTCCTCACTCCAAGAAGACACTAGAATCCATCTTGAGTAAAGCCCCTTTGTACCTTCAAATCAGGGTTGTTTTTCACACCAACATTGCCAGCAAAAGAAAAAGGGAGAGAAAAAACATACATGATGGTAGTGACAGGTTAGAGTGATCAGAGATACCTCAGGGATCTTTATAGGCAAGTCTTTGCTTTAGAGCTTTCTAGCAAACGTGGCATATCCTCCCACTTCCATTGCTTATCAACAGATGGAAGCAAGCCTGGGAACACAGCCAATGATCAGACTTAGGCCTTTCACACATCCTCCACTCGAGTCAAGCAACCTTTGATGAGCCCTTCCTGTGGAGAAGGGTAGGAGGTTGCATTTCCCCACGTCTTTTGGGTTGCCAAAAAGAAAAGAAAAAGTGGAGGGGAAAAAAATGAGGAAGGTTGATGAAAGGACTTTGTGCTGACTGTCTGTGCAATCGCTCTAAGCAACTATACTTCACCTTTCTTGCTCAATCCAAACTGGCAAAGTGTAGGGTCCGATTATGCTGCTTCTCTGTGGCATATGCCTGGCTCACAACAGGAGTCCATGGGAGCTGTGTGTGAGAAAGGAAGAGGATGGCTGGCAACACGTAAGAATGGACTCTAAGCCACAATCCCCATCTGCACCCACTCTTTCCCATAAGTGCTTCCCTGCTGCTGAACACACCTGGCGTGTCCATGTGGAACACACCTACCATGCTGCTGGATGCTGCAGGGCACATCAAGATAGTAACTAGTGGGACCTGATAGTTGTCCCCACAAGGGCTTATTTTCAATTTGCAGCCAAATAGATTTCCAAGCCATAGACCCTTGCTGCATTCACCCACTTATACTTCCCTGTGCCTCCCTCCCTTCTCCCTCCCGCAAAGGCAAGCTGGGGCGCTGAATGGCTCACTGGCAATACGAAAGCTATAGCTCCATTTTTATCACGGGCTCCCTGGAACTCCCTGGGGCTGACTGCAGACAGACCTGGGTGTCTGGCATTAGAATGACGACAATAACAACAACAAAAAAAATCACTTTGCAATTGGCTTTGAGTTCTTTCTTCATCTCCTGAGCATCCCCAAATTGCTCTCCTAGCCATGCCTTTTGAGTGAATTCTGGCACCTTTCTGTCATTACCAAGAACAGATATGACACAGAATGAATCTGCTTGTGTGTAGAAAAGGCAGTGAAACTGCATCACAGAGAGCAGGACTCATGTCTGCCAATGCCAAGGGTACAGTCCTCTGACTGCTGAGATAAAGGAAGATCTCTGTGATGTGTTAGTAATTACAGATCTCTCAACTTGCTGGCCTCCTGCCATTAAAGGTTGACACAGCAAACACCAGTATGCACTCAGACAGCTCAGATAAATTCCACACAGTGGGACAGGGGTTCCTCTGGGCACCTGCGCATGTTTGAGACGTACTGAGGGAGTGACATACATGTGAACAAGCCTGATGCAGCAGGAAGCTGTGGGGCTTGCGTGCCTATACACACACACATGGTACCTTGCAGTATGCTTAGCATCTCTGTCCCACCATGCTTTTTTGCCAAGTAGGAAACAACGTGATCTTTCCTAATGTTCTGCTGGTAGTTATTTAATTTATGTATTCACTTTGTGACTTTTACATCATCTGCTTTCTTGACTGCAGCATTATTGTGTAAATACATGTGTATATATGTATAGAAATTAACTCAAGCAATTATATTCAGGTTGGGAAAAGGGTGGTTTTTATATCTGTACAGTATTTCCTTATTAAATAATGGCATGGGGGGAGGGTTGGGAAAGTTAACTTCTAAATTGTGGTTTTATTGGTCTGTGGTGTTTGAAGTTGTTTCAGTGGTTGCTTTTGCTGGTTCGGAAAGTTTATCTGGATGTTATATGTGTGTGCCGAGAAAGGGTCCCCGAACAGGGGAGGTTTGGGATTGGTGAGGGGTGGTGGGTAGTTGAGGGTGTTAATAATTTCCTGTAATAAAAGCTGTGTTGATTGCTAGGGACTGTTTGTGTGAGGCACAGGGCTGTTTCCTTCTCTGTGTGCTTTGCTCTTTGATTAATTTATCTTCTCTGGTCTCTATTGTCTGTTCTCTGGAACCTCGGCAGAAAACCTTTGTTAATTTGGACTACAGGGATCTTTCTCTGGGCCTTCATCTCCTCTTTACCAGCTCTTCCATCTCCCTCTTTTCACAGTCTTCCCACTACTAGTGGGTGGGGAGATAGCATTGTCTTGAACGCTTTGTATAGTTCTTGTCCATTTTAATTCCTTTCTTTAGACTCTTTATGTCCATCCCAATAGTATGACCTCATTTTCGGGCATTCTGGTCTCTCCAGCAGTTTACTGCCTCATTTCCCTGGTCTCTTGTATATTTATTTCCCATCTTGCTCATGTGGATTCTTCAATTTTATCTTTATGCCTCTTTCCTCAGAATGGCTTTTGCTGGCTGTTTGCCCACTCTGCCTCTCTTATTACTGTATTGTTGCTCTGTTGTCTTCACTGGATTCTGCAGTGCTGTGCAGAAAAGGCATGGAGTGCAGCCTCTGTTTCTCTTCTCCTTGAATATTTTAGCTAAGAATATTCTAGCTTTTTGTAAGCTCATACTAAGTCCGAAGTCCTGATGATTAGCCCTAGCTAAATGAACAGGCTCTGTGGTCCAGCTTGGTGTTAGTAAGAGAGAAGAATGACTTGAGTAGAACCTGATGAATATGTGGAGACAGAGATGGTGTAAAACTGGAGAGGTTTGTAGGCAGATAGCAAGGCACCTCTTTCTTCCTGGCCATTTTGGATCACTACTCCACTGAATTTCAGAGGAACTTCACCAACCCATCATTCTCCACTCAGGCTGCGATTGCCAGTAATTGCCCTGGCTGCTTATCCCTGAAGACATCTGGATCTGCTGGTCACAGCTGGAGAAAGAGGAAATCATCATCTCTGTATATGCATACGTATTGCCATGTGCTGTGTTATCTAAAGGTTCAAGCTATACTGTATGAAAGTACATGAGCCATACAGGGAGCAATGGAAAGGGGCGGCATGCCTTGAGATTATCCAGAGCAGCAGCCTTCACTTAGATGCTTCTGCTACCACCTCTTGCTCACTCTGCCATTGAAGGCCTAGATCTCCAATTCTGGTGGTGAGAGAAACCACCACAGCCACATGGGAGCAGTATTCCCTTTAAAAGAATCAGTAGGGTTGGCATCTCTTGCATGTGCTCTTGTTATGACCTTGTCATGGCTTTATCAGTATGTTGCACAATGGCCTATGTCCTTGTGAATACACAGTTGAAAATATCTGTCAGTCTGGGAGGGGATGTATGCATGAGTTTGTGTATTTCAGTGACACCTGGCAGAACTCTAAGTGAAATAAGAAACTCCTGGGCCTATCTGGTGCTACCCTGACCATACACATGTGTGGTAGTTATCTTCCTGTGAGGACATCCCATAGATTAGTTTTTAGCTGAACTGCTGGGTCACTTACATGTTGCCCAACTCTTGGCTATTTTTCTTCTACTTAAACAATGTGCCATAAGCATGATGTACTTGCAGCATTTGCAGGGCATCCAGAGAGAGTACATCTATCCCATAAGACTTCTATTGAGGCCTTTGGACATTAGCTGCTAAGTCCCATGTCACCTTTGTAGCTGCCCCAGAACAGACAAAAATAGTCGAGGGGATAAGATGGAAGTCTTAGGCTTGTGTTTTCTTCCTCCTTCTCTTCCAATCTTTGAAAATACATCCAGACATATAGTTAGGCAGCTAAACTCCTCTGTATTTCAAGGACTTTTGGATGGGTACTTAAGGGTTTAGATGCCTAAAATGCCCTATGTGGATACACTTGCTTGTGTGGGCCTCTCCCTGTAATGCATTTTTCCAGGTTTCATCTCCCAGGAACTCACCGTGCTTGAACATAGCTTTGAGGGGTTCCTTTTGCTTGGAATCCCCATGTGTTTGTTGCATGCCTGTTGCTACTTGTCTGTATTTCTTGCATGTGTCTATTTGTGGGGGGGATAGGGGTAGGTTCATATTGATATGTGTTACTTATGCAGCCTGCGCACATTATGTATGTGTAGTGCCACTGTCTATATGTGCGCTTAAATATGTGCGTAGGCATGTGTTGGAGCTGAGCAAAAAGTGTATGAAGCTGTATGCTGCTAAAGCCAGGTGACGGGTACTCACTGGTACCCTAGCAGCCCTTCTGTTGCTCGTGCTTGCCTGGTAGGCCCTGGCATGGCTGCTGTGGTTAGGACTCTGGAGAACCAGCTCTGAATCAGTGACCAGACTGGGACACAGACTCCTCCTACAGATGGTTTGAATACAGCACCAGAAACCCATCTCATGCATTCATTCACTTCTGTGCTGAATCTACTGTGCCATATTTTCAAACCATTGTGCCACACTCATTACCTACTTAGGCCTTAACTGGTAGGTGGAGCAGGAAGACAATCCTTTACTGACCTGTAAAGTATTTCAAAAAAGACCTGTTAAATCCTATCCTGTGACTCAAACTCCAGCTCCCCGGTGCTTTTCTTTTGCCTTCCAGGGCAATAGAAGTACTATAATTCTACTTGCAAGCAAACACTAGACTCTCCTTCCTTGCTTTTGGGTCAGATAGACATAGGGGAACCCTGAGCTGTGGTGGATTGATCTCCCATGCCTGCTCCCTGGAAGAACTTCACACTCCTGTCTGGAGTTGGGTAGGGAGCTTTAAAATCCCAAGCTCTTGAGAGAGTAAAGTTTCATCAGAGGAGACTGTAAATGGGGTGTGACATGGCAAGGAAGGGTGTGAGGCAGTGATCTTTCTACAGTCATCCTCAATACCATTCATTTCCAGGGGAGATCACTACACTAGTAGCATCACAGAGGCTGACCTTTTGGAAGGACTCTACAGTGCCAACCAGCACAGCACTTTAACTGGCTGAACTGCAACACTGCGGAACAAGACAATGTTGTCCTCTGCCAGAAGCCAGAAAAGACAATCAGGACATCATGAAGAGACGTTATGACTAGTCAGATGAGGAAGGAGCAGCACTCAGGGGCTAGTGCCCTCGTCATTTACACTACTTCGTCTTTTTAATGAACCCACTAGTGGTAGTGTCACTAAGCATCTTTGATCTTTGTTTTAATTATATATATATTGTGTAACAGAGGCATCTATGGCCTCCAGTGACTCCTTCCATCAGAGCATATTCATCCACCTCCTCTACTTTCTTCCATATTTAGCCACTTTTTACTCTCCATCAAATTATATCCTGTGCTCTGCCAGGCTTGTCTTTTTATGGAAGAGGAGATATATGTTTATGAGTGTGTGTATGTGTGTGTATTTTAATTATTATTACTATTATCAACATGCTATACACCTAAAAGCTCCTAGCAAGCTGGAGCCTTCAAGAGGTGCTGTAGGAAATGACCTTCTCACTAGACACAGGTCGGTGTGGAGGTTAACACAGAGCTGCTAGCTTCGGAGGCCTCTTTGCCTGTCTGGTTGCTTTTCTTATCTTTGGAGCAGGCTCTCTCTCATATGTAGTTGGAAATGAAGCAAACTGCTCTTTTTTAGCTTTGCATTTTCATAATTTCTCAAATGGAAAAAAAATGTTTGTTGGTTAGTTTAGGATTTATTTATTTATTTATTCATTTGTTTGTTTTAAGCAGTCCTTTTAGTGGAAGCAGGGAGGTGTTTTCAGCAATACAACTTTCCGGAGACCTCAGTTCTGTGCAGTTATTGTTTATGTGGTTAAGCTGTGTTTGGGGTCTTTCCTTTTTTTTTTTTTTCCTGAATGGCAGGGCTATCTTGAAACATCTCTTTGCCAGAGACCAAAGCACCATCTGTAACTGGAGGCACAGTCTAGTATATAGAAAACAGCAGCCTTTGGGGAAACTTTGGGGAAATATCTCTAAATAGTCTTTAAATGCACTTCCTTGTGGAGTTGCAGAAGGCAAACTATTTAACAGTTGCATGGATGTTTGCTAGGTTTTTTTCCACACTCCCTCTCTTTTCCTTTTCCTTTTTTTTTTGTTTTTTTTTCCTCATAGAAGGTAAATATTGCTTGAGCAACATTTACAGTCTCCCCAAATGCTGCTGTCATGTGGTACACACAGGCCGTGCCATGGCAGAAGGGGATTGATGACCGTACTGGGCAATGACAATCCTCCCTCCATTCCTCCTTCAGAGAATGGTGGTTTTTTTGGGACGGTGGATCTACCACTGCTGCCCAAACCAGGCCTTGGCTGCAGCCACAGCCTGTCCTGAAGGGAAGTGCAAAATCCAGAGGTGCTTTGCTAAGGAGCCATGACATTTTTGAGGGAGAATGTCTAACTCCTGGGGCTCTCAAGGCCTTCCTGCTCGCTGGGATCCCCTCAATGAGGAGGGAGCACGGCTTTTCTTATCCCAGTGGTTTCCATAGCGATTCCTGGAGCAAGGACCTTGAGGCTGCTGGCATCAAAAGTGGTGGGTGCTCAAGGGACACCCCTCTCTGCCTTTGTTGAGAGCTGGGTCAGACTGTAGGATTGGCACGGCAAAGAAAACCGCCAAACTCATGTGTGCCTGGCAGGTGGGGGAAAGGAAGACAAATGGATGGAGGCTGACTGAGCCAGAGTATGTGGCTGGAGTGGCCTGTGCTGCCCTCTGAGCACCCTTTTTTCCTTCCTCCTTGTATAAGGTCCCCCTCCGCAGCCCTTCCCATTGCAGAAGAAAAGTGGGGAGCTGAGGCCTGCCAAGGGAGAGGGTAAATGCGTGACCCCTCACAAGCTGGAGCTGCTCTTCTGCACTGTCCCTGAGCCGCTAGTGGATAGGACTGACCCTCAGCTCAGACAAGGCCAACTGAGACCAACTCACAGATCACTAAGTAGGGGTTAAATGTGGGGCTCTGGGCACTGTCCAGTTCCTCATATTGTAGGCTGAGGGAAATGTCATGAGGACAGCTGAGGGAAAGCCTAACACCTCCATCCTTTGGCACCTGGACATGGCTGAGCACCAGTGGAGGTCTGTCATGTCAGCTAGGGTTGGGGCAGGTAGCGTCTCTAGAGCTGGCAAAGGTCAGCTTCTGGTGTATTTGATTTCTAACTGATGTACATTTGCTTTGAGAGCATGTTTGATAAGCTTAGTTTATCAACCAAAAGAAAAAAGAAATACTCACCTCCAGTGTAAGTCTTCTACTGCCCAACACTGCTACCTCCTCTCCTTTTGAGCTGTTGGTGTTTTGTGGTGAACACAGTCACACATGCACGCAGCAAATGTTTCCCTATCCACTTCTGAGATCATTTTTGCCTGAATTTTGGCCTCCTCCTCATCCCCTTTACGCACACACATACACGCACACACATGCACACATGTGCCCACCTCCAGCCACTCCACTGGTGAAAATTAGAGCCACAGAGACATGAGTGCCAAATGACTTTTTATTTCTCGAGTAAATGATTAAAAATAAGTTTTGTTCTTTTTCCTTTTTTTTTTTTTACATATGCAAATGTAAAAGGGAACTGAGAGTGAATTGGTGGTGGCGAGAGGAAACGGGATGTTTTGTAACCCTAGCTGCAGTAAAAAAAAAAGAAATAAAAATACATTAAAAATATTTAAAAAACACAAAAAGGAAAAAAAAACTTGAACTATTTTGGAAATATTGTGAATAATTTTTGATATAAAAACTAATTTTTATGTAGCATGAAAACCACCAAAATAAAATGATCAAGAATAAAAGCTGTGCAGAGGGTGTTTTTGTTTAGTTATTGAGAGAAAAGGAGGGAGAGAGAAACACTGATCTGTGAGAGAGAGATATTACTGCCGTGCAAGTTGCCTTTACTGCAAGTTTCATAATACGTGATGTTTTCCTTTAGTCTTGCTGACTGGAATCTTGTGATTATGTAAAAAAAAAATAGAAGAAAAAGGAAAGAAAAAACTCACAACTCATATTTTATAAGGAAAGAAGCTTTTATCTCTAACTGCTGTGGAGAAAATCTTGAAAATATGAACGGAATGAATCCCAAAGACTCAAAAGACAAAAGGCAAATTAAAAATGACCATGAATTGCCTTTTAGTGTTAACAGTTCTTGTGATTTTTTTTCTGCTCTATTTATGCTTTTTTGAGTAGTTTAGTTTTCAGTTTAGGGGAAGCATGAAGGAGATGAAAGACAGGGCTGATGAGTTTTGATTTTGGTTATGTGAGGCATAGAAGTTAAACTGGAGTGTCTTCATGTCTCCTCCCAAGTAAGGAAACAAAGCACTGTCCTGTTGCAATATTGCTCATTATTCTTAAAAAAATAAATAAAAACAGCAGGCTTCTTGAAGGAAGCAGTTTTCCTCTCTGAATCTCAGACAGAATAGTACCTCCTTTCAGCACTACCATTTAGAGAAGATAGTTGTGGCTCTTTGCTCTCCTGAAGGAAGTGAGATAAGGAGGTGGTGGCAGCCATCCTCTACTACAATGACAAGGTCCCTTGCACTGTTAGATGAGAGATGCTGGTTTTCTGACTGTCCCAGGAAAACTGGTGTTCTATCCATTCCAACTTGAAATTATTCCTTGGGCCACAATGAATCAGATACCCTGCATATGCATTTCATCTTCCCTCCCTCATGCTCTCGTGTCCTGATCATTAAACGGTGTCCCATCAGCTAGCAGGGAGTCTTTTCTGTTCTGCCCTGTCCTATTTTGTCTGCATGCCCCCATGTCCTGAAAGAGAGGAGACATCACATCATATAGCTTAAAATCTCCATTCAACACTGACAGAGAAGTCTGATAATCAGCAAAAACAAGTGATTATTCAAGGTCAGCCTAGGCTGCGTCCAGCCTAGGCTACCCTTTTGTGGAGGAGAAGGAGAGTCCTTTTTACATATGAGAGACCTTCAAATCCTGGAGCAACTTCTTGTTTTATTCAGCTCAGAGCTAGTCCTTCTATGTCTTTTGCTAATCCTCATCCTACTCACACCTTCTGTGAGAAACATTATACCTTTGTATCCCTCTGCTCTTACATATGAAGGAAAAGGACTGTTTCTCCTATAAGGAAAGAAGTTAACACTCTTCCATGCCCTGATATGATCCATGAAGTTTGCAGAGTCATTAACAAGAGCTTAGGGATGTTGATCATCTTTGATCACTGTTGATCACTCCAGTGATTCCCATGTTCTAGTTGTCTTCCTAATGAGGAACATGGTATCTTACATCTGTGCCCAATGGCAATAGTTCTGTGTTTGTATCATCCACTGGTATTTTCTCCCTCAGAGATGGCAAGAGAATCACAAGGAGCCTATTATCTTTAGTCTGAACAATCCTTCAGTGACTGCTCTATCAGCAGCTTCCACTGTGCATGCTTATTGTCCCCTTAGAAGAGTTAGAGAACAAAACAGTAGCAACAGGTAAGAGCATGAAAAGGGCAGCCAAGGAAATAGCAATGTGAAAATGGCTGTAACACAAGACTGGTGTGTAGTGTGTGATCAGTAGCTGAAGAACATGGTATGGAGTGAGAAAAACACTGTGACTCCATGACCCCCAAACTTTCTCATATCTTGAGAGGACCTCTCTCTTCCCTGGGCAGGAGGATGCCCCATGGAGGACATGAAGAAAAAAGGCAAAGAATGCTAACAGAAATGCTGCCTCTCGGAGAAGGCAAGGATAAGTCACAGCAAATCTCAGTTTTGGATTCATTTTCTATTATCAGGAGATGTCTGTAGAGTAATGAGTGTACTGGAGGAAAATGGACATCTTCGTCACTGAGGTGTTAGAAGGAGGAAAAACTTGGCCTGGAGATGTGGGCCTGCATGGAATAAATTTTGAAAGCAACTCCCTGGAAATGCACAAAGACGGAGCTAAAGAGGAAGTTTGAGAAACTCTGTACATTCAGATTTCCAAGTGTAATTTTTCAGTCTAGAAGAGGAGCCTTGATCCTAGGCTAACCGGAACTTCAGCCAGGGGCCATTCTTGCACTCTATCCTCTGTAATCTCAGTCACCTTCCTATCCCTGGAGTGAAGTGGCAAGTTCAGTCTTTTTCCTTAGATTCAAAGGGATGACTGTGTCAGGAGAAATCTAGTGGATGCTTTTACCCTCCCCTCAAGTTGTGAAAGGCTTGCATTTTGTCAACCTTGCCTCTACCCCTCACTACTCAAATTCCAAGTCTTCTACTCTAAAAATTCAGTCAGGTCAGAGGGAGGAATGATTTCCTTTCAGTACACACACACATCCAGTAAGGGCAAGATTTGGGAGTATTTATAGGCTTAGATGTTCATTCTGCAGTTATGGGAGCTGAACCTTGCTGTTGTAAGATACAGGGAGAGACATCCCACTAGGAACGAAAGAGAGAATCATAATGAACTAGCTGCTTTTGCTAACTTTTCAGCTTCATGCTGCTTAGGGAATAACCGTTCAGATATCCCTCCTTCCTTTCTTCCCAAGCCACTTCAGGGCTCTCTGTATACTGCAGTGACAGCTTGGTTTGCTGTACTTGCTGATCTTCGGCTTCTTTATATGCAGAGAGTAAAGGCTTCATGGCCGCTTATCTGTGCTATTAGATTAAAATTGGAGAAGCATGACGTTTTGGACCTGTCTCTGTGGCTCTCTGATTAGTTATCCTCACTGAGGAAGCAAGAGACCGAGGCATGTCAGCCGCAAGGTTAAGCATTGGGTAAGCAATCGCCCTTCAGCTGCAGGTTGTTGCTGTGCTTTTAGTTGCGGGGACATGCACTGGAATGCTAAATGACTTCCACCATGCACTCTTTTGAGGCTTGTACAAAGACTTGCATATAAGTGGAAAAGATGAGATAGATCTCTTTTTGTCCATTTCCTTTGGTTCTGAGGGAAAATTTCCTGAAAAGGAGGAAAAGAGATATTTTTCCTTCACTCAAAATTCAGATCGTTGCCACCACCATGTAAACTAAAATATTGTTTTGCAGGGGTAGAGTATCTTTGGTTCACACATACATGCACTGAGTGTGTGCCCCTTTGCCAAGAAAGCAGTTTACTTCTGCTATAAAGGGGAGTGCCACTTTCTCTGCCAGCATGGTTTTGAGGGATGAGACATGAGTCTCAGACACTGCACTTGCATGGCTCTGTACAAGTCATCTTACTACACCTCCTAGATAAGGGTACCTGGAAGGACGGCAGTACCGACTGTTGAGAAGAAATCATTAGTTAATGCATATGCCATATTTTCAGCAAGTAGGAAGGAATTTTTAGAAGTGCCTGAGAGACTTAGGAAAAACAAAACCTCACAAAGTTTATTCTTTTTAAATCTCCCACTATGAAAGGAATTGATTATTTAATAGCTACCTAAGCTAGCTGAGCTCCCCAGAACCTAAAATATTAGGGTAATAATCTCCAAAAAAAACCCTCATCCTGATGGAGTTCCAGGATGCCTCAGGCTGTATTGAAGATGTGGAGTTGCCCCTGAGAGAGTGTGGGAAGCTCCCTCCTTGACAGCTTCTGCTGCAGAGGAGAACTGGGGATGCACATTCCAACAGGATGGAATGGTGGTTTCTGAGGCAGTTTTGTAATGATCAGAATAACTTCTCTTCTTCTGACAATGAAGGTTGTATCTCCTATTGTGTAGTCAGATAGTGTCCATATCAGATGTTAATCTGTGATGTAGTTAGTAAAGTGAGATACTTTCACAGTAAGGTGAAACTCTGACAAAATCTGTCAAAAACATCTAGATGCTGTTTTCAAACAAGATTTGTTTTGATGCTTTGCACTACCACAGTCTTTACTTCAAAGAGTTTCCAATTTTGATGCTAAACTGCAATACATTGATATTAGCATTTACATTAACAAGTGAATTGACAGATGCCATAGTTTACATATATTATGCAAATATCTTAGTATCTTGCATGCATTTGCATCTAATTTTCTTGAGATTAAATGAGACATGTAAACATTATTGGGAAAATATTTGAGGTACCCAGACATCTGATAAACTAGGTGACGATGTAGCTTGCTCTATAAGCTCTGGTACCTGGAACCCCAACCTGAAAAGCTTCTCAGGGTCTCAACCTGAGTTTTTTTTGTGTTTTTATTTTTTGAGAACTGGAGAAAAGTAGCTTTATCCTGCACATTCTCAGAACTTTGGTGTACTCCCCATCACTATAACACTGTGAAATGTCACCTAATTGAGCTCTCCACAGCAGGTGAGGAGATGAGAATTTCTTGCACAGTCAGCGAAACAGTGTGGAGGTGAGTGTCTGAGCCATGCAGGAACACCAGATCAGAGCAGTCTTAGCCTCCAAACCCTGGCGACTTGCCCATTTGCACCACACAGAAGGCGGCTTTTGGGTGCTTGTCAGGATGTAGCAAACTTTCAGCTTTTACTAGGACGCTGCCAAAACATTGTAGAGAAAATAATTTCTTTTTCAGATCCACTAGTGTGCAATAATACTTTAGGCTGTCACATCGGAGAGGCTTCATGAAGAACTTCTTTTCACTGTGCATGCTGTTTATCCAGTTTGACTTTTCTCAGTGTAACTCATCTAACACATATTGCTCTGTTTGAATAGTCACTGAACTTCTTGACCACCTTTTTCTGTGACTTTGCTTCCAAACACAGCAGGATATTTTGAAGTGAAAACAAATATGCAACTGGATAGAGACTGACCAGTCTGTTCCTTCTCCTAAGTCTAGAATGATAAAACCAGGTTTCTCCGGGTTACAGTTCAACTTAGTTCAGATCTGAGCCTCTTAATTCTGCCTAAATTTTAGGTCTATGTTGGCAGTAACCCTTTAAATTATGCATAATCTTATTTAGAGATTCACTGCCTCTCTTCAAATATTCAAGGGTTCCTTACATTTAATTTCGGATGGTTTACTCTCTACTTGAAGCAGGCAATGTTTTAAAAGAAAATTGCTGATGGAAGAAGTGAAGCTTACATGATCAGCAACAAGTAGCAATTTGAGTTCTCAAGATCATGCATGTCTCGGACACCTAGATTATTTTCACTAGTGTTTACAGGGCACATGTTACATATTACACAACTTTCTCATCCAATAACAAGATCTAAACTTAATAGTTAATGTCAAGTTTTTATTAACATTTATAAGTGCACTGGGAGATTAATTTGTTTACTTGTATTATGCAAAACTGAATTAAGATCGTGGTTTGCATTTACACACATTTACATACTGTTTCCTGATTTATACATTATAATACACACAAATGCTGTAAATTGCAGATCCATCTGCAATGTAAACTTTTTGTGCAATGTAATTTTTGACTTGTCTGGCAGAACTTTTCTAGCAGGTTGTGGCTGGACTCAGGAGGAGGAAGGGAAACAAGAGAATAAGGATCAGAAGTAGCTTTTCTGTGAAGAATCCTTTGCTTAGCACCTATTACTTGCTGATATCCTTCAATCATAAAACAGAAGATGATGAGGCCAAGGATAGTTGACATACTGGATAAGCTTCATGTGAAGATGGGGCTCGAGGTCAGTCTGCCCTGAACACATGGTTTAGCTGTGTGCTTAGTAACTTGTGGCTTGGAAGAAAAACAGTGCGTGGTGAAAGGAGATGGTGGGAGAATAATAAAGCATTGCAAGTCATGGATATGTTACCTTGGCCTTGATACTTGTGACGGGGCTTCACTGGTGCATTAGTGACCCCCAAGGCATTCAGCTCCCTGCAGAATATGTGGCTAGGGAAAGCATGGGCAAAGCAGCAGAATGGCCAGTATGGGGAGGACCAACAGAGAGTGCAGGGAGATGAACAATGATGATACCTGAGCACCCGGTGTGGGGCTGAGACAGGGTAGCCGGAAGGCAACATCCTTGCACTGAGCAGAGGGTCAAGGGGACACTGTGGATATCAGTGTAGTGTCTTCCTAAGGGAAAGCGTGGTTGAACTCAGGCCTGCCTCATCTCTCTGATGAGAGATGAGCCCTAATCCCACTGTCCCTCCACCACCGGTTACCCCCTCATCCTTCGCTTCCCTACAACCTTCCCCCTCTCCAGTTCTTCTTTCTGTAAATAACTATTTCTGATTTTGGACAAGCAGGGATCAACAGATTCTGGAGTGGGGGGTGGGAAAGACACTTGCTTGTTTTTTTTTCTCTCTCTCTTGAATTTTAGTGTTTGAACTTGAAAAAAATATATACATAAATACATATATATATTTAAGCAAATGGATTTTATGGAAAACTAAGAAAGGATTGTTTTTGGTTTTGTTTATCCCTTTGATTTCTCTTGTTTCTCATTGCGGCTTGTTTTATGGGGAAGAGTTTTTTTTGTGAACTGTAGAGATTTCTAGTTCAGCATTGTTTAAAGAATGTGGAGGAGAAAATGAAAAAAACAACATAAAATATGAAACCTTTGTGATGTACAAAATCTGTAAATAATCAAAGATACTTTCTCTTTTCTATCAACAAATTATTTCTGTCACTTTATATTCAAAAATAAAGAAATCTACCACAGAATATCAGGGTTAAAAAAAAGTCTGAACCCATAATCAAAACATTTTCTTGTTTGTCTTTCTTTGTTTATTTTGTGCTTAACTTGGAGAATGCCTGGGAATTTTTCACTCTATCTGTGATGTTTAAAAATCTTCAAGATTGGAATGAGTTAAAATTAGGACTCAGTGTCACTTGAGGCCATTCCGCTGTGTCTGCTAGTAGCTGTAGTTTGGACCTGATGCCTTGGAGCTACTTGGTGAGAGTAGGTGGGATAATACAGTACCTTTTCCTTTCATCTCCATGTCTCACATAGGATGGAAGAATATCAAGGGCACTTAGAGATTATATAGCTTTGGCCTCTGAAACACTGTTTTTACTCCAGAAATGGAATGACGTACTTCATATTTGGCACACTAATCCTTTGACTAATCTTTATATTTCTTCTTCCTCAGGTCAGGTTTCTTTTGCTTCCTTATTTTTCCTTTACTAGGATGCCTGAATTCAGAAAAAGTAGCTTGGGACAAGAGAAGGGTGAAGGTGGATGTCTTATTTACAGCAAATAAAGGTGAGAACAAGCATGTCTTGATAAGCTTTAAACAGTATGTGTGTATCTTTCCCTTCTGTTTGTATGTATATAGTGTCTTTGAGAGGGTCAAGTTCAAGTATAACCTTGCTCTCTCTTTCCTTCTCTGACTCATTAGGCTTATAAAGCTGAAAAGTAATTTCTACAGCTTGCTTGCTATCCCATGCTGTGGTTAGGCCTATATACAAAAGAACCCTTCAATCTTCATGGCAGAATTCCTTTCTGGACAGGTGTTGTCCTGCTCTACTCCACCTCTCTAGAAATCCTGATGCTGATAGCCAGTCTCATCTATCATCAGTGTTATATTATCTGAACTGTTCTCCCTCTAGGGTGCCTGCTAAAGCTTTCTCCTGAATTCCTAGCCGAAGTATCAGCCTGCATTTAAAAAGTGCAAGGCATGGGTGGGAGATTCTCTCCATAGGTTAGTTGGGGGATGGATACTGAAGGCGCAGCAGGGAGTCACTGCTACCAGTGTAGCACCTGTAGGATTTTGCAGCTGTGTTCAACCTGCTGTCAGATCAGCAAATGACGAGGCACTGGAATGTTATTTTCATGATACAAAACCAAGTTTTGGGCTGTAGAGGAGGACAGAGTTGAAAAGAAGGTAGGAAAGTCTTCAATGATGTAATTTCATTTTGGCACCAATTGTATGAATCATAGCCCCAAAGACTAGAGGAGGAAGATATAAGACCAAATCTTGTCAGAGAGTATTCTGATTCAACCAATGGGCTGAGCAGGATACCTATAATGGGGTGCTAAAAACTTGCAGATTATGGTAATACAGAACAGAGGGTCATTTTTAATGGTGAGAAGGGAGTCAGGCTTTAGCTATTTTTAGGAGAACTATAAATAAATAAAACACAGTAGCTGAGTTAGTCAGAGGGATGCTAGACTACCTGTTAGGTGCAATTAAAAGGCTAGAACACAGCAGGACAGGTCAGGCTCAGAATAAGAAAGCACTGTTCAGCCAACAGAGAGCAGGGGAAGCTCATAAAACAGATAGAAATTAAATATGAGCAAATGGAGATAAGGGAAGCAAAATATGAACCAAAGGGGAAAAAAAAATCTATGGCTAGTAAAAGATGCCCTCAATTCTTGGTAGAAGAAAGAGTATTATGTGTGCAAAAGAGTAAGTGGATTCTACTTTTTTTTTTTCTTTTTCAATCTTAACCCATATATCCTAACTATTAAAAAAGAGGTACTCACTCCTGTATTTCTAAGTTAAAATATTATCAGTATGATAGGGAATCAAATTTATTATCTTTTGACAGTGAATTAGGTAGTGTGAAACGAAGTGTGATGGTTTGGGGTCAATTCAAGTGGAGTGTGATATTTTTGTTAAAAAAACAAAAATCTCTTCTTCTAGGTCAGGGACAAAGTTGCATTAATT
This sequence comes from Nothura maculosa, assembly GCA_032353885.1. Classification (NCBI taxonomy): domain Eukaryota; kingdom Metazoa; phylum Chordata; class Aves; order Tinamiformes; family Tinamidae; genus Nothura; species Nothura maculosa. The sequence goes on along the minus strand of JAUBOD010000647.1, from coordinate 289,394 downwards.
CCCACTCAAATACAGGACACTGTCAGCCCAAAACGGCTAACCTCCAAAAGATGGCTTCAATGCTACATAGATCATTCAACCTTTAACTCATTCCCCAGGTTCAGCTGCCAAAGCAGGGGGCATATTTCACTAGATTTTACTTGCAAGCCATAACCATGCCCTGGCTGGAGGTACAGGAGAAATGCCAACAGTTTGGAAATTTAAATTGGTTTCATTATGGTACTTTTTCAAAACAGAACAATTTCCTTCATTTTAGAACTGATCATTGCGTTTTCTCCTTTTTTGCTATTGAAATTGAAAATGTTCCATTTGAAATGGAAAATGCCTGCTAATGTAATTAATTATTTTTTTAAAGTAAACAAAATAGAGCATGTCATAAATGAAAAGCAAAGATAATATTCAAAAGGGATTGAAAAAATATTCAAACAGTAGAAAAGATTTTTTGTGAAGTTGCTATTTTTGTAAAATTCATTGAAATAAAATCCAATCAGAATTTTTCAAACAGCTCAACTGACAGCTCTTTAGCTGAAGCAGATGAGCTTTAAGAAGTCTGGAGATGCTCTTGGTGATTGAGATAGCAACCAAAAAATGTCAGGCTCTCTGAATTTCCTAGATGCATAATAATGGGCTGCCACTGAAAAGAGATTGATTAGTTTTCCTTTGTAGATATTTTTGACTACAGCTTCAGCTAGAATCTGGTGGTTTGGGAGTCGCTATGAAAAAACAGCAGAAAAAATATGTGGGAAAATAATCAAGTTATCACCAGCTTTATGATATTCACGCTTGATAAGTATAGTTTTATTCTGATGTTATCAGCACTCACTATCCTCTTCCATTCTTCAAAGAGTGAAGTTTACCGAAAAGAAGTTTTTGAATGGTACACCAAAATGAATATGATAGAAAGAAAAACACTCATAAACCCAGGAACTGCTACCCTTGGCACACAGACAGGGATGCATCTTCCTAACATTAGGTGTCTTGCAGAAGATCTCTCCAATCCTCTTTAAATAGTGAGGGGAAAAGGACATAGACATTTCTTGAACATGAGTCGCGCGGATCTAAAGCAGGTGTCTGGGGCAGAACTGCCCTGGAGGAGCCTTTCTCCTGATAAGCAACCAGAAGACTAATGAGAGTAGGGGTAGAAGTGTATGATTGTATAGCGGCTCACCTAAACTTTAGGGGTTGAAGTTTGAGCTATACACATAGATTTTTACTGAAATCAATTAGCATCTATTGTAATCCAGTCAATATACTCTACAGAGTATATTGTACTATCTCCAAATAGATAACTCTTTGTCTCAGATCATTCTCATCCCAACTCATTGCCTGAGCATTGCCTGGGAATCTGGACTCATGGACAATTTTGCTGGAGACATCTCAAGGCAGTTGAACCAAAGCCCAGTTAAGACTACTATCTTAAGGTGACTGAGATGATAAGGGAGAATCATAGAATCACAGAATCTTCAAGATTGGAAGGGACCTCTAGAGATCATCAGGTCCAACCTTCCCGCTCCAGCAGGCACACCCAGAGCACGGGGCACAGGGCGGCATCCAGGCGGGTTTGGAGACCTCCAGAGAAGGAGACTCCACAACCTCCC
>JAUBOD010000647.1:277298-287696 GCA_032353885.1 Nothura maculosa | reverse complement strand
AGCCTGTTCCACTGCTCTGTTACCCTCACTGTAAAGAAGTTCCCCCTCACCTGCAGGTGGAACCTCCTGTGCTTCAGTTTGCACCCATTGCCCCTTGTCCTATTACTGGCCAGAAATGTCCCCCTTAACAGATGGGAAGGATGAGATGAGAAATGTCAGACGATAAATGTCCCCCTTACAGATCAGATACACTGCATGCCAAGATGAGAGGACTGAGGAGGGATAGGGTTTCCTTTCGGACCAAATTCTGTGTGACAGAGGAGCTAAACATATCAGACAGAGGGAAGGGGTGATGTAAAAAGGAAGCAAAGGGAAAAATAATTTCTATTGTCTGAGGCATCTCTTGGGAGCTGGCATGCAGTGATGATAACTAGGCAGTAAAAGGAGTCAGAAAAGAATGTGTATGTTTGGGGAAAGAAAATGAGGCTGTAAGGAAGGGCATATATGAGTGCAGTGGCTGACATCATCTTATATACTGCAAGGAGATACATGCATGCCTGTCCAAAACACAGCCATCCTGCCCTGCTCTAGGTTTTGAAATGCTTGCTCCTTAAATACCATGTAGCACTGCCAAAATAACTTTAGCTGGGAGACAGCTTTGCTCCTGTGCCTCCAGCATTCCTCAGGTAGTCACAGATCCACCACTTATTGAGGGGCATCTCTCAGAAAGTGCCGGCAAATTGGCTTTAACCCATTACAAGTGGGCAGGCTCTTTCACTTGGTGCTCTGGGTTTAACACTGGCCTCCATTTCTATAAACACTAGTTACTCAGATCTTTCAACATTAAAATCAGAGATATGCAGAAATCTAATTGCTCTAGAAAAGGTCCTGTGCCAAATTGCATGTTTTCCTGTGTGGGACATGGGGGATGATGTGACTCCATCATGTGCCATCAGCGAAATTCACAGACCAAGAGGGCCCCACTCTGTCCTAGAAGGACAAGTGAGAGCTTAGCAAGCAATTAAAACACATTAGTGTCCTCCTCAACCTCTACTATCCTAGGATGCTCTCTTCCTTGACTGGCCTGCGGGATGTGAGCCCTTCAGTCTTCATTATCCTCACATTAGGAAGGCTTATTAGAGGACCCTACAGCAAAAGTCAATTTTGTAATGCCTTGCGTAGTGCAAAACCTTAATGGGAGTGGGAGACAGGGGTTTTGTAGGAAGGTCTGTTGGTGTAAGATGTGTTCAGTGCTTTAAGTCATGACTAAAACAGGCAAATGAAACTTGGCAGAACTTTGTATAATTTGTTTTTCACTTTTCCCCATCTTCTGCCACATGAGATATAAATAAAGTACTGAATAAGTGGTGGGATTACAGGTGCAGTTCAGCTGCAGAGAGGTGTTTTCCATATCCAAATCCTAGTGAGACATTTTTGGTGTAATATTGATACAAATGTGTGCAAAAGTAGGAAGGATTGTTTTGCCTCGTGCTTGAACATAGTTGTATTCAGTCACAGACAGGATCTTGGGGCACTTAGTGGTCAGTGGGGTGCTAGAAAAATTGTATTCAAAAGCACGATGTCCTCTGATAATAGGACCAGAATCATCCAGTAGGGGCTGTGCATTTTTGCTCCTGCTCTCAGAGTTCAGTTGTGCTCAGAATTGTGTCCTCTGACTCAACTAGCTACAAGTATGTTCAAATATGATAACGCTGTATGCTACAGAAAAGGCCAGCATCCTGGCCCAGTTCCATCCTGTGTAATTAATTTTTTTTTCTTATCTAAAAATTCTACTTGAAATTTTGAATGGATATGACTGGATTTTGTAATCTTTTCCCAGCTATGACTTCAAACCATCAACTTCCTTTTTTTATCTTGACTCCTTAAATATCTTGTGGCTCCTTTATATACCTATGTGCATGCATATCTATATTCCTCTTTTTAGCTTTTATGCTCCTACAGCAACAAATGCTTTAATTCACTTTTGTTAAATTGTGATTGTGTGTGGACAGGCCTGTATACAATAACATCCTGCTAAGAAAATATGAAAGAAAGAATGCACATACATAACTGAAAATACCCTCAACTATCCAGACCTCCCATGGGCTGACTGCTTATTACTACATAGTGTTCCTTACAGCAGCTATTTGAATGCTGGTCTCTGTTCAGTAATCAGCCACGTATGCACTACTGCATATGCATTCGGATATGTCAGAGCTCAGAAGATGCAATCAGGAAGACATTATTCTGTGAGACGATGCTTTTCCTTTGCAGATATATTCTCTAATTAACAATGCGGAAGAAAAGATCTGTCCCTAAAGTACAGAAAAGTTACTGTACAATTCTTGTTTCAGAGCTGAGGTTCTGACGTTTTTAGTTAAAGCCTGGCCTGGGAAATTTCTTACTTGTAGACTCTTTTCTAATTGTGTATGAACTCAGCTGCCCAAACGTGGCAAAAGTGCTCTGCCCAGATAAGTGCAGCAAGGTGCTTTATAGTATATAGTGTGTGGATATATATATATATATATATATATATATATATGTGTCATATATAGTAGTAGTCAAATACTGAAACTGTTTGCATTAGCACATTTGCTTTGTGTTAAATATATTTTACTGAAGTTTTCTTTGACTATAAATGACATATGCCCAGAAAATAGTCTTTATTCTAGTCTTAAGGCTGCTCTTCCAGAGAAATTAGGTGTGTCCTCCTAGACATTCCTTTCACACCCTTGTTTCATACCAGTCTGCACTATCCTGAGTACCGGTGTGTCACTGACCATTGAGGCAAGGCAAGTGGTCTCTACATATAAGCCCTGATTCATAGATTTTAAGCCTGCAGAATTGCCAGTGGCTCCTCTGCGGGCACAGCAGGAGCCCTGATGTATGGCTAAGTTGATGGCTGGGTATTTCCAACAGTCCAGCAGCTCCTGCCACCAGGCAGCAGTGGATGGAGTGCATGGGAGGTTTGCTCAGTGATGCTGTTGGGTGCAGCAATAGCTTCCATTTCAAATGTTCATCAGGCCTAGACTTCTGCAGTAAATGGATAGCAATGACATCACAGTGATGCCATTGTCTGTGCTGGGAACAAATATCTGTTAGCATCTCTTCCAAGCTCTGTCTCCTCCCCTTTATATATCATTTTACAAAGGAGGTTGGGCTGTAGATCTCCTCTCTTTCCCAGTGTTTCTGCAGCTCTTCCGTTACCCATGTGGATGGAAGGTAATGCTGCTTCTGGTCAGGCAGGTCTCCCTGTTCCCTCAGCCCAGTAATGTGGTAATCCAAATGTGTGTTGTTCTAGGTGACTGGATGTCTGAGCCAATTCCTCAGTCAGTAGCACCCGTGTAACTAACATGGCATTTTGACGGGTATCCAGCCCCTACCAGCTAAGCTGTTTCAACACACTGTCATCATGTGTTGCCAGGTGGTTGTAAAACAAGCAGAGGTGTGCCGATACAAACAGAAAGATAAACAAGAGGATGGAAAACAGGAGTAGTATAATTAATGAGGAATGTATAAATTATAAAGGCTCAGTGAAGGGCACCTCAAATCATCCAAAGCAAGAGGAGCTGAGGAGCTGTCAGAGGCAAGTGAGGATCTGATGCATGGAGAAACTACGGATGCTGAAGACCTGAAGTGAAGGTAATAAACAGGTAGATGATGAATGATTGAGAAAAGGCCAACAGACATTCCAAGGCAGCCTGGTAAAAGAGAAATCTTAAAGATAACATGCTTTCCCTTTTTATAGATTAAAAGGACTTTTTTCACTATATGATTAATCAGTCCCTGGGATTTGCTCTTGATGCATACATCAAATATATATAATGCAGCAGCTTTTGTAGAAATGCAGGCAGGACATTTATTCACAGCAAGGTTCCTGGTCAATGTCCTTACAGAGACTTACAGCTCTCCTCCTCATAGCTCCAACTGACTAGAGTTCTCATTGTTCAAAATACCCCTCAGAGAGGAACAAACTAATCAATTCTCCCCTGTCCAGAACACAACCACTGTCACAGGTCAGTACAAGGACTAGTAAATTTAAGGATTAGACATTTATATATGTGTGCTGTGGCCCAACAGGTAGTTAGAAGCAGACTGAATTTTACCAACAGCATTGTTAAAAGCATAAATTAATCACCATCAGGGACAAGAAGACATTAGAGGATTACACAATTATGGATAGCCCAAGGCTCAGGTTGGAGAGAGAAACTACTACATCTCCTGTTGATGGACCCAAATCTAAGTTGAAGTCAGATTGCAGCAAAAGAAAGGTCAGTGCTCTAAGGTGCCTTTCATGTGTGACAAGGTGAGGTGGATGGGCTTGGCTAAAGTAGGCTGACTTGGAGAGCCACAGCCTTTTTCTCATATCTTTTTCACTACAAAGATATTAAGTGGAGCCAGACAGTGACTGTACTGAGTGATTGTCACATTTGAAGATAGCAAGGGAATGCTCTAGGGATCCTCAGGTACTGGAGCACCTGCACCAGCATCAAAGGGCCTTCCTGTGTCTTGGCTATGTCAGCCATGAAGAAGCTCTTCAAGATTGCTTATTTCAAGTCCAAAGAAGTACCTGTGTGCCTGAAAATCTGTTTTTACCAGGGAAGAGAACACTGTAATGTGTATGACCACAGTGACCACATATTCCAGGCCCTATTTGTTAATGTGATATTCTATTTATATATTAAAAGAGTTACAAGCATATCACACCTATAGACACAAATATGTCTAGAGTTAAGGTCAAGCTGACAAAGTTTCCTTGACAATGAGAAAAGGTGGTTATTCTAATCATCAAGTCAGTCTTGGTTCACAAATATATTTTTTCCTGGCTACTTTGGCTATTATGTTCATTCTGGTAGGTGAAGAATATCCTAATGGCTTGAGTTATTTCTGCAGACACACAACAGGATCAACATTTTACATGTCTTAAAAACGGATATGCAATCTTCTGTTTCTCTTGAGTGGCTACCTCCAAGGGGTATCGGAAGAACATCACCCGGGTCCATCTCCCCTGAGAAGGGACTACAGAGATAATTAAGAGCCTTGAGCATTTCTTATATAAGGAGAGACTGAGCGCAGCAGGTCATTTCAGCTTGGAAAAGAGAAGGCTCAGGGAAGACCTTATCAATATTTATAAATTTTCATGGGAAGTTGTAAAGAAGATGGAGGAAGACTCATAGTGGGGCCCGGAGGCAGGTCAAGAAGTAACAAGCACAATTCCACCTGGACAAAGAAAACGTTAACCGTGAGAGCTGTTGAATGTGGCAGGTTGCCCAGAGAGGCTTTGCAGTCTCTATCCTTTGAGATATTCAAAATCCAACTGGATAATATCCTGGCCATCTTGCTCTAGCTTGCCTTGCTTGAGCAGGACTTTTGACTAGATGATCTCCAGATCTCCCTGTCAAACCCAACCATTCTATGATTCTGTGATAAGGATGGTGGAGGTGTTTTATCACTTGCCTTTTGCTTTCATTCCAAAGCTATTTGCACTGTACTTTCACTCTTGGTTAAGCTGTGACCCCTCCACTAGCAGATTGTACTTTAACCTAGACTCATGCTTAGCCCTCTGCTTTGAACTCTGTTGATGTAATTTGTCTTTATACAAACACATCACAGTCGCTTTTGCCATGTGGTCTCACTTAGTGGTTATGACACATCTAATTCTATCTCATTTCTCTAAGAAGTAGCAGGTTAGTCTTATTTTGAGAGAATTCTGCTATGTCTCCTGACACATAGGAGTTCTGTAGTGAATTCAGTGTTTGCTAACTTTGGAGCAAGGAATCTTTTAGATGGCAGAGTTCCTGCTCAAGAATCTCTGAAATGGTGAACCTGATAAAGTCCAGCCCGACATTTTGGGTTGTGCATAGAACATTAGAGATAAATTAGCTAAATCAGGTTGGGCTTCACCTATTCACTATTCTGTTGTTTGTATGGACCTCTCTTTCAGCCTATTTGACTCTGCATTGACAGGTAAACTTTTAAAGACATTCAAAAGGAATATCAAAATTAAATGCTGCTTACTAGTGACACATCTAAAATTTAACATTTTTTTTAAAAAAGCAATTTATAACTTTTATTTCCTGCACTCTGTTGTCCAACAGCTCACTTAATAGTAATTGGAAGCAATGTTCCTTGCTTCATTCAAATGTATCTGGATAATGGCTAGACCATGGACAACCAGTAGTCTCTAGGAATTCCTTTGTCATACTCTCTTTAGACTTTTTGTAGATCACATTTGACTGCCCTTCAAACAACCTCTTCTCTGTCATCTCAAACTAGCTAAGACCTGTTATTCATAAATCATTCATAAGCACTGTTATTCACAAAAAAAAGTGGTCTTTCATGACTTTAGCTCCCCAAAATATTTTTTTGTTGCAGGTTCCTTAAATTCAATTACAATATCTTAACTATTAGTGTAATCATTATTCTGTCCAAGCTCTGCATTTTTAGCAGATTTTTCCCCATTAATAAAAACTTTTCTGGATTTTTATCAACTCCATTTTTCACAAAATATGTGTTCTATTTAACTAATCTTACTCAGCTGTTTGTTTATGCTCTATTCTTTTCTTGGCATGCAGCACAAAAGAATTTTGTGGTCTTTTGTTGATGGAAAAAAAGGGGGAAATTGGAGTTCTCAGAGAACAAAGCAGAGATGCTTTTGGTGGGTGCCAGGCATCTATTCCCCTGGATAATATCCCAGGTCAAGTAGCAACTTCCTCACTGATACGACATTCCTTAAACTAGGCACAGGTTGGGTTTTCTGCTACAAACTCTATTTATGTAAATGGTCACAATGCAAAGATTTTAGACTCAATTTTGCCACATGCACCTCCTCAGGAACTATTTCAAAAATTTTTATTGAAATCAGTGCCTGCTGTTATGTAGCTGTGCTTTGCTCCATCTCTGTCATGTTTCCTTTCTTTTTGATTTCCTTCAAACCAGTTTGCAGTAATATCTGGTTCCAAAATAGCTATTTAAATCATCAGCGGGGCTGTGTCCTTCAGAGTCATTTCATTAATTCATTTTGTATTTCTTTCTACTGAGAAGAACATTTCTCTCCAATGCTTTTCTATATCATGCATGACGCAAAGTCCTCGTGACTGTATGCATTTTTGTTTTGTTGAGATTGCCTCCTATGCAAATAACTGTTGTCTGTCTAACCTAATATTCTGCCTTTACATCGTGGCTTTTTTTAATCATATGCATGTTTGTTCCTGCTGTGCTTGCTTGTGCTTCTGTTTGGGCAGTAATCAATTGCAAGCAGTTTTCAGCTAAAGCATTGTAAACATTCATTTCTCACAAGTGCTGTTTCGATCACTGCAACTAATGCATCTCAGCTGTGAGAAGCAACATTAAAAAAACAAGCCAGTCATCTGATCTTGCCCCTAAAAAGTATAGTCCTTTACTGCTGTTACAAATACTCTCAGCCATTCAGAGGTCAAATCCATTTCTTGCAATAAGTGTAATTTTATAGTATTAATTATATCATAAATTTTACAGTGTTTCATTTCGTTCCCCTATAATGGGATGGTTGATATTATAGTCTGATAGCTAACCTTTTTTTTTCTTTCTTTCTTTTTTTTCCTGCAGAAACCGCATATCTTTCCCAGATGGCATTGTTGCCCAGATCAGAATGTTCTTGAATGATTTTTGCGTTATTGTTTGCAAGCATTACTGAATTGTAGACCTGCATATATACACACACTTGCACTGAACTGGACATTACAATTATATCTTTAGCTAAGCAAGGCCTGTGTGTTTTTAGACAAGGTCTATATCATAGATCTCTGATGCTTCTGAACCGTCTGGATCTTACATTACCTATGTATTTATGCACATGTAATCCTCTGACATAAGGAGATGGGACAACTTTTCTATCAACAGTGCAGGTATCAAATACAGGTACTTCGGAATCACCGTCATAAGCTGGAGAGTTATAGTGGGCTGCAGTTTATTTTATCTTCTGCACAATATCAGAGACTCATGATCTCTAATGTAGCACAGCAATGTCAAAAGCACCTCTGTGTCACTGTCAGTGCATATTTTGAACTATTCTCACATGCATGATGTGAACTGGAAAAATAAATGTGCAAGTTCCATTTGAAAAACTAATGGAGTTCAGTTGCCTTTCGTTAGCTTGGCAGCCTTATGCATCCTTTGCTGAACACATATCACTCCCTGTTGTGAGTTACTTGTAGCCCAGGGTCTCATGCCCGCTGAGTACCCAAAGCACTTTCCAGTCTCCAGAAACAAATTTGCAAATTTTGAAGGCACGAGAACATTACAAACCTCTTTGTCTGGCTTTCCTCGGGGAAATGAATGTTTGTGACAGAGGTAGAAGACAGTGATCTGCCTCTCCTTCTCCTAGAGAATCACTCACTTCCTAGATTACTCACTTCCTAGATCAGAAAGTGACAGGAAAGCTAATTGACTTTTGGAGCACTGCAAATGGCTGGAGGCTCTGGGAGCCAGGTTTACCACTGCACACACATTTTTTGCACCTTCTTTCTTCTCATGTTCCACCTCACAAACATCTGAAGTGCCCTACGTGCACACAAAAATTCTCTTTTCCCCAACTGCAGCATGTTCCTGTAACCCCAAAACCAGACAAGATACCTGCCACTGCTGCCAATTTGCCTTCCTCACAACAATCTACCTCTCATAATACACCCTCCGAAAAGCCCATCACTTTTTTAAAAGCTCATGCTCTGGACTCAGCTATAATTTTGTCTTTCCGATTTCTGAGCTCTGCAGCATCTCTGTGGACCTATACTCCCCCTTGCAGTGTATGTCCTGCTTTCCTACTGCCCCTATTCAGGGCAGTTGGTGGGCTGTAGCCTCTGTACCTGGCTGTGGGGCTCAGAGATGGAGAAGGTGGGATGGGATCTTCTAACTGCAAAAAAAAAAAGAAAGGCTGCTGTAGCTGCAACATGACGCAATTCTCCTCTGCTGGCAGATTTCAAAGCTGCAAAGCATCAAGTAAGGGCAGCTTTGCTGCCTGCAGCTTTGCATGCTGCAGCTGTGTGGACAAGTTTTAGACATCACTGCCGTGCTGTTTTGAAGAACACTTTGTGTTGTCAGTGACAATATGAGCAGTGCCACAGGCTCCGAGCACCAGGGTGAGTGATTCTTTAGTGAGATGAAAGGGAGGAAGGCAAACGCAGCCTCTGAAGTAAGAAAGTCCCCAGCTGACCCAACCAGTTCAGTTCTTACACTGCAGTGCAGACGGCCTATAGGAATGCTGGATCAGTGCTGATGGAGGTGGCAAAATGGAGCAGAGGTTCTTATTTAGGCTGGACGAATTACTGGGAATCAGGCTTGAGGTTCTCCCCATATCGTGATTGTCCTGTCCCTGCACTGAGACCCAAGCCTGCTGTACTGCAGGAAAAAAAAAAAAAAAAAGTGGAGACAGAAAAGACATAAATAGTTAAAAAGGAGAAGAATTTCATGTCTGTCAGCAGGAAAGGGAATACTGGCATAGCAGGAAGTAAAAATTCTAGTGAGGGTAAACCAATTGTGGAGACACTCAACATAAAGTGAGCACAGATGTTTCTGGAGAGCAGAAGTATGGACAAATGTGTGGGCTAATTGAGCTCTTACCTGGACCAACCCACGCCTCCTAGTGGCACGTTAGGTGCTGATGTTCTGATGTGGTAGGACTTGTACAGTCTTTCTCTACAGCTGTTTCTGAATGGAAGGCTATCCGGGGAAGGACTCCTCTTGGACCTTGGCCACCACTCTTACAATATAGGGCCTGGTGGCTTTTGCTGCCCTCTCTCAACCACAAATTGGAGAGCTAGCCCTACTCTCCAATTTATTACCTCACCGATAAGGCTGAGTTTGTGGACCTGCTACAGGTTCATCCCAACACAATAGGTATGGGACAAATTCTCCAGGAGCTAAGTTGTGGACTCACATAGACAGACTTGTATCTCATGTCCTCGCCTCCTGTCTTCCGCAGCACGCAAGCATTTCTGTATGGTCTCTGAATACCTCTCTGAATACTGACCTAATGTTCTCTGCTTTATCTAGAGGTAGGTTAAGGTGACAGCCCAATGGCAAAGAAATACAGCATGCAATCATCTGGCACAACTGCTTTGAAGCAGCCTGAAAATCTTAATTAAAAGTAAAATATTTGATCCAAAGGTACTCTGTGTTTTGTTTGGCTTTTTCATACTTCAGTGATGTTTGGCTGTAAAGGCTGATTCCTAGCTAGGAAAGGGGAGGTACAGAGAAAACCAACCTGGGTGATGCTAAGATGCAGAAAATCCATTGCTAGGAGGGAGCAAACCTCTACATTCTCCTTCCTGGAGTTTCCATAGCCATTTAAGGGGCATTGAGGCAGCATGTTGCAGCTGGAGCCAAGAAGTAAACTTCCCACCATGGGATTACATGTGTGGATTCTGCCTGGCATGTTCTTCTACTTTACCAGTAAGATTATGTTATGGAATATGCCTTGCA
>JAUBOD010000647.1:236460-271026 GCA_032353885.1 Nothura maculosa | reverse complement strand
CACTCTTGAGGCCTTCACACCCACTCAGTGATTATTCCTTGTGGTCACACTAAAATGGACTCTTTCTTCCATAACAGGTGACAAGCCTAGCAGAGAGGCTCCAAGGAAAGAAAGAGCGGGAGCAGAACCTGAGGGCCAAAAAAGCTGCACTACAGAAGGCGAAGGCGGTCTGGGAAAGCTCTGTAAGAACAGGTTTTGAGAAGTGTTTCAGCCACAAAAATGGCCATTGCACCATGTGCTTTTAATTATTAGTGATATCTGAGACACATAGAGGGGCCAAATGAAAAAAGGAGTGGAAGCATTTAGTATGACTAAACAGTGATAGAGGCACAAAGGCTGTGTGGGGGGATATCTGGGGTTCTCCTGCTCCTATGGAAGTGTCTGGACCTACCCAGATTGTTCATCTTTGGACTTTACGAAGCACAACTAAAACATGTAGGTTGGATGACAGATTTAGGCCTTCCCGCCTCAGCTTCTTGTCTGCTGTGGCTTTGGAGAGTTGAGGTGAGGCCAGTGGCTAAAGCTTTCATCTTATTCTACAGAAGTCAGAGCCGATTCCCAATAAACTATCAGCTGCACGCCTTGGAGAGGCGCCTGTGCACACCTTAGCAGAGCAGAGTGCTACAAATGCGTAAGTTTGTTGGGGCATCAGCAAAGGGAAGCAGTGATTCCGATCCTGTTTTGTGCTGCTCTGTGACTTTTGGATGAGATCTCTTGGGAAGAGGGTGGGAAAAGGTCTGTGTTTTGAGCATGGACATCATATAAATCTACGTGTTTTGTTGATTCCTATTGAATAGACTTCCTTCAAGACTATCTGGGAAGAAGGAAAAAAGCGGTGGAAGGCAATTGGAGGAGAAACAACAAAGAAACATGTGGCTTCTTTACAATCTGACGCAATCCGCGGATAAGACAGGCACACGTGTTTTCTTTCCCCACCCACCCTCAAAAGGGAAAACTGACAAAATGCTGGAGAAGTCCTTGAAAGAGTAAGTGGTCATGAGTTGCAGCAAAGACCTGGACACAAGTGAAGCACAAATAAGCACCACAGGAGGCAGGAATGCCAATAGCTTAAGACACAGGAATGACCTGTATTAGACCCTATTTTAGGTGACTCTTGTTTGTACACACTGGGAGGCATATGATTTTCCCTCACCACAGAGGCAATGGGCAAGGAGAGGCAGGAGGAGTCCTGGGCAAATGAGAGGATTCATTTGTGTCTGTTTTCTTAGGGTTTTTTTTTGCTTTCCCCTGTGTTACAGCTGCCTTCTGATCCAAGGAATGCAGGTGTCAAAACCACTGGGATACAGACAAGACGAAAGAAAAGAAAGTATAAAGGAAATCTGGATATGTGATGAAAGCCAGCAAATAGCAAACCAAGAAGAACACTAAGCTGGAATAACAACTACTATCCTGCATAGTCTTAATGGCTTCAACAAAGCTAACCTTAATTACCTGAAGCTCGGGTGTGGGGGATAGGTATATGTATATAAAATATAGTCTCTTACCTTGCTTGCCTTTTCTCTTTTTCTTTTTTTTCTTTTTTTATTTTTTTTTATTTTTTTTTTTTTTTTCATCCAAAGCAGCACGTTGTTCTTCTAGACCTCTGCTTTTGCCCAGCACTACTTTTGGCTTGGACTGAGTAACAACCTTTATGGAGATTGTAGATTCTCTGTTTCTTAGGGAATTCTATTTCCTATTTCTTGTTCTCCTTTCCTCTTCCCATAATCACCTTCTATTCCTGACTTACTAGTCTCAGTTTAAGGTTCTGGTCAATCAAAACCCAGTCAGCTGTCACTACTGCCATTTTTTTTTCTTTTTCTTGTTGTGCTAGCTCTTTAAAGGAGGCATTAAAATAATCCAGAGGGGCAACAACAGCTGGGCCTTATGTTAGTTGGTTTTACTAACCAGCACAAGATTGTTGTCGTAACAAGATCCACTATTAACTGCCAAATTCTTATAGAGGTAGGCTTACCAATTAGTAATTAGTGTGCAGGGAGGCCTCACAACCTTTTCAGGGAGTTGAAGATGCTGGCCTGCTTGAATGTATAGGGCACTCAGCCTTTTAAAAAAGTAGATGTATTAACCCAGCATCCCAAGTTAAAGGAAATGGAGGGATACTCATCATCCAGCCAGAGGAATTAGTCAGGTTTTGTTCTCAATCCCTGCTGAACTCATCAGTGCTAGACTCTGTCCTTTATACCCCTAAGAAAGGAGTACTTGACTGTGCTATGGTCATGCTCACAAGGAGATCGTGCCAGTATCTTGAGGTGAGTTTGGGTCCACTAGTGAATGTTTTGTAAGTGTCATCAGTTCTTCTATCAGTTATCACTTAGATACTTTTTTGCAAAATTTACCAAGCAAGACTGCTCTGCCTCCACAAGACATTCCACTTCCTTTTGTTGTTGCAGACAGTACCCAAAGTTTCACCGTGCCTTTATGACAGCTCTGGCATTGCTCCTGAACTTCAGCCATTTTGGCTACTAACTCTTTACTCATCCATCAGTTCTGCTGCTTGGATAGGGTGGGCTCTTCAGGTTTGTGTATCTCTCAGAACTCCTCAAGCTGAGGAGACAATCGGCTGTTGGGGCTGTTGGGCAGCTGCCAACTCTGCTGCATGAGCTCCACAGCTGCCAGTGCAGGGTGTGATGGGCTTCACAGAGACAAGGGCCCTGAGGTAGCACCTTGTGTGGCCACTGCTACTGCAGCTGCTCCCACAGGACAGCAAATTGCATCTCCCAGCAGTAACAGCTGAGTAATCCTTGCTTAGCAGCCACACTGTTTGGTGGCTGCTCGCCAAAGTGTCTCCTTGGAGCTACAGTCCTGTCACGTGCTTGCCACCACACACCATGACACTTCATGCAGCGTCTGAAGAGGGTGCTGCCATGTTGGGAGCAGCAACATGAGCCGCGATGGGCTTCACTAAGGCGAGGACACCTAAAGCTCTGCCAGACACTGCAGCTGCTGCTGCAACTGCTCCTACGGGGCAGCAAACTGCATCTCCAGTCAGGCACGACGCTACCCCATACTGAGCAGTTGTGCCCTTCGGCTGCTGCTCCCCAAAGGGCCCCCTTGGAACACTCGCCACCACTCACTGCAAGGTGTCACAAAGCTTCTGAGGAGGCTGCTGCCATGGCAGAAGCAACAACACTGCCTCTCAAGGAGGGGAGGCATAGCCTGGCCAGAGCTCCAGCCTTAACTAATGCCTGCGGAAGGTTCTAGAGCTACTCAAGGTAGTTCCTATACCTGCCCTGAGTAGAAATACCAGTGAAGTAGATTTTTTGAGAAATAAAAGATGTACGGAGAAAATCAACACTTCTGCAGTGTATTGCCCATGTTGCGAGTTTTAACCATATCTGCTGGAGGGATAACATAGCAAAGCACAAGTGCTGCAGGATTTTACTGGAGAGTATCAATCTCCCTGCTACCGGTGGCAGTGGAGCCAACGAGGAGACAGGCTTCATTCGACCTAATCTTGATCTGATTAACATGTATAAATACATGACAGGAGAATGTCGGCGAAGGGAGATGCAGACACCAGGTGGTCATCAGCAAGCTCGTTTATTGAGTATCAGGCACCTGCTTATATACAGTCCTCAATCAGCTCATTACATATTGCAAAGCTAGAGCTCAGGATTGGTCAAGAGACCTCATGCGAAGCAAGCATTTCTTTATACAAAGTAGCTAGACCATCCTGTCTCGGTATCCTGTTTACGTGTTCTGGTTGAGACATCTGCCTGGCAAGGACATTCTGACCTTGGCGTCCCCCTTATCCTTCTCAAGCTTTACCAGGTCTATCTCGTTGTGTCCTTTCTCCTCCAGCCACTCTTGGCATTCTTGTACAAAGCTCTCTACAGGACCACTCCTTTTTTTCTCAATGAATTGGGGGCAGAAATAGGGCACCTGCAAACTGGCCCCAGCACATGTGTGTCCATGCTCAATTGAGAACAGATGAACTAGAAGGGGAGTTTAGATGCAACTAATAAGCCAGACATGGACCAGAGCTTGGTTGGTGTTGTACCGTTTGTACGGAATCCATGCAGGTGACTTCATGCAAAGACACCTGACTTGCAGCTCTCCTCTTGAAAGGGGGACCCTTCTCCTTATCCCCAGTGGACTTCCAGGGCACTCTCCATGTCCTGCTTGGCTTCTATGCTTTTTGCCACTCCTAGAACTACTACATCTGCACAGGAGTTAAAAAAAAAATTTGCAAGAGACAAGTTATTCTTTTCCAGCTCTGTAAACTCATTTCTATGTGGTCAGTGCACACTCACACACATACAGAACTAACAGCCTTCTGCAACTGGAACTAATTGTATTCTTGTCGACAGTCTCTGAAGAGATGCCAGAGATGGAGCAAGCCAGCTTTTTTTCCCTCAGACAAGGATGCTGAAGAATGGGAGGAGTAAGCTGTTCTGTATGCCTGTTTAGCTGCAAAACAGGATGTCATTATCCAACATCAAGACAGAAATATTCCCCTTTGGAAACCAGCAGGAATAATTCACATATCATGGAAGGAGCGGAGTCCAGAGCTGTCACTGTTCACTTGTGTGTGGTGCCTGTTAAATAGAGATCTGTCTTTGAATCCTCAAGAAAGGTAGGGGTTTTGTTTGTTTGTTTTGATTTCTTTTTTTATAGTATCTTCTGAGTTACTCAGTGAAGTACCTCTTAGGCCCTGCATTGTGGCATAGCTCACCTTTGCTTGTACTCAGTTTCCAATCAAACAGAGGAAAGGCGATTGGTTAATTGTACTTTCCTATTTTCACCAGACACATATTCTGCCAAGGCCTTCTTGGCCAGTTAGACCCTGAGAAATGAAGAAATAAGAAAGGTAGCTCTCCTATCCTGTGCTGAGACTTCCTTAACTGGTAAAGTAAATGAGCTTGGCAGTCTTGAGGACATGGCAACTTCCTAGCTTTTCTTCTCTTCCACTGAAGCTTGTGGGGCCCAAAGTGGGGCTGTGTCTGCAGGGTGGGATGGATGAGCATGCCAATTTCCACAGCTGCCCATGGACTGGGGCTGTGCTGGGCTGTGGGAGGGGAACACTCAGACTTGCAAGTGAAGCCCCTTGAGCTCACCTTGGGTTTGAAGGGTTGAGGGAGATGGTTGGAGCAGTCCTGGGCCTGCAGCACAAGAAGCATGCACAAAACTTCTCACAGTCATTAGATATATCAGTTTAACATAGAGCCCTAGTCACTAGAGTCTTAGAGAGGATGGATGGCTCTGTTTGTTAAAACCAGGTTAGCTGTACCTTGCCCTGGGTGACTGGAGTCCCAAGATATTGGTAGTGATTTACTAATGACTTACAGTACAAGAACAGTGTGTTTACACTAGAAAATTAAGACTTGGGACTATAACAGCTGGAGAAGCTCTCCTAGTTCTGTGATCAGTTCTTTGCGCAGCCAGGTGAAAACCTCTTGGGATCTTATTTTCCTTTTCCTTTTCCTCTTTTTTTCTTTTTCTTTTTCCTTTTTTTCTTTTTTCTTTTTCCTTATCCTTTTCCTTTTTTCTTCTTCTTTTTCTCTTTGTTTCTTTCTTTCTTGTTTGTTTGTTTCTTTATCTCTAAAAAGGCCACAGCCACATTTGTCTGCCCACTTAGGGATCATCATAGGGCATTTTCAGGTATAATTTGTATCATGCCAGTATTTGGAAAGTAGTATAAAGAGAATTTTGGAAGAGTGAACAGTAGCATCTTGTTTGTTCCCTCCCTGGTTCAGAAAGATGTGCACAGTCCCCAGCTGATGTATCTCTGGAGTTTCTCTGCTTTGCAGACCAGAGTGGCTTCTTGTGGCTGATGCATCCTTGCTTGTTAGGCAGACTTCTCTTGAGCTACCTCTTTCTTTTGGGATCCTCCAACCTTGTTTGGGGCATGACATTATAGGACCTGAATATTCACAGACAGATTTAGACTGCGTTTTGTTCCTTTCCTCATCCCTGAAGGATGATTTTTACGTATATATATGTCTGGTTCCTTTTAATGCCTGGAAGCTACCCACTTGGCCCACCCACTCTTGTCTCTGTCCTCTGCTCTATGCACCCTCTGCATCTTTCCACATCTTTCCTATTCTTGTGGTCTTTTTCTTCTTTGCCAATGTCAGTGTGAGGTCAAGCTGGAAGAAGGAGCCCAATAACTCCTTGTCCATTAGGCCTACAGTGAAGGTACTTCTTATGAATTCTTTTAAATGTCCTAAATCCTCTGTGCATCTGTTCCAAAGGACTTGGCAGTCTCCTGCAGTTCTTGATAATACTAGCTAAATATCTCATATATCACATTATGCCTCCCAATAAACTGTTCATCAAAAGCTTCCCTCACCTTCTTCTAATATCTTTTCTTTCCTTCCTTCCTGGGAATATCAGCAGCATCTCAGTCACGATCTTGCAATAGGAGCTTACTTGGAAACCATGTGCCTTCCCAGATGAGACCACACATCCCTGAAATGTCCATGCCTTTCCAGACAGCTAATCCAGCTTCTGGGGACTCCGGGGACCATTAAATGTCCTGAGGGCTGTACTTCTTACAAGTGCAGGTATTATTAAAAAAACAAGTTATTATGCATAAGCAAAAGCTTTTCTAACATCATTACCTAGAGCAGTGCTCTCCTGTTGTCTTCCTGTGAAGAGCTCACTGATCAGAAGTGGCTGCTCTGCCTAACCCCGTGCATGTCAGGTCAACATCTTCAGCTACAGATAGCCAAAAAGCTCATGTGATCAGCGTTGGAGTGACAATTGAGAAGGAACCACAGTATATAACTCACCTGTATGAGCCTACAATGGCTCACAAAACTTTCCACAGGGCACAGTTACTTGAACACTAGTGAGAGCCTCTGAGATTTAGCATGGCACTTAGAGCCCCAGTCTTCTTGCCCATACATTGTCTTGCATGCTAGGGGCTGGCCAGAGGTTGCATGGACCTCTTGCTTATCCTTTCTCTCGAGCCTTTTTTTTCCTGGTGCAAGACTGTGGGATCTGCTGTATGGGATCATCATGCTGTGGGATGTGTGTTGTGGGAAGGCTGCAGCTGGGCAGTGTAACTCCAGCAGACACCACGCTATGGCACTGCAGTAACTTTTGTCTTGTCCTGCCCTGCCCTGTGCCAGTGCTGTTGATGCGGCCAAGTACCTGGCACATGGGCATATGGGGTATGCTGATGTGTGAATGTGCAAGATGGAGTCAGAGGAGTCTCCTCATTTGGGGTAACTCAATCCTTCTCACATGTGTCCTTTGCTAGAAGCTACCTGTGTGAACCTCCTGGTAGGTGAAAGGGTGAGCCCTCTCTCCTACACCAACTCCTCGTGTTCCCATAGGATTTGCTCCTGTTTTCCCTTGTCTTACTTTGAGTTCTTTCTCCTTTGGCTCTATTTAAGCTTACTGGTGAGTACTTGGTATGTCTTTCCCTAGCTTTTTTTGTGCTTACTGCTCTGATGCAGCTTCTGGGCTGGGTTGAAGTCTGCATCTGCATCATGTCTCCATAGATCTCTGCAGTATATGTTGTGGCCTCTTTTATTTATTTATTTATTTATTTACTTTTACCTCATGTAGGATGTTTTCTTTTTCCTTTCAAGAGGTAAAGCAAAGCTGTCTCTCTTAATCTCTGCATGTTTCCTGTTCCCTTCACTCACTCAGGCCTTTGCAGTTAAGTTGCCCTAGTAGGCACTGAAGAGCACAAACTCCTAAGGCAGAACATCTGTTGCCAGGATGGTCTGCCAGGAAGAAGCATAGCTATGTCCTATAACCTCTCTCAGATCTGCTTTCCCACCAAACACCGAGAGCCTCACAAACATCGGCTGCTGTCCATGTCCCCTCTGGGAAGCAGATGCGCGTAAGGCAAATAGACTTGTTTCTCTCCCTTCCTATCAAGCAAGAAAAAATGTATTTTCTGTAACCCTTTTCCTTGCTTATGCATTAGTTAATCTTAGCAACAGCTCTTCCTCAACAAAAC
The DNA here is from genome assembly GCA_032353885.1 of Nothura maculosa. Taxonomy (NCBI): domain Eukaryota; kingdom Metazoa; phylum Chordata; class Aves; order Tinamiformes; family Tinamidae; genus Nothura; species Nothura maculosa. Next base: position 263,090 of record JAUBOD010000647.1, on the reverse strand, counting down.
CTTATAAATAGAGAAACTGTATGTATCCTCTGAAGAGCTTTCCTATGATGATTTCTGTGTAGATGATGCTGGATGTGCAGGACAGAGGAGCCTCACTCATCTCCCAAGCTCAACTTACATTGTCCCCATTGCCATACAGACTGGGACAGGAACTGTGCCTAATTAATTTTTGCTGAAAGAATTTATGTCTCCAGACAGCATGTTCTGTATTTACCTGATGACAAAGTCCCTTGTACAGTTTCTTAATTACAGACCTGCTTCAAGGAAATTAATTTGTTAGACATAAGAAGGGGGGAAGACAAATCTTTGAAAAGAGAGTAGGGGAATTTAGGTCAAATCCTCCCCTTTTGTGTTAGAGGAGTTAGGATTGCTACAGATCTGTAAAGCTAGGCAAGTTCTGTCACTGCTTCTGTCCTATGGGACACACTGGAAACAAGCAAACAAACAAAACAAAAAATTTAGGGCAATGACTGTTTCTACAGCTCATCACCCAAAAGCCTCAACTTGTAACTATCCCTGTACAGATAACAAGAGGGTCCCTTGCTTTTCTGGTGAGAGAGTGAACCATCAAGCTTGCTGCTTGCCTGGTTGACTACTGGTAGTCCCCAAGGCAAGGAAGCAGGTAAGGAACAAGGCAGGATGTGGAACATGCCACGCTTGGGGCTGTCCTAACAGCCTCTGCATGTGAGCTGTCTGCACCTTGGGGTTGTCTCCTGCAAGGGTGGGAAGCCTTAGCAGCAGCTGCTGGCCCCACTAATGCCTGCCTCGGAGAGTGCTCCATCCTTAACCTCGAGCCAGAAGGCTCTGAAGAGGTTAAAGCTCGCTCTGATTGCCGGCCTTGCTTTGGAGAGCCCAGTCCAGCCACTTCTGTCTCTCTCCTCTCAATTTGGCCTGACAGATTTACCCTTCAGAGAATCCCAGCTTTCCTGATACACTTTGAAATTTTTCATCAAGTTTCAGAGAAGCTTTATCGAGGATTTGTGCTATCTTCAAATATACTCTTCATTTACTCTTCAATTTTTGGCTTCTTAATGCAGTGAGGGGAAAAGCCTCTTCTCTCTTTTCTGCCTTATCACTTTTCGCTTTACTGGCCAAAGAGCAAAAGGCCAAGAGTTAGTTATTTCCTTCCCTGATCTATTCCTTTCTCCTACTTGTCTTACGGCAAATTTAACCAACTGGTTTGTGGACAGAAATCAACACTAACTTTCTCGAGATGAGTGATTGTAGCTGTGGGTACAATTAACCCTGTTGTCAGCCCCATCCGAGGGATTTCAAGCATGTTGGAGTATGCTGCTGATGTGTCATCCTCTGCAGCTCAGCTGTCAATGCAGGACTGGATTTAGAGGCAAAGCAGGGATAAAAACTGCCCGGTATAATCCATGGGTACTTGAGAAAAAAATGGGTTTGGAAACTGTGGATGTGCTTCTTTTTCTTTGGAGTCAACAGTGATTCATATGGAACTCAGTACTGGATCAATGGATGAAGGTCATATGCGCTAACATACTTCTCCTTTGCTAAGTTCCTTCCTGATTTAATGTCCTGGGAATCCTCCTGTTGATTAGGTCACCACTTTGTTCCCAGAGAGTTACTTTGCAACAGGTTGCTTTGTTCACATTGCTTATAACAGATGAACATCTTAGGCACATAGATCTTCAAACAGTGGTAGGACTGTCAACCTAGATGAAGCAGGTTAGGTGAAGTGAGAAAGAAGGCCAAGAGAATAACTCTGGACACTACGTATTTAGAACTGGATGAGAAAGCCAAATTAGATGCTTTGTGTGATATGCACTTAGCACCCTCTGGATCATAAAGGACTCTCCTTCTTTTGTTCAGAAAACAAACAAAGCCACAACAACAAAAAAAGAAACCCAACCAAAACCTTAGAAAGTAACCTGGAAGCGTATATTTACTGTCTACACAGAAAGAAGGGCTTCATCCCTCATTCCCTGAGTCACTGCAGCCCTGTTTTCTGCAACACCATCTCCCCCTCCGGAGACTTATGTCCCAGTGCTGACCAGCCACGCAGCTATGAGATCAGACAAGATCAGAGTCAAGGTAGTATGGCTGCAGGCAAAATAATTCTTCTTTTTATGGAATTCTTCTATTTCTCCCTCGACAACGGCCTTCAGATCCCTGCTCAGTAACAGAAGAGATTTTTCTCCTTCTTTAGAGCCCTCACAACAACAATCTCACCCACATAGAAACAGTCTCCCCTTTTGCAAAAAGCCACTCCTCCTGGGTCTCTCGCTTCTAGGAGGTTCCAGCTGTTAGAGGAGAAAGAGGTGGCAGGAAGACATCCTTCCAGCCTCCCTTACTGGTGGTTGCTGATATCTGTGACATGAGGACTGAAATCTGATGAGCAGGATACAGAAGTTTTTTCCAAGCCCTTTGATCATGTGGATATGCTATTTGCCACTACTTATAGACCAGGGCAGAAATTGGTAATAACTACAACAGATTGGAGAAAAGTTAATTTGCAGAATATGCCTGGGATTGGTATAAAACCAACTGTATTCTATTCTCCCTGAGCAAAGGAAGATTCAGTCTCGCAGATGTCAACCTCTTCTTCACCTTATCTGCTCCTTCACTCTATCCTTCCCAATCAGACAGCCTCTTTCTTCAGGATGAGTGGATAATTTATTCTATAGGTTCAGGCTTTTGCATTCAAGCACTCTCCCCTCCATTTCTAGCCCAAAATTGTGTGTAAATATATATATACATATATATATATACACTGCCAACATAAGATTGGAAAAGCTGTTGTGGTTTCTGTTGAATGAAATCATAGATAACCTGAGGGAGAACAGTACAAATGCAATGATGTGATTCTGCAGAACTTTAGCAATGCTGCATGTTGCTAACAGGCATCTGCCCCTGGAACAGCTGTTATGGCAGGCAACGAGATAAGAAGGATGTGGGAAAGGTAGAAGAGAGAAATGTAGGAGACAGAAATGCTACGGCCAGTAACTTTAGAGATTGATGTGTCCTGGGAGACTCAGACTAGGATACTGGTTCTGATTTGATGCATATATTAATATATGCAGTGCATATAATAATAATAACAATAATAATGAAACACAGCTTAGCTGCAGTGCTCTACCAAAGATGTGGACTGCTTCTCTGCTTTCTGAGAGCACTGATTCAGTTAACAGTTGTGAGCTTCAGGTGATAGGCTGCAGGATTTCAGCTGTTTGGGTGTGGAAGGGAAATATAGATCTCTAATCTGATGTAGACATTTTGCATTATCACTTACCTGGGGAGAGGGCAGCAGTATTAATTCACTAGGAACCATGGGATTTTCTTTCTTGTTGCTTAAATTTGAACTCTGGCAAGATCAGAACTTGAAAGGAAGGTTGTATTCCCTACAGCTTGAATGAGGGGAGCTGGGCTGATACACTCTCCAGAGTTCCAAATTGCTATTTATTTGGCAGAAGCCGTTGCCATTCCAGTTTGCCTCCCATGTATTATTGCCTCAGAAGTATTCTCACCTACCCATACAGCAAGCCACCACTGGCATGCAGAGGCAATTTGGTGACATGATATCTCTGCTGAAGGTCACAGAATGTTTAATATTTCCAGGATGGAGGTTAGTGCCTCTGAACGACACTCCTAGAGGTCTCTGTAACATGGGGCACTTTGCTAAGAACCTGTTCAACTGCAGAAGAAGTAGATTGGATCCTTCTGGAATGGTTTCCATGATCTGTATGCTCCCTAGGTGGAACAAGAGAGACTTTGGCACCAAACAGGCTCTCACCATGAAAATGACTGCTCTCCCTGAGAGTGTCCTAGGCCGGCTTTGTAGAGGGCAGACTGTGGTGTCAAGTGCTGTAATGCTGCTTTTCATGTTTATTGGAGCTTCCAGGGAGTTCACAGAAGACTCCTAAGGGATGGGGAGGAAGGGTTGCTTGAGTACTGTTTGTTATAGAAATTCCTTCTACTAGATAGCTCATGGAGGAACACCCTGGTTCTCTATCTTCTGTTCTTGAGCACTCAGTTAAGGTTTGAGCTACAATAATAGATGTTTCGCAGTGGAAAACTGAATGATGTCTGACAAAGGAAAATGGGGATTGAAGTAAAAAGGAAGAACAACTTGACAGGTATATTCTTCCCACCAAAAAGATAATTATGTTCATATGATTGCACTTACGTGTATGAATGTGTAAAGGGGGAAAATAAAAAATCATTGGGCCTTGCATGAATCTCTACAGTCTAAGAAGTGCCACAAGTAGGAAACTTCACTTCTATTTTAGTCTATTTTAGCTATGCTTAGTTTCCTACTCCAGTTGCTTGGGTCACTCACATCTCCCGTCTCTTTTTGATGTTCTCATCTCTCAAATATTTCTAGATAGAAATCATGTCCACCTTTCAGTCTGTTTTGGAGGCTATTTGGCTGAGCTGGATGGAATTCTTTCAGTCTTGTTTCATAGCATATTTCCTTCAGTTCCTTACTAATTTTCAGGTCATGGTATTGAATATAGCATCATCTTACATGTGTGTGCTATCCCTCCTCGTAAACAGCCCAGAGAATTGCTTTTGGCTTTTTGCCATGCAAATTTAAATTCAGCCTCATGATCTCACTTTTGCCCTACCCCAAAGATGACTGGTTTATCTTGCACCTTTGCTTTGAGTAACACATACCTTGAAACAATGGCATGCAGTACCCAGACAGTTACTCAATTGCTTAAGAATCAATAGCTTATCAAATAAACCTCTCCCATCTTTTCCAATTCTGCATATTGACATCCTTTCTTTTCCTCACTGAAATGCAGAAAAGCCCTGTCTTAGGAATATGTTTGACCTTGGAGACTCCAATCTAAACCAATTTGTCAGTATTAGAGAAAACAGAAGTGGGTTGAATTTGGATCTCGATGCTGCATACTTCCACAGGTGTGTTCTTTGCATTTGAGGTTGTGTAGAGAGATCTAATTCTGGTCTATATCTGGATTGTGGCATCTAGGTTTGTGTTACAGATATTCTGTGGAGTGGTATCGTATAAGAATATGTTTCAGTAGAACGGATGTTGGAGCTATAGACATTCAGTCTGAAGAGTGACTTTCCCATTCTGTTTCCATTTTGGTTAAGCAAATAGATCATATACAAAAGAAGGCAATGTGACTTGGTTTCTAACTCTGGGAGATGAATTTGGTTTCAAATGCATTCTCTGTGCATGTACATTAGCAAAACTGGGGAAAGGGTTGTTTGGCAGGGGTCACTGAAAAGACAGAGCACAATATGGCTTTTTTTTTCTCAAGCACTCAGAATTTGCTTGCTGTGGAGCTAGAAGAATCTGTCAGGCTGCCTGGGCACCTGTCTCTTTGCCACAGACAAGAGGATGCCAGATGCGACGGACCATCAGATCTAGCGCGACAGTTTTCCAGGTGCCTTGTTCTGCCTCTTAGAGAAGAGCTCTAGAAAATACCAAGACTCATTCAGAAACAGCCCTACTATGTTTCCTGCTTGGCAGAAAAAAAAGGGGATGGATTTGACTCTTAGAGGTGACTCTGAAAGCCTCAGCCCATCAGTGTGTGGTACCTCTGGTACACAGCATGTTATAAATGTATGTGGATATTGGGGAGATCACAGAAACTAAACAGCTTCCTTGCTTTCTTTATCTCTTTTTATCTCTTTTTTTCCAATCTCTTCTTCTCAGTCTTTCTCTTTTCTTCATTATGATCCTCTTTTTGTCTCTCCTTCTGTCTCTTTTTCTCTCTTTTTCTTTTCTCTCTTTTTTCTTTCTTTTCTGTTTCCATGTTGGCAGCAAAATAATGCCTTGTCTCTGAGCAACATTCATGGTGTATAATTTACAACCTATAAATAGATGACCATTGTTAACTATGATAAATAAATAAATAAATAAATAAATAAATGGCATTCACACATTTTACTTCCCAAGCATTAACAAAAATTTGCAGACTGGGAAGAGCTGCTTCCAGTGAGAGGTGTGTGACCCACAGCCAAACAGCCTTTCTCTTGCAATTTTGCCATCCGCTGCTTACACCCCACCTTGTTATCCCCCGCTTCCCTCCAGCTTTTTCCTTTTCTCTCCCCTTCCCCCATGCCGCGGAGTCCCCTCCCTGCCATCTGTAACCACCACCTGTCTCTCTGCCTTTGCTCCACCACTGTGTTTTCTGCTCCTTCCCCCTGTTCTCCCAGCTGGTTCCTCAAACCAGGGTCAATCCAAAGTGAAGCCGCTACTCCAACAGGAAAGCACCAAAGTGAGAGAGAGCAAAACTTGGGCACAGAAGTGAGCAGACGGAAGGGATTGCAGCACGGACCCATGCAGTAAAGCATGAAGCCTGCAGGTTACTCACTGAATCCAGATTCGCTGAGGTCTCGGGCTTGAGGCACATACCTTGCTTTCCCTGCAGCAGTGCTGTGCATCATCATGACAGTTTAGATGATGCACTGGGCTCACCTGTATAATGTGGCTGGGCAAACACGATGGAGGATTCAAGACTCTGCTTCACCCTAAGCAGTCCTGATGTTGTCTACTTTGCAAGGACTGCTGATTTCTCTGACCATGGGGTGCCTACAGCCCCAGTTTAGCCCCTGCTGACAGCAAGCAAGCCAATCTCATTGCCCTCAAAAACACACCTTGAAAACATCTACTTTCCTGGAGGATTGATACATTCAGCTCGATGTTAGATTTAGTGTCTCTGGATGCATTTTCTTCTAGTGTGCAGAACACACTTCAAGGCCTGACTGTGGGCAAGACTTTTTCCAGTTGCTGGGGGAAGGAAGGGCTTTTCTCCTGTCTCTCAGGAACTTTAGTTCTCCCTCTGTTTCTCCCATCCTTTCACTGCCCTTTGCAGCCACTGAATGCTCTGCTTCACCTGTCACGGACTGAAAGTTTGTGGCTTTACCAGGTGATTTGAGGGAAGTCCTCTCAAAGACGAGCTGCAGTGCTGGGGCCCTTTTTATGTATGCATGCATGCATATGGGATGTGGGAAGTGGACTTGGTCTTTTACCAAATGGAAAGGCAGAATGGAGCAAGTTGAGCACACAGAGGTGGAACAGAACCAAGAATGCCTCATGTTTCCATAGTTCCTTCCATCTCCAGGCATCCTATGGAATGCACCCCACAGCCTCGTTGCTGGTCATCAGGGGCCTATCACATGTCAGGAGCTGGGTGCAACTAGTGCAACTCACCCTTCTTCAAGTCCTTGCCAGGTTTCAAGGCTACCCAGGCTCACAAGATTATAGCACCTGGGGTAGGGCTGCAACTCAGAGAGGAACTGGTCCTCTCCAGAGCCAGCTGGTGTCTCCAAGAGTACAGTCCTGGATAGCAGACAAGGGGACCATGGCTCAACATGCTAAGTAGCACAAGGGTCACTGCTGGCATGAGCATGTAGGACAGCTGCCAGAAATAAAATTGAGTCCTTGCTCAAATGGACAGCGTCCCTCTCCTCTCCACACTCAGGTATATCAGCACATAGTCCAGAGGCAGGAAGAGAGGGATCAGGATCTTAATTCTTATAAATGGCAATGGATAGAGAGTGACCATGCTGCTGGATACTGGGTACAGCATGAGAACTGAAGGGGACTCCTACTGTCTCCGGAAGGCCAACACTTTGGAGTTCTGACTTGCACCTTGTTGTCCTGCAAGTCTCGACTCAGCTCCATGAATCATAAAGACCTCTGAAGAATCTCAGTGAAACATCTTCAAAAGGGCTGAGAAAAAATACATGGAGAACAAATTAAAAAAGGAAATCAAAAGTAACAAGCAACTATAGCTTGACACGTTGTTCTGGATTCCCTTCTATCTATCCTAAGGTTGTTCTGGTGCTTGGCATGGTAAAGATGTCTGCCTTTCGCTTTTAGAAAATTGCCTCAGATTTCAAATGTCAGCCACAGCCTAAGCTTTTTGCTCAGTGAGAAATACTTTTAGTAAGATGAGTATTCTTATGCTTAGTAAGACAGGGTGTAAAAAAAAAAAAAGCAAAAAGCAGTAATGCAGTAATGTCCTGATTTGGAGACGTGTCCCATCAATGCCAAGTCTAGATATGCCTTTAACAATTTACTGATGTGTGTTCTTATGCTGAGTTGTATGTTCATGCTCTGTTTGCATTTCTGCCTTGTAGATGCCAGAGAAAAATCATCTAGCAGTGTTGTTTATTGTGTATCATTTTCACTCAAACGTGCTGCTTTATCCTATTAAGGATAGATCTTCATGTACTGTAGTTTCACTACAGCATTTTCTGCTGCTGCTCTAAGCTGGACCACAGTGGCTAATTCTGTGCATATTAATAGCTCATTGCAAATAAGAAATAAAACATCTTGCTTGTCTTCAACATGAAGGTGCATATGCAGAACTAGGAATTTTAACCTGCCAGAGAAGCTTGATACAACCAAGAAAAAAAATTGCTGCAGTATGTTAACTGCATTTCTGCTAGACCTAGAGACAGGATGGCTTGCAGAATAACTTTTGCACAAGCAAAAGCAAGGGACTGTTGTCCTGTTTAGCCCTTTGCAAAACAATCCTATGCAGCCACCTGCACCACTTGTCTTCAATTGAGTTGAAAGCTGTGGCATTTTTTGAGATCAAGTGGTTCCAAAGCCTATCTGAAAGACCCCTAATTGATGTTTATCCATCCGCCTGATCTGCCTCCCTATGTGTGAGCTGATGTGCCTATGCCTTCACTGTTCCACTGGCACATAACAGATACGTAGACAAAATCCCTTTTGAAAATACAATTAGCTAGTTAAAAACAACAGAACTTTATTGCCTGGAAGCACTAAAAATAAATCAATGGAAGTCCAATTGTTCCAAGTGAAACTATTTTACTTCTGAAGGCTGCAGGCCATGGGCAGGGATCATTAACATTCCTGAGTGACAATTCAACAAATACAGAATCGACAAATTCAAGCCTCGAGGCTTGGTTCTGCATCCCTGGAGAATGACATTCAGGTAGGAGCAGTGAGGAATGGGACTCTGCTTTGGCGTATGTCTCCTCTGTGCAAAAGTCAGGGCTCTGCATGGCTCCTGCATATAAGATGGAGCAATCCTGAGCATTGCTAGCTTGCATTTGGGTCACTCACACAGGGTGGATGCTTGATGGAGAGCACCGAGGACCACCATGTGTGAGTGGCAGACCTTGGCAATGCTTTCTAAAATCTATCACAGCCTGTCTAGGGTTTGAACGGCCTTACCCCACTGACACTGCAGACAGAGATCCTTTCTCAGTGTTGGTCTCACTGCTCTCAGGTCCTAAGATGCAAGGCTCACTCCTGCTCTCACACCTGTAGGGTCAGCCTTAAGGTTTCTGTGCCCCTGTAGTGAAGATGAGATTGGTTCCTCCCTCTGCGAAGGATTCCTGGCATGAGCCTGGTTTGGGGGATGCTCCGAGCTCCTGTATGGTGTGGAGCTGGCTAGTGGCAAAGCTATGATCACTGCACCTAGTTTAAAAGTAGAGCATACAGCAAATGAATGCTTTTGCAAGCCCGTGAAAAGAACAGGACCCCTCCAACAGGAATGCCTAAGAGGAAAGGAAGGCAAGAAGTGTTTGGAAGAGGAAGAAAGAGATGGTGAAGGAAACTAAGAGGAGAAAAGGGAACGTAATAAAAAAACAGGAGAGAAAGAAAAGAATGGGATTGAGAGGAGGAAAGAAAAGAAAGTATATTTGAGCTTTGGGTTGTTTTTTTTCCTTCTCTTGCTGAGTTTGAGAAAATCTTCTCTTTAGAGATGCCTCTCTCCCATCTGTGAGATGCCGAGAGGTGAGATTATGGAAAAGAGAAAAATGTCAATGGAGGCTCTGAGCATGTTCCACTGGTGCTGTGTGCTCAGTCTCTTATTTTGCTTGACTCGTACAAATAAAGTGCTCCCCATACTACTGCTTGTTGGCTTCACTCTTGTCCTCATTGGGTATTTCTGAGAGCGGAGATTCCCAAGACAGCCCTGATTCCCTTTGCTAGCTGTATGGTTGTGTGGCACATGCTGAGTCTGTGCATGGGCTGGGGACAAATCTACTCTGCCACCCCATGGCTGGGGGCTCAAGGGGTGGTTTTGAGGGTGGAGGGCTCCTCTTCCCTCTAGACTGCAGAAAGCTGGCGTCCCATTTTGTTTTGTCTCATCAGCAGAAAACCAGGATGCCTCTCCAGAGCTCATCTGAATCCACTCAGTTCTCTTTTGCATGATAAAATTTCTGACTCAAATTAGTCTGATGAGAGTGCTTGACTGACACCCTGGGAGACTCACTTCCCTTTCATTACCCAGGCAGAAACAGCACAGGCTACAGCAGAGCAAATGTCCTATGTGCATCTCGCATCCTGGCTGACCATTTCTAGGAGCAGGAAGGAAGTTTAGTCTCTTTTTTTCTAACGTGTTCCTTGCTTTTTATGCTAGGGTTGCCAACAAAAAGAAGAATTAGATCCAGGTTTTGGTGCATGCCTATAACCAGCCATGGCATGACAGGAGTGCTAGAGAAATGATGAATATATTTCCCACTGGGCACTGCAGTAAAAGCATTTTGTCACTAACTTTATAGAACTGCAGGTGAAGGGCTCACATGCCCTGTCACCCCAGTCTGTTTAACACTTTGACCGAGGATAGAAATAGTTGAGCTTCAGCTAAGTGGAGATTCTTCTCTGTATTTTGTCCATTTCTTACTGCAAACAGTCACGCTGGTAGATTTCCTGCCAAGACACCGAGCTCATAAATTACTGAGACATCAATAAATGACTCAATGATTTTAGAATGACTAAAATGAAACATATCTTATTCATGTTAATGAATATGACTGACATCCCCAGCGCCTGTCATCTTGAAGAATCACTAACTGCTTTGCAGACTACATACACAGCAATCATTCAGCCACAGCTGAAATGCAGCTACCTCTGGGGTGGAAGGTGACAGATGCTTAATAATGTCTGTAAACACAGCAAAGTCATATACAGAAGGAAGCAAAAATAACACTTTGCATGAAAAACAATAGGGAGAAATTGAAGTAGGCAGTGTGAAACAACTGAAATATGATGGGATGCTGAAATTCTTTTATGATCAGTGTCTGGCACTGAAATCCAAGGATTTGACTGTTGAGAAGTTGGAGAGTGTACTCCATGTCCATTGTGGACGGTGTGTGTGCTTGCATTAGAATTATATGCTTGCGTTACGCATGTAATGATGGCAGCTTTGCATATAAATAAAGCTAAATAAATATCAGTTTGCCTGTGTTAAATACTTGGTTTGTACAGGCCACGCTGTCTTTGCAAATGTCAGTGGGATTGCAGGAATGCATGTATCTTAGGTTTATTTCTGCAAACTGGAATGATCTGGCATGCGCAGGCACTTGCCTTTCCATGTCATTCAACGCCAGTTAAGTTGCATATCTTCCTTGCCTGATATTGCTCAGAGCTGTGGAGCAAAGTGATATAAAACTAAAGGCCTTACTAAGTAATTTAAAATAGCTGCTTACTGGTTTGTTTTCAAGTCATCTCTGCAAGAATCACCTTACGAAACCTATAGATCCTTGAAAGGTTAAATAATGGATGATGTTTGATGCATGTGCACGAAGTGTGCTGCAGGTGCTGGGATGGAAACCCTTCTCAGTTTAGCAGTTCTGTCACTTAAGGCCATTGAGAGCTGTTCATATGAAGCCACTCTGGTTCATAAGTAGGAAAGAGAGGAAGTGTCAATTACTGCCCAGGTCAAGAGAGACAAGCCATTTTAAACCAATGCATTTTGCAGCAATGCTGGAATATGAGGTTGTACAAGGAACAGAATCATGGCACCAACATAAGAACTTCAGAGCTGAATAGGTATTAGTATGGAGAGGTTAAAGGGCTTTTTCCTTTTCCCAGCACTGGGGGCTGACTGAACTGACCCTTAACAGACCTCTGACACAAATTGCTCTCCCCCTATGGAGACTAGTCTTTTCCATCGGTTCTTCCTAAGGTCAGCATCAGGAAATACTCCATCTAGAGTTTAGTCAGGAAAACACCCCATATCATCCTCTCCCAGTAAGACAGATTAGGAAAACAGTTCAACGCCAGTGTATTTTTGCCCTGTAATTCTGCAAAGATTGTACCCCAACACCATGCTGAAGTCAAGGGAGGGTCCATCAGTCCAAAGTTAGATGCCTTCCCCAGGAGAGATGCATATATTTCCCATGAACCAGCTCTCCTGTGGAATATGCTCTGGATGGATGCACACAGCTCAAAATGAGCTCCCTCCTTTTTCTATATTAATGCCTTTTCCTTAGCAAATGATTTCTGGAGCATGTAATATCCTGAAGGATGCAGACAGCAATTCAAATAATAGGTGTGGTAGCATGTACGTAGTATACCTAGCGTGCTTGCATTTCACTGCCTTATGCTGTGTGCACAGCCATTTCCTGAATCTTTCCCCCTCTCCCTTCTTCCCTCCCTCACACACACACACACTGGCACATCATTACAGACTCCTGGAGCATGGCTGCAATCCATTCACACCCTGCCTGCATAACAAGTTCAGAGGGGTCCATGATGCAGAACAGGCAGAACTGCATGACAGGAGAGGAGGGAAAAAAATAGAGAAAAGAGGGAAAGGAGAACTGCAAGAGAGCAGGTCTTCCCACTCCAGCTGCTTCTTGATTTGCAGCCTGAGTAATGCACAGATTTCACTTTCCACGCATTTATCACCTTTATTCATTAGTCTATTCAAAATGGTTTCAGGGGAGACAACTTGGCACTGCTAAAAATTAAGTGAGCCAAATGAGAGTAGAGGTGAGTAGGAATAAAAGGGCTTTTAGGAAGTACAGAAACAGGGCTAGAGAAAGGTTGCTCCAAATAGCAAGATGTTAGATTCTCATAGGCACTCATGGGGTGGTCCCATCACCCCATTTTCCTGCAAACCCCCATGAAGAATCAACCTGCTCTTTGTTTTCTCACTCAAAGCTGAACAGCATAAGCTTTGGAGGTATCACTGTGGGGAGATAAGGTCTTGACAAGTCTTTGGCTATTAACTGTCCTGGAATCTCTCCCTTGCTGATTTGGGAGCAGCCGGTGTCATATTCCCTGCCTGAGAGCTGGGGGCAGTGTCGGGGCTGAGCCACACTGTTATGTCTGTGAGTTAGATAACTCTGAACTGATTGCACACAGGACCCCTGACACCTGATAAACTCCCTGAAAGTCAAGGTCAAATGCATCCATCTGGCACATTACCTCCCAGCTTAAGGAGAAATGTCATAAGATGGCCCAAGCACTTTACGATATAAAGATTAAATTGCCTAATGAGGGGTGTGAATGAGATAAGAAAGAGGATGACAATCACAGGTCTATAAACTTCAATAATAACCATCTGAATGGAGCTGCTGCCCACTATTGAGGGAATTAGAGCAACTCTAGTCTCATCTCCACCTAGATGCTCCCATCCTCCCCACACTGGAAGACTGCCCCATGGGCACAGTAGCTTCTAACCCTGGCTCCTTGTGGCCAGGGACACAGGACTTCTTTCAGTAAGAGTGCTTTTATACTCATTTACCCCTGGTTTACAACTGTATGGGAAAGCAGAGTCAGGGTGTGAACACTGGTTCCACTGCAATGCCATGTTAGGGGCAGGGGTCTGCGCATGGTCCTCTTGCCTTGCTTTCAGAAAGCTGCTTCACTCTACCTTCACTTCAAGCCAGGAGGGTGCTGCTGAGGGGCCTTTGGGGGACCACAGGAGCAATCCTCCTCAGCAGGAAAGATGTGACTGTTTAGCTCCTGCTTCTGTAGCGTCTCCTTTAAACTACAGCCAATGTTCTTATTGCTGTGCAGCTTATTGGGCCCAGTAAGTACTGCTAGATTGTCCCTGCTGGGCTGTCAGATTTGCATTTTCTGGAACAACTGAAGGTGTTTGGGCAGTGGGGTCCCTTGCTTTGAATTTCTTGCTCACACTTGGGGTTTAGGTCTGCAAGATTTTCCTGCTGTTTGGACATTTACTCACAGAAGAGCCTGGAGAAGGCAGCAAGGCGGGTGGTGAGTGGAAGGGATTTTTGCTGGAGTCAGAGGATAGTATATATTTTAAGACCACAGGGAAGCTGTAGGGCATATAACCTTTAGCAATCTCCCTGCTTTCAGGCTTCTTTCCTCCCTATTGAGAGCTTCTCTCAACTGTTCCCCAGGGGATTTCAAGTGTTGCTATTATATATAATCACACACACAAAAAAGAAGAACACTCTGGCCTACGAAAGGAATAAGGGATAAACTAATTAATTCCAGGCCACAGAAGTGGAAAAGAAAGCAAATAGTCGGCAATTAATCAGGGGTGGCTGAGCCCCTCTCTCCTATCAGATATGGTGGGAAGTGCTAATTGCAGACAATAAGCTACACAGTGGGAAGCTGCCTTCTGAACTGGTGGAAAAAAAAAAAAAAAGCAATAAGCTCACAGGACACAGCAGAGAAGCAGAGGCAGAATGGGCACCCTCCCTCACCTTGGCCATAGTGTTGGCGCAATATGGTATAAAGGATCTGAGCAGCTCATAGGTGTTTGGGAAACACTGGAGAGCCAAGGTAGCTGGTGTCTAGATGAGCGATTGGGCTATGAACTCATTCACTTCTCGATGCTTCACTTCTCTCATCTATAAAAGAGGATTTACGATTCTTTCCCCGGGATGGCTGCAGCCAGGGCGCATGTGACACGGAGCAGAGCTAATGAGAGCCCTCATAAATCCCCAGCATGGCTGGCTCTGAGGCTGGGAGAGATGTGGGTGTCTCCCACCAGGACACAGTGATGCCGCACTGGTTCAGAGAGTGGTACTTGGAAGCACATAGAGAAGAGTGGTTACTGGTTATTTGGCTTCAAGGGGTTTGGCTCCTGGCTGAGAAACTTGTGGAGGGATTACGTGAAGTCTTTAATCATTTAAAGATGGAAATGGTGCAGAGGACAGTTGGTTTTATTGGTGCTAAAGCAGCATTAATTTCAAATGAGTGGATAGAATTAGAGCTTTGGAAATTCTTGTGTTCCTTACTGCATTTGAAGAGGTATTAATATCTGGAGTAAAACAGAGCTTATTGACTTAAAGGACTGGGGAAAGCTTTTCAGCATCTTGTCCCCTCTGCCTTTTGCTTCACTTCCATGTGACCTTGCTGGAGCCTGGAAACACAGGTTGCCTCCTCAGGTGCAGTGATTACGAAGAGCACAGTCAAGGAGATCAGTAGCTGTCTTAGACGAAGGCTCTGGTATTGGACATCCATACGGAGGGACACAAGAGCTTTCCTAGATTTGTCTTTTTTTGTTGCATGCTCAGCAACTCAGCAACCATGAACACCACTTCCATAAACATCACCTGTCTGATGTGCCCCACAGCGTGGTCAGAGCCCATAAAGGTACTGAGGCAAACTGGTATGAGTTTATTCCTTAGAAAACTGAAAGAAAAGCACAGCTCCCTAAATCTGGGAGAGCATAAGGCACTATGGATAACTGCACTTATAAACCCCCCTGACAAGAGTGTAAATCTGGAATAACTCCCTTTTAGCTTCAGTAGCCACAGATTTACATCTGTGTTATGAGTAACTTGGCCCTCCTCTATAATTCAATGGATATCTTCTGTGCAAATATGCTTTTTACTTATATGCGACTTTTCTGTCTCTCGCTTGGGGAACAAGGAGGGTCAGCAGCTTTCCTACCCTGCTAGTGTCTGTGCCCGTGAGCAGAATCAAACGTGATCTGGCAGCTGCTGCAGCAGCTCTTGCATCTCACTGTCCCATCCCTCTCAGGATTTCAACAAATTTGCATTCCTCCTGTTCTGAAGATGAACTGCAGGCTTCGTCTCCGACAGACCTTCATTTCGGGGAGCGGAATTCATCAATATTTCATGCTGAAAGGGGAGAGAAATATGTATATATGCATATACTTATATACATACATAGAGAAGGAAAGGGTTAGTGTGAGGAAAAGCAGCAGATAAAGCTGAACGAAGAGGAGTAGGGGGGTTAGAGGACCTGTTCCTTCATTTATTTGACCTCTCTTAAGTTATGCATAATCCTAAGGAAGAAAAAAATCCATGTGGCATTGAAGAATCCCTGTTTAATCATTCTTTTATTTGTAGGCATCAGCACTGGCAGTAATTTTGTGATAGCTAGGCTGAGACTGCAGATCCACATAGGGGGAAGGGAGAAAGAGAGAAAGAACAAATGACATGGAGAGAACAAGATGCAGAGTGAGTGAGTGAGTAAAACATGTGCACACATGGACTGGGGGGATTTTCAGTAACAAGACTCCTTTTGCTAAAGCCCCTGCAGCCCTTACTCAGCATAATGTGGCCAGTCGAGTGAATACGATGCTTTTAAAAGCTCTGGCAGCTCTTTCATTAAAAGCTTGACCGCGAGGCTGGGTTATAAATAATTTGATATTAAACACACACGTCAAAGAAAAAAAGGGTGCGGTGGGAGGGAAGGAGATTGTTTTCAAGCCACGGAGTAATTATTCGTGTGTATAATTTTAGCTCCAAGCTTCTTGGGGACGAAGAGGCAGCATAGGGTGAGGGACTGGTGAAGAGTAATGGTTTCAATATCAGGAAAGGCTGCTGTGATGCTGGCCGCAGCGCAAGGTGGGGCTGCCAGCTGGCTGAGGTGCTCACATGTAAGGCACAGGAGGAGGTTCTGCTACCCAGTTTTTGGAGGATATGCTCAGAAATAAGAACCCAGGCTTTCACCTGCACGTAATATCACGAAGTGTCCGTGTGCATCACATACCTATTCCTACCCCGTATGCACGCACACACTGAGGGCTAACACACACTTGTGCTTTTCCAGGCCCTGTGCTACATACCCCACCCATGCCGTGCTGCGTACCTGTATCTAATGCACACCTGTACACAGCTATCACGTGTATACAGACATGCACCCACACATGGCCAGGATCTCTCTGTCCTGCACACATACAGAGAATTCACACCTATGTCCAGCCTGCACACATATGCACACACATGTACATGCTACAGATAGCACCAAACTGCATCTGCCTTATGCCAAGAGACAGGACATGGATTGCCATGACCAGGCTCCTTTGGACTGCTTGTGCTCACTACTTTGTCTCCCAAACATGTTAAAACACAGGCACGGCATGGCCTGACCTCCTGCCTTGCCAGTGCAGAGCCCTGCAGGTCTGGTTGCGGCACTGCAGACCTGTGTGCTGCTTTGCACAGCACATCAGACCAGAAGATCTGCACCTCTAGCAACTTCAGCTCTCTTTATTTCAATCCTGAAGGATTTGAACTTCTTCCTACTATTAACTGTTTTTAGTTGTCTTAAGCACTGACTGTTTTGCCTAGCAGGAAAGTAAACCCTTGGTTGGAACCAGAGATCTCTCAGCTATCTCAGAGAGACAGCTGGGCCAATAGCCAGCCTTTTGAACTGAGTGGAGGAGGTAGGAAATGCTGCAGGGTTTACAGAGCCCCTCCACATGGATACTTTCCTTGAAGTCTTTGTTGCACCTTCATCAGGGCAGTTAATTGCAGGGCATCACACTGTCAGGGAGACCCGGCTGCCGGTGACTCATGTCCAGGGCACTGCCTGATGGAGTTGCTGCAGCACAGCCTGTGCAGGGACTTTCCTTCAGTCTGCTCAGCATGGCACTGTGCCTGCCTGGCGTAATGTGGGGCTGCTTGCTGGGCTCAGCTCTCACCTGGGCCTCCTTCGCTGCCTTCCAGCTATTGGTAGCAGAGGCTTTGCCCGGTACAGCCTTAAACACTGGAAACCATGATCACATTAGGAAATGCTGTTTTTCTCTTTGTTTCCTTGTTTTTTTTCCCTGTGGCTGTGCAGAAGCAAAGTGAAGGTAGTTCTGCCTCGTGCTGATGAGTCAAAGGGATGTCCCCCGCAGAGGACTCTTACCTCTCCCTGTGAGGGGGCTACAGGCTCCAACAACCTTATGACAAGCCCCGATTTTCTGTTGTATACTGTGGTGGCCTAGAGAAGGCCCCAAGAGCCTTTGGGGAAGTAGATATTAAATCATGTTGTGACTGTTTCTGTTTCCATAGGCAATTGTGCTCGGAACAGGCAGTTTTAACCAAATTTGAATTCACTGAATAAATAAATATATTACACTTTACATTTAATAAACTTGACTCGATTGTACTTTCTGCAAAATAGAAACAGTTTCCTTTCTTGGCTGAGGGCACCTAGCCTGCAAGAATGGGATTAGATAGGGCACGGCTTGTGCTCTAGAGGGCATTTGAAAGTTAGAGACTAGGCAAGGTATTAAATCTTTATGAGCTTGGGGCAGTCAGTCTCATAAACCTGTGGGTAGTGGGGGCAAAGGCAACAGACACCCTCCACATTGAAGGGTCTCCACATTCCCCCTCTGAAGTAGATCAGTCAGGTTTGTTTTTAGGCAGGAGGAAGGGGTCCATATCATGGTGCTATTGAACACCTACAATGGTCTCAGCAGGAGATCAAGGAATGAAAGGCTGTGAGATCCTGTCAATATTCCTCCCTAGTTTTTACCTGGAACCATTTCACCTTTTCTGAAAATGGATGAATAAATAACGAAAGAGAACTCTGGTTCATCTCATGTCATACTGACATTTTGATCTTCATATTCAGCCATTTAAAACTAAGGCTTAAAACCAAATGTTTGTTACTTTTCCTTCACCATGGCTCTCTGGGTTGTGTTCCTGGAAATGGGGGCATTCGGACTGCGAGGGAAGGAGTGAGGGTAGTGGCATTTTGTAGAGCACCTCCTGATGTGCATGGACAGCTGAAGCGGGCAACCTGCAGCGAGGGGAGCACTATTCCAGAAAATGGCATTTTCTCAGATACTGTGCAGATACCACCAGGCTATTTGCATGTTGTAGGCTGGGTTTTTATGTTTGTTTTGTGGGCGTTGTTCCTCCAGCCTGCCTCCCACCCTCGCCTCCCCCACGAGCAGACTTTTGCCTCTCCATCTTATCTGTGCATGGCTCCAATTACACTGAATGTTTGTGTAGCTCAGTGTGCAGGGAAAGGCTCCAGATCATTACTGTGAGATGTGTTTGATCTTCTCTCGCCTTTCCATTTGAAATGGAAATAGCTGCATTTGTCAGTTTGTCAGGTCCCCAAGTAACCATCCCACCAGATCCTCCAGCATCCTCCCTCCCCCTCTGCCACTTGGGAGAGTTAATGACCAACCCACTCCACACTCCTCCACCCCAGCAAGAGGCGTTTTTTTCCTTTTCTTTCCTGGTGTCACTTTTTGATTCACATTTGAAAGCTTCTTGTTCTTCCTTTTGGAAGTTAGATCCTATTTTCAGTAATCCGTTCTCCTCCTCTTTCTCTCTCTTTGCAGACGTCAGGGATTGGCTTAACTTAGACACCCCTCAGCACAGGAGCACACAATTTCTCTCCTTTAGGTTGTGATACCACCTCAAGGGTGAGTGAATAAATAAGAATCACTTGAAATATCACTTCTCCTTCCTTGTATATCATATGAGTGAGAGAGTTAATTAGCAAAACCATCAAGAGGGGACCCAGTGAGGCTATGGTATTTTGGTACATGGGGATATGTACCATGTATTTTCTTCATTCCAGGAAACTGAAAATACATCCCCACTTCTCCTTCCAGTGTCTCCTGTGGATAAATCCTTCACAGTGCTGACCCCTTAGTGGGGCCACATGCAAGATGACATGATGACCAATGTGCACTTAGAAGTCCCAGCTACCTCCTCATGGCCTCCTTGGATTTCACAAAATAAATCCGAATCTGAGCCCATCAAAGGCATGGTTTCCCTTGCTGAGTGAGGCTGCCTTGAACAGTCCACTCTTAAAACCTCACAAATACATTTTCTGCCCCAGCCTGCCTCCCTCTCCTCCCCTGTCCTCAAAGTCCTCACCCAAAGCATCCTGCAGAGGTCCTGCCTTCTTCTTGTGTGCCCTGCTCCCATTTCACATGCTTGGAAGGCATGCTGGCCTTGAGAGCATTTGCACCCCAGAGAAGTGCAGAGAGCTTGTAGGTCTATGCAGCAGCCAAAGAAATTAGAAGCACACAGAGAAGTCCTGTGCACAAAGGGCCCTGCCTAAGAGCTTGTGCTATTCACCTCTCCTCTGCCCACACTGCTGTGTGGCAGCACAGAGAGCCTCTTCAGCTGGAACTGCCTGGAGAGAGCCCTTGTGCCTTCAGTTTCTGTCCTTCCTTCCCTTGCCATGGTGGACTTCACTAAACAGCTGTTGTCACCACGCATGGTCGCCCTTCTGCTCTTTCTTCTCTGGCTGGTTGAACATGCTGTTTTTTGCTCATCCTTTTCACTGCTTTTCTGTCTTGCAACCAGAAATTGGCACCCTGCAGATCTTGAAAACAAGACAGGCCAATTATTTTATTCCTCTAACTCAAGAGCGTGGAGAAGATGCATTTCTGTGTTAATCTCTCACCCTCAGGCAACCTTTCAAAAGAGGCCTCCTTGCCACAATTGCAAAATAGGGAGAGAGCAGGGAGCAGGGGTGGGAGGGAGAAAGAAGAGTTCAATTTCTCCCATTAACACTACAAAATAAAATTGACACAACTTTTGGAAATGTCTAATGTGAAAAGGACTATCATTTTGTCTGCTTCTAAAGGGTTACTGGGTTACTTGCTTTTTTTTTTTTTTTTTTTTTTTTTTTTCAATCCAGGAATATCTCCTTCCTCACCCTACAATCATGCCTACGCTTTTTTCCTTCCATCTTCCTCCGCTGAGAGCTCATCGTGGTGTGGCGTGGTGTGGGGAGGTGTGGGGAGGTCAGGGAGCTGAGCACTGGAACACAGTGTTGCTGTGAAGTGCAAATTCAGCATTTGACTCCCTGGGTTTTTCCTTTGATGCCCACCTGAGTAGGGGTCTGAAGCACTCAGCATCTGTGCTACCTCTGCACTAGCACAGGAGAGCATTGAAGATGCTGCCCCACGCACAGAGGCCGAGAGGTCCTGCTGGCTGCAGCCGAGCAGCCTCGTATTCACCTCATACCCAATATAATTAAAACTGCTCATGCTTGCTCTCTTATCTGAAACACAGAAGGAAAAATGAGCAGCAGAGAGGGAGAGAGAGAAAAAAATCCTTCTGCCAGCTTTTCAAGAGAGCATTTGTCATCAAGGTGCAGCAGCCTGGCAGCTCAGCATCCTATGGTCCTGGCAAATGCAGCCCAGTTGACCCATGCTGTATCCCCATACATGCTCCCATCTAGTCAGGATCTGGCTTCCCCATTTTTCCGTCCAAGGGTGGAGCAAGGCTAGGCTTGGAGAAAGGGCTGCTGCTTTATGAATTACATTATGACTACAGATTCCCTCCTTCATGGGAGACTCTCTCTGCCTCTTTTTGCTCCCAGGATAGTTTCCTTGCTGCTAAGAGAGGAAGGACGGTGGGAGGCCATGACACTTTTCATGGTGGACATGAGCTGGACAGTTCTCTGTGGAGCAGTGGGAGTGAAGAGATTCATGGCTTGGCTTCTATGGGGGCACAACTAGGAAGCGGGAAGAGGGAGGGAAGGCCCAGCAGCTGTGATGCCTCCTTTCTGTTTTTTGTTTGTTTGTTTGTTTGTTTGTTTGTTTGTTTTGTAGTCATTTTTGTGGTGACATCTTTGGGTGGAGTACCTCTTGGTAATGCCTACTGGCTCTTGGATGCTTTAAGGCAAAACTAGGCACTTGGTAGATGTTTTCACTTTGGTTCTGAACCTTCGAGCTGCTCTTTTTATTTGTTTTTCCATGAGTTTCCCTCATATGCATTTGTTCTCCATGGGGACTCAGCTATAAAAAAGGAATATAATGTAGGGAAGTGAAGATGCAAATCCTCAAGCTTTGATGCTCCTGTCAGCCTAGGCTACGTGCCATGAGAAGACAGAATAACCTGGTTCTCTCTTGCGATCTTTTTTGCCCTTCCCACATCTTTAAAACTGTTTTTCTCTTCCTCCCTTTTCTTCTGTTCTCATTTTCTTCCTTCCCCTTGTGGCTCTTTGTCTTTGCTAGTCTCTACAGCACTGTGGAGGCAGGGGCCTTATCGCATCTCAGAAAAGCTGCGCTCTCTCCTTCTCCCCAAGCTTCTGAGACCTTTGTCTCAGAATTACCTACAATTCATTGCAGTCATGTGTACATGTTTGCCTTCAACTTTTCTGGACTATGCTCTCTTTCAGGAAGGATTATTCATTCCCCTCCAAGGCTAGGAAGACGATATAGCTCAGCATAGGGGTGGGAGGAACTGATTTATGTCTCTTGCAGTCTCATTTTACACTCCTTGGTGAGCGTAGAAAGCAAAGCTGTGACCTGACTGCTGAACTCTCCCCTTCTAGAAATTAGTATGTTTCCCTACCCTAAGTACATGGAAAGCTCTGCACACTGCAGTGCACAAACTATTCCCTCCTGTATAAATGTTTTCATATTTGGGATGACGCCAACTTTTCTGACTCTCTGGTGTGACTGAATTATTGAATGGAAGACTCTGCCAACCATTTCTAGTGAAATTGCTGGCTAACAGAGAGTTTGTCCTCCTTTGGAAAGAGTGTGGCTATTTGCCTTCCTTTCTCACAGCTTTGCTGGCTCTTTTTGCTTGATGGTTTCCTCCAGAGCAGGCAGCTCCTCTTGTTGTGGCGTTATGGGGATGCTGGCATTTTGCTTTTGCTACCCCACTACATGCACCAAGATGAGGTGCTGTGTACATCTGTACGTCCTTAAGAGGTGTGTTCTCAGTGCGCACTGTGTTACACTTCTCAGCTGAATTCACAGGAGCTGGATGCTGGCTGCTCCTCCAGTGCAAACCAAACCTGATAATTGATGCAGTAATCCTCTGGATTCCCTCATTAACAACCGCTAATGGCCGGCATGTTAGTGATGAGCACTGTGAGCAGGATCAGTTCAATTAAGCCTTTAATAAACCCACTGTGAAGTGCAATAACGACAGAGTTCAAAGGCAGGATTACGGAAATTCTTCCAATGGCTTGTGACAGCAGCACATGGGGCGTACTACTCGCTCTGATTAATTGACTGCAATGGACTGAACCACTTCCTTGGAAACCTCAGCAGTGGCTGCCTGATGGGTGAGTCTGAGTGGGCCACTTGAGGAAGAAGGCAGGAGAGCTTGTGATCCCACAAAAGCTCCACATACTTAACACCATCCTATCCCCAAGCTAGGCAGCAACGCAGTGTTGGGCTCTCATATCTCCAGCACTCTGTCCTTTCTCTTTCAACCATGGACTTCCACTTGTTTAAATCCACAACAACTCGTCTCAACATCCCCTCTAGGTACTCTAAAACTTCTGTATTGATCTCAGTCAATCCCTTCCCTTCCTTCCCAAAGGTTTCATACTGCCTATTGATCTCAGTCAATCCCTTCCCTTCCTTCCCAAAGGTTTCATACTGCCTTGCTGGTACAGTGACTCTCTAGTTCTCAGTGCTCACTGGTAGTTCCCTTTGTTACAGCTGGGAAGTCATGTATAGTGGATAGCTGAGGTGACTCTGTGAATAATTCAAGCAGCACATCATGGTTTCCTTGCACGCTTAATTTGAAATGATTTGGCAGGTAATTTCTATAGATAATTTGTGACCTGTCATTCATCCAGAAAGACTTTGCAGTGAGCAAGTCTAAGCAGAAGTGTTTCATTGAAAACATCTTCATCTTGAAGGTCTGTGGAGTTTGTTTCTATTTATTTTGCTGTTCCTTGGATAAAAGCTGCATTAATTATGTGATTTTTTTTGGAGGGACTTGGAAAAGAAAGCTACAATATGAAGAAGTTTTCATTTCAAAAAATGGTGGAATTGCCTTTTAAAATACTTTCCTTTAAGATCTTAATTTTTCACATTATTTTATGATGGGAACAGTAATAATCCAATACTATTGCTAACCTCATAGCAAATTTTATAGAATGATAGAATCAAATTTAAAAGGTAAAGAAAAAAGACCCACAAAACTGGAAGATTAAGTCAAATGAAATATCAAAATTGAAAACATAATTCTGAAATGTTGAAGTAATTGAAACATTTTCAAGCTCTAGTTCTTAAGAAATGCTGACATATTCATTTTAATTTCCATTTGTAATTAATTTCTTCAGTGTTTGAGCTGATTAGACTGGACAGGTAGGTCACATAATAAGCATTTGTTCTCTGTTTGGATAGGTGTAATTCCTGGAATCAGGTTTCTCATTCAAATCCTGACCACAGAGAGTCTGAAATCTAGGATTCATTTAAACATTGCTGCTTCTGCAAACACACGCATGAGTGAACTCATTTCCTAGAAACCAGATGAAAATGGCCATAGATGGGGTACTAACATGTAAAATGGGTTTATAATTAAAATGAATGTTTCCGGACTATTATTTTTGCCTTTTTTAAAAAAAAATATTTGCTATGGTTCTGCAACCTCCTGATTCACCTTCAGATTTCACAACACCCTGTAAATACACGTCACACAAACTGAGAATCAGATCTCAGCAAACAGAGTGGGAGTGCAGTCACAGGAGGAATGGCTGGAGCACTGAGGGAGGTCCTCCTTGCGTTGGAAAAGCTCAGTCTGCTGGATCCACCTCAGAAATACAGTTGGGATGATGCATAAATCAGCCCAGAATGGTTCAATGTGCCAGAGAGGAGTAGGCAAAGCATGGGGGTTACCTCTTTCCTAAATTATATTCTTGGAGTGCATGTCAGCAGGGACAATGCCAAATGACTGAGTGGTAACCTTGCCTCTGGGTGCCAGCCACCACCTCCGGTTTCTGCCTTGTCTTTTCTTTTTCTCTCTCTTTTCTTTCCCCTCACATTCTATATCCTTTTGTTCGGTTAATTCCTGCTTATGAAGAATACCACAGCATTCATATGTAAATTGAGCAGAGCACTGCAAAGGGGAGCATGTCTGAAGAAAAAATCTTTGCCATTCTCCTCTGTTTCATATTCCACTCAGACTTCAGCTTCTCTGCTCACTCTGATAAAGGAGACAGACATTATATGTGAGCAAGACCCTCCATGGGGATTCCTTCTGCAGCCCCTCCAGCCCAGTGATCCCTGTTATCATGGTTATCAAGCATGGCTATAAGTGTTCATTGTGCTTATAGCACACTGCATGGTCTGTACCACTTGTCCCACATGGCACTGAGGTCACCGCAGGTACGAATCTGCTATAGCCCGAAGCCTCAAGGCTGCCCCAGTCTTTTGACAAGCATAATGATTGTCATAGAGTTGGTTTGTATAGGTCTAAGTCAGGTGTCACAAACAGACACCTCCACACTGTTTTTTTTTTGGAGGGGGGAACAGGAAATGGATTTTCCGGAGAACTCTCCTTCAGGGGACAGGAAACAGAATGTCTGCATGTGTAGGCAGCAGGCTGGCTACACCTTCATTCATTCCTGAGATGGGTTACTAGGAGGCTGATAACTACTGCTTTTCTCCCCCCTGACATCTTTTAACTGAATAATAATCTCCAAAATCAAAGATTTCTATTCTGCAAGCCAATGGAACAAACTCACCTAGTCCAGCCTAGGAATCCATTCTTGAAAAAAGGGAATGGAGCTCTTAATCTGGAGAGATTTCCGATTCTAGTGGTGTTAATGCATTTATGCTCACCACACTCCTTATCCAAGTTTAACTTATTCAGCCATGACAACCCAGCTGTCTGGGATCTGAGCTATATTTTCTCCTAAGATGCATATGATGTCTCCCTTCTGCTCTGCCTCCCCTTTGCTTCTTTCTGGGGAGCAGACTCTGGATCCTGCATTTGGAAGGCATGGAGAGGTTTCACATCAGCTAATAACGCTTTTAATCAGTGCTGCCACAAGGCTGATGTGTCAGTGCTGAAACATCAACTGAGCTGCTTGGGACACACCTTTGTGAGTGTGAGGGGCTGTCTGTGTGATACTTCAGTTTAATCTGATTTATTTGACAGAAATATGCTGTTCCATGGCACACTATTAAGCAGGGTTGCAAGAGTAAAAGATGTGGGGTCCCCTTCCCCAACATATTCTCTGTGTTGTACTGATCTCCATTTGTCTGCAGACACTACTTGACCATTTTTGACATAAGTTCATGGCAGCCCCATCTTGACAGTTCTCAGAGATCCCAGGAGGAAATTCTTTGTGTTTGGGAAGAGGTTAGAGGGTGAAGGGAGAAAACAGCAGCAGAAGTGTTTTAGAAAATAATACAAGCACTTGGCTTGGTGGCATAAGCACTTTCCTTGTGAAGAGGAATGGCCAGCAATAAAACATTTCAGGCAGTGCTCAGTGAAGGGTGTATCCTTGAATTTGAGCATTAACTATTCATGGAAAGGAATAAGGCCCAACTCTTCCAGTCTGCCTGGAAGAGGCATGCAGACCCAACTATGGTCTATGTGTGTTTGCTGTTTTTCAGGTTTAGTCTCCTGAAGGAGTTTATTTGGGACAGAGAGGCGCTCATGCTTGGAAAAGCTCCATCAGTACCACATAGTGTCACCATCAACAAGCCACTAGCCAGCGCTGTAATACTAGTTGCCCACATCTCATCATCCTTGTATGTACCCCTGGGGAAAGGATGTTCTCTTTCCTTATATTGCAAAGTACATTCATAAGAAAGCAGCTGTGCTTGAGTGGTAGATTCAGCACCAGTTTCACAGTAACTAAGCTATAGTCTACCCAAGATTTTACCTGCCCGATTCGACTGCACTCATCCTCATACCTGGCAATAATGTCTGCATTAATGCAGAATCACAGAATCACAGAATCTATAAGATTGGAAGGGACCTCTAGAGATCATCTGGTCCAACCTTCCCGCTCCAGCAGGCAC
>JAUBOD010000647.1:218706-235663 GCA_032353885.1 Nothura maculosa | reverse complement strand
GGACCATCTGTCCTGCTGCTGCTGGGATGGCTAGTCCTGGTTTGCCTGTCTCCTTACACACACAGACAGGGCTCAGGGCACAACTATCTCACCATGAGCCTGGCATGGGCTCAGGGGACCTCCTGGCTTAGTGGAGTGTGAGGCCTTCGCCCCAGGATTTTGGACTAATGGAAGGAGGAGGATGAAAACAGTGAAGGAAGAGGAGCAAAGGATTTCATCTTGCCACGGGCCTGTGAAAAGCACATAAATGGGTGGAGGGGTTAATACAACATTGAGAAGACCTTTTCCCTGCACTGAAGCTGAGATGGGTGAATAAGAAGCAGCAATTTTAAGAAGGATATTTTCCAACAGCAGGGCTGAGAGCTGCAGGTATGGCTGGATGTAGGGACAGGGCAGCACTGAAGATGCTCCCCACTTCTTGATTATGCTGAGAGCAAGCCACAGGAGCAGACCTGCAGCCAAATGTGATCCTCAGCACTGTCAAGTATATGAAATTCCTATCCATTAGGAAAGAAGCAACAGCTTTATGCTTTTGACGTCAGTTACTGATTTACAGCGATTTATATCAAAAGCTACAATCTGTATTTACATAGTATTTCTCACAGGACTGTCAGGGATCTGTACAGGGGAGAAGAAAATGGTCTAAGCTAAAATCATAAGCACTGCAATCAGGGGAAGCCTGCTTCTTCCTCGGACTCTGCCAAAGCCTCCCTATCTCTATTTAGAAAGACTGTTTTAAGCTTAGCCCTTCATGCCTGAGTTTCCTCAGCTCTGAAATGGGGACAATAATGCTTTTCGTCTTCACATGGAGGAGTAGGTGATGTGAAACTTAATGAGATGAGCTCAAAAAAAACATTGCTGTAAGATCCTGTAATAGAAAATGCTGGGTAACTGCATGGCTCTCCGCAATAGTATCCCTAAGGTGAAAAGAGCACACTAAAATCTTTAGTAATCCTGGCTTTCTCTGGTCCCTTCTCCAATGATGAGGCAGGCTGTCTCAGCTTGGATTAGATGGAAGTACCTGGGCCAGGTGGTGTACCTTCAACATCAATAAATGCTGTTTGCATTTCCTATTTTTCAAGCAAGTAAAAGAGCACAGCCAAACACACAGCACAGCACAACCCAAACAACAAAAATCAGGTTTCTAGGGACCCTTCATAGATTTGATTTCTGCCTAGAATTTTATGCTTTCTTAACAACTCATTTCTGCCTGCTCGGTGTCAATTCACCTCTTTGCTGTCAGAATCCAAGGACTAATGGGTTGGTGGCATCTCAGTACCCCCTCTGCTGCTTCATGTGGTCCTCTCCACAGACAAGACCAAGTCTCTTCTCAAGGATTGGAAGAATGGGAATGGGTCCAGATGGCTCATAGGAGGTAAAGGTCGCTGTTACCTAGTCAAGTAAGCAGAAGGAGAGAGCCCAACCTATAGTTCACCTTTATGACTTCTTGCTTGGATTTTTTTTCCATCTAAATCCATCTTTCTTTTACCTTGTTTTTATGATTGAAATATACTTCATTTTTCAATGCATTAGCATTCTAGTGCTGTTTTTTTCTTTCTTTCTCTCTTATTTTTTCTTTTTTTTTTTTACTTCAGAAATCCTGGAGGAGTCTAGCTGTCTTAAAAAAAAAAAAAAGCTTCAGTGAATAACCCAGGAACATAAAACATGATCTAGTGAAGCAGAATCAGGAGGACATTTTCTGTTGCCCAAGCTGATGACAGCTGGACTCTCCCTCCTATAAGCAGAGAAAATGAGTGTTTCCTCTGCTGTGCCAGGTCCATAAAGGAATTTCTCTTCTAATTTCAGGATAACAAACAAAAAGAGTGGTGAGGGAGAGCCAATGTGCCCAGCGCAGCATAGGCCCCTTTATCTTTTGATCCAGATTCTGCCAGCCCAGAATGAATAACATACTTGAATTAGGCCTCTTAATTATTCCCTTTGTGCAGTTCTGGAAGAAGTAACCCAAGCTGGAGCTACTTGGTTGTATTCCAGCTTGTAGCAGCACTGAGAGTGGATCAACAGATTCTCTAGCTGACAAAGGAAAGGGCACTGACTACAGTGAGAAAGAGGATACACCACAATGGGCTGTATCCCCCTATGTGGTGAAGATAAAAGATCATTATGCGAGGTTGCATTGCAATGATACTATATAATGTTATTCTGGATTGTGCCCCTGTTCCAGGGCACAGGACTACACATCTCAGAGCACCATATTGGCTATGCATCACCAGAGATGCTAAACAAATCAAAGGCTTTTGGTCCATACGTCTTAAAGATGGCCACAAGCAGGAAAATATTGATTTGTGGAGGAGAATGTAATTTTTAAATTAATTGAAGAAAGATACCATTCTGCCTGAAGCTGTTCCATTTGCATAACAATGAGGAGATCACCTTAAACAAGAACAGAGAGACCCTTATACATAGTGAACTGTGAAAAAAAACAATTAGCTGTAGGTGGGAGAACTGAACAGTCACCGACAGTACAAAATTAGCTAGTCTGGATCACAGCTGTTATAGAAACAGCAGAGAGAAATGAAAACACACCTTTTACGAAAATACAGACTTTTCTCTGGAAAATACATACACGATTTCCACCTCAGAACATTTTAATTGATTGATGAATGTCCCAATAAAACATGCGGTGGTATCTGCCATTAGCAAACTCTCTCCAGGTCTTGACATAGCTCTAATGTGTACAGACTAATTTGGAGAACACTTCAGCATCACCTGGCAAAAATGTTCCCGTCTCTAGTCTCTTCCATAGGTCTATTTATACATATTGAAATGTTTATATCCATAAAAGATGTAGCTTTGAAAGAATAATCTCTGGCATGTTGTCTACATAGCTTATAATCATTTATAAGCATCTCAGCTGGCAAATCTTACTATAAGAAGATGTTGCACAGACATACTCCTCTAGACAATAGCTTTGTTTTAGCTGTTCCTGACAGATAGCCGCATCCAAGGGCAGATAAAGTTGTGACTGCCAGGAAGTGGCAATGAAACCTGGAAACAGCTCTCTCCATGTGTACTCCTTGCAGGTCTCAGTGGGCTGAAGCTCTCCGTCCTCTAGTTCATCCACATCTGGCATAACTTAGGAGCTTTTTTAACCAAGGCCACATGTTTCAACACTCCTTGGCATATTTTCCCTGAAAAAAAATAATTTGAACACATGTCCAGCATGAATACCTGATGCAATTGTCTCATGTGGGGTCTTATGGGAGGTCTGGGGCAGACCTGAATGCTGAGCCCAGGCCATAGGGATGAGGCCTTTCCTCGGGGCTGATCCTGGATCTAGCTGGGAGGTGCATTATTAAAGCAGATCAAAGGCAAAGCTAGCAGCATAGCTCAGGAACTGCTGCCTTTGAGCTCGGCACTCTGATTTTTTTTCTCTAGCCTCCTCCTCTACAACACAGACACAGCCTCTCATTTCATGTCTAAACTGTGACAAAACTATTCTTGGTTCCTGAACAGGCAAATTTCATAGAGATGGGGGAAGAAAAAAACACCCTTATATTATTTCATGGTAAATGTTTGCTCAGCTCTTCTTCTGACTATACTATGACTAAGAATATTTCATACCCAGATAATCCATCACACTTAATGCTGTTAACTTTTCAATACCAACTGTACAACCCACAGAATATACAAAAAAAATCAACTTCTGGGATTCTTTATCATCATAGCGACAACTACAGAAGATATTTGTCCTCCTGGTGAATGGCATTGAAATCATGCCATCACCTAAAGCCCCTCCAGCTCTTTTCAGGCTCTGCAAGATAATACAGATTTACAGGTGAGACAAATCTGCATTGTTTCTCTATAGGGTTCTGCTTGAGAGTAGAAAGGAGGGGAGTGGTGGTGGGGTTTTTATCATCTCGGAGAGGTGGCCTGAGAGAGGAAGATATAAAGGCAAGCTGTACATCAACATGTACTCCTTCAGCTCCTGTTTTTCTGAAAATTGCCTCTTCTGGAATTTGTTCCTTGCTATAGACTTCTACAGCAGCACACCCAACTTGAGGGACTGTTGCCAATGGGCTGTGGTTGGTGTTGGGAGGCTGCTCTGAGTAGTAGGCTATGCAGATGGATCAGTCACTGCTGATAATTTCATTCTGGGGTGACAGCAGTCCTGTGCTGAGCACCTGACACAGAGCAGAGGTGTCAGGGAGAGCCAGAGCATGAGAAGAAAACAGTCTCCAGCAGCTCAGAGCTTAGGAGCCCAGGAGAGTGGGAGGCTACTGCTAGGCAAGCTGTGCCAGCCACTGATGGTCTGCATGAGGAAAATGCTGCTTGTGGCTACCTGCTCCTTCTCCTAAGCCTTGCTGAGCACCATTCCCTCCAATCCACTACTATAAATGTGTGCATGCTGTTTGTGTACCTGCTTCTGGGCCAGGGGAGCCAATCTCTGCTTACAGGAATTATATATATTACGAGAGCCAAGTTTGGGAGAAAGCACAATGCTGGTGTGCTGGCAGGGCTGGGAGTGGCGATTTCTTAGTCTCTCTGAGCTCCAACCAAAAGAGCATTTCTGAGCAGCAGTACCTGCTGGTAGCTGTGATTCCTCTGTATTCCTTGGGAACATAGATCTATCTGGTGAGACTGGCTATTGCTGCACCCAGGCCTTGCTGTAAGGAGAAAGACTTGTGAGAGGAAGTAAGGGAGTGCATAGGTAGTATAGTGAGTATGGGAACACTGTCCTGGCTATGCCACTAACAAAAGCCATGCTTAACTAGTTTAGAGACATAAAGAGGGAGAATGTTAAGCTGAAAAGAATTTAATTATTTTCTTATCTTCAGATCTTTAGCTCATGTATGGCTCTCCTCTGCCAACTGCAGTGATTCATCCAGCAGATCCTCTATGTATGAAACCCAGACACTTCTTGCCAAAACCTGCTGAGAATTTACTGCATCTGAACGCCAATCCTGAATCTGCATCCTTACTTCATGAAGGGAATTTTGGTAGAATAGAAATTTGGTAGAATCTTTCCCAATGGCTGACTTCTAGATTGACCTTAAATAGATGAAAATAAATATTTAACTTTACAGCAACTCTGGGGAACATTGGCTGCTTGTGAGAGAAAGCAGGAGCCCAGCTGCTGTCTTGCTGAAGTTTCTATTGCCACGGGCCAACTTTATCACTCCTGTTCTGAATGGCACCCAGCGAGGTCACTCTGGCTGCCTTACAGCTGAGCCAGGAATGAGTACATGAGTACAAGACCTAACTTTACAGTCCTCTTCCAAGCACCTCCTTATTGCTGTAAGGTCACTCTGACATCTACAGGAGGCTCATAGATGCTTTAAATGCTGCTCTCCCTTAACAGAGATGATCTCAATTAGACCAGTGAGACTTGCTCAGGAAGGACTTGCACCACCCCACTTATTAGCTTTACAGGATGTTGTGCTCCCTCATTTAAATATGTCCTGCAACTTTGTCATGAAACTGTGATGCCTATGGGTAGAGCTTAGCTGCAGGTACCAAGCTGCTTCTTTCTCTGCCTCTTCAGGCCTGTCTTGCCATCAAGTGCTCTTTAAAAAGGAGGTGAACCACCCTGGATATTGAGGCTATTTGGGCTCTGGTCAGGCCTTGAAAAGAAGTAAGCTCCAGTTGGGTCCTGGGTAGGAGCTCAGCACAAGGAAGGGGATGCAGAGAGCAACTACTTTAATCGTAATCTGAATGAATGTGGATTCCTTTATATTTCAGGAAAAAAATTCTCACTTTAAATAACCAAACCTACCATTTCTTCTACTTTAGCATAGATTTAACTCTTTAGACAGAGAGTTGGCCTAGGCATTCATGTTGCAAGTTGTGTGCTTATTAGAAGCAACAGGAGCTCCAGGACTTGCAAACTGTCAAAATTGTTACATGTAAAGTATTAGGTAAATTAACTGAATGATGTTCTATGACGTCCAGATGAATGTTATTTTAGGGGACAGAGGTTTAAACCATTGCAAATTTAAAATGTTCTTATAGGGGTTACAATGGAGGATGTACTTACAGAGCCCTTTCTGCAAAAGCTGTGTTAAGGTCTGGCTCCTTAGCTCTGTAAAAGTAAAGGCCTAGGCAAAGACATTTTCAGTTTCCTGTTGTGTTAAACATTCCTCTTATCCTGCATAAAAGATGACCCTTTTCACTCTCTTACTTCCTCAGAGCAAGTACAAAAGCTGCTGGCTCAGGTGCCCGCTGCAGGGGAGAAGGAGAGAGTCACGGAACAGGAATCAGAACAGCTGATACAAATTACCTCTCAAATTGGAGCAAATGTTCACATTAATACCATGTATTAAAAGATCAACTAATAACTTCCTGATGTAACCCAAATAGCTTAACAAAAAAAAAAAAAAAAAAAAAAAAAAAAAAAAAAAAAAGGGGACTGGGAATCTTCAGGCCTAGTTTTTCTGTGAATTTAGCAATTTGAGGTTTGTCAGTTTTGTACTTGGCACAATTGATCATGCTCTGGGTAATATTTGTTACAAAAACCTGCTGCGTTCCTTTGGAAATATGAACCTTTAAGAGTTGAGAATAGAGAGAATCACAGAATCACTGTTAAGACCTGGCTTCTTCCCCTTGCCAAATCAAAGATGAGAATCATAGCTGACATCCAGAGACTGTGAGATACAAGGGATGGGAGATATTTCGTTGATTCTTCACCTGCTGTTTTTATATGTTTAATAAAAATGCAGCATATATGCTAGTGAAAACTAAAAGAGCAGTATTGATGAGGTCATACTTAACACTATATATATTATTACTATGGTTTTCAAGCTGAATGTTGCATGCTTGGTGGCAAAGCATCTAAAATAAGTATGGTCTGACTGCACTGTAATGGGTGGGGTTCAGACTCATTGAGAGACTTGTGATCACTTTTCAAAGTCATGTGTGTAATCACTGTGAAAGCTACAATTTTCATAATTACAAATACTGCATATTTTAAGGTTTATAGAGATTGTCACATATTTCCTGTTTTTCTGATTAACTCCTGGTGCTACCACCTATGTGCTTGAAAGGTCTCCAACTCCTTGTGATAGGTAAGGATTTCATTGGTAAAAACGTTTGAAATTTTAGCTATGGAAAAAAACTTACAGAAGATGTCATGACTATAATTACTAGATTTTTACAGCTAATAATGTTAAGACCAAGGCCTATATTTGAAGCTGTACAGTCTAAAAGCCACTTGTGTCCAGCTGGTTGACAGGACAGCGTCTCCTTGTTTAATTCATTTGCAGCTATAATTGAAACTCTTAAACTATTGGTCATCTGCCTTCTGACTCACAACAGCTACTGCCATGGCTAATACTGCATGCAGTCCACCTGCAATAGACAGGCAATAACAAGTGAGTCTTTCCTGGTCAAATTCTCAGAGCCCTCGTGAATTTGTACAGCGAGTAATGCTACCTACCAAGAAGATGACAAAGAAAAGTGATGTGTTGATGCTGACTGTGCTATAATGGAAAGTAGTAAGTCAATCTAGGCATGTAAAAGGTACAGAGTTTGAAGGGAGAGATCAGATAAGAGAAGATTTTATAGCAATTTATGTCACTTATCTCATAAATACGTTCATTTTGTGTCTATCTGCATCAAATTTGGCAAACATCCTAGCTATGGTGGGCTAGTGGCCTTCAGCTGCTGATGGAGGAGAGCTTGCTGTTGGGGTTAGGCAGTCACCCACACAACCTAATTTAAAAAAAAAGTAAGAATCTTTCCACATGGGTAGCAATTGCACCTGTATGTTGCAGTGCAGATGTGTCTATAATAAGGAAAGGGTTAGAGAGAGACACATGTTTTTTTCTCCTGCAGAGTAGGAGGATGAGATGAATGCTTGTTGGAATACAATTCTAGTGATCTGTGTGGGTGACTTGCTGACAGTGTTTATTGTAAGACATTCCACCTGGGGGAGGACCAGGACAGCAGAGACTCTTCTGTCTCCCTCTAAGCTGTATCTAAGAGAAACACTGCCAGCAGGTGAATGTTTCTGTACCTCTGCCTTGCTATCTTGTCTGTCCTTGCGTGCCTCAGACTTATACAGCTGTACGAGCTTCTGGCAATACTTGTTTTCCTGGTCAGAATATGCCACCATTTGAGATGGAGAAATGAGGAAGACAGAGCTTGTAAAAACTGTCAGTATGGAGAGAAGTGATCAAGTTAAATCTGCTTAATTAAACTGTTAGTTATGGTGCTTTCCAGCAGTGTTTCTTCCTTGACTGGCTGGAGCTAGGATGTTCTTGTAAAAGTCACTGCTCCACGATTTCTCTGCTGTTGGGCCTTGATTCCCTCATCTCACAAACTGAAATTCCAAAACACAGGATGCATAAACCCTTGAAGTTCAGGTATTCGTTCTGTTTACCTAGGATCTCTGTGGAAAATGCTGATCAATGTGAGATGCACTCTATAAAGACTCAGAATTAGTTCATAACTTGTCTGTTTCACTCAGAGAGGCTACAGACTTGCTGCTATTGTATATTCTTAAGAATATACAATATTCTTAAGAAACTTATTGACATATTGCCTAAAAGGGTAGACAGGTACCTTTTCCCAACAGATACTGAAATGCCTTGAATTTGCTTACAGCCCTAGAATAAATCTTAACATAAGGTGGGTTGAAGTCAAAATAAGTATTTTGTAATAAGCCACAAAGAAGGACCACTTGGTCATTTAGGTAGGCAAAAGGAAATGGAAGAAATGTGGATTCATAGCTTCTTATCCATGGATCTGAACCAAGAGTTTCATTTTGCATTTATCCAGCTGATAGATTTTTCTTAAATGCTTGTTTAACATAGAGAAAATCTTTTGACATAAAATCCTGTTTTTCTGATCTTCCTCAGCCTTCATTTGGATTCATATCTCTTCCATTTTGCTTTATCAACATAGCAATCATTGACACACAATTTGTATAGAACTGCATTGATGCAGGCAGACTATGGTTTGATCTCTTCTGTGTGGGAATGGTGTTTTTCCTTGCCAAGGCCATCCTCTGCCTTCACAACAAAAACAGTTAGGTAGTAACATCCCTAGTAACTGATTATACTGTAAGTGTGTTCCCCACTGTGAGCTAAAACTCTCATCTCATAGAGCTCCCCAGGAGGCCTTCTGTTGCTGCACTCTATATTCCCTATGAACTGAGAGCCATACTTCAGGTGAATTACAAATAGAGTTAATGCAAGTGGTTCTGGTCTTGTTTGACACCAGACCCATAAAATCAGCTAAACAAGATGAGCTTAGACCTAAATGCACCTAATCTGTGGTGGAGCTAAAAAAAAAAAAAAAAAAAGTGCTTTCTATTCAGCACTTTTCATGCAGAACACACCTCGATGCTCTGCATTTGTGCTATAATGACTGGTGAAGTATGGCTTTCCATGCAATGGTTACTACTTGTCTTAGCCTTCCTGACATGATAGGGATAAGTGCATGACTTTACATGCCAGTGCTCTACCTTTCTCCAAAGCTTCTATCCTAATCTTTTGAAGATACGTGACCCTGGTAACTGGCTTTGCTGGAATTCTTCCTGGGACTGCCACACAGCTTGCCTCATTTGAGATGCCTAAATTGGATTAGTTCCAAGCTCCCACTCTAGGATGGCTTGACTGTCCTACAGCCAACCCTCCAGTCCTGTGGTGGTGTCCAGTCCTGTAATGGCACCTGATGTTCAGTATGTGTTAGCAGGGGATGTCTCATGCCATCCCAGAAATGAAGATAAAGTCCACACTTCTGCCCAGGGAAGAGAATTTGAACTTGTCAGATGGGGGGAAGTAATTATTTGCCACCATTTTCCCCTTCAGATCCTCTCCAATACAGGAAAAAAGAATTTGCTTTCACTCTCTGTAGTGATACTTCTGTCAGGGGTAGCATAAAAGGGAAATAAGAGACTATATGGAGCCAAGAGGCAACAGTGTTTGTGCTGTGCCAGACAAACCAACGTAGTGCAATATATCAGGGAAGGGCTGGAGCCAAGAGCTCTAATTCACAGTGGCTGTGATGCACCACATCTCAAAAGACTTGCACAGAGCCTCCTTTTCCTCAGATCAGCCCCCTTCTGTGAACAAAGTGAAATTCACAAGGCTCTCAATATTCCCCGTGCACGTCTCTCTGGGTGAGTAATTGTTGCTGTGAATGTTAAGTCTTGGAGTTGGCTGAATGCAGGGGAAAAAACAAGGTCAAGGCCCTTCTGCTCCCCCTCCCCCGGCCCTCCTGGTTGAGTGAAGTAGTGGAACTAGATGCTAATAAATCAGCAATCAGCTATGCCCTTCTGAATAATCTTCTGTTCTCCTCAATTATCTCTTCCATCTAATATTGGTGATTTCATATAATTAATGCTAGAGATGGAAAAGCTCTGAATTCATGGCCTATAGGAATGCAGGCTCTTGCTATGCAAGTTTCCCCTGCATCTGAAATAACTCTGCCTTAAGTAATTGTTGCCCTGATTTTCGGATTACTGCCGGAATAAGATAAAACAGAAAAACTGTGTTGCCTAATATATGACAGAGGGGGCTCGAGACATAAGATCTCTGCTTTTGCATTTCTGAACTAATAATGTCTTACTCAAGCAAACTGTGTGTTAATCCAAAGTGGCTAGAAATCTCTCTGGGAAGGACACTGCCTGTCACTCTTGTTTAATGGAGATGGAGCATTTAGACACATTCAGGCTTACATAATTTTCCTGACTAAGTGACTTCCTCTTTGATAATGTATAAATCAGATGTACCTTAAACTAGTGCTCTGTTTTCGTAAAAGCCTGGGCAAACTTGTGTAAGATGGAAATAATGATTCCTTGAAAAATGAGGGAAATGATGCAGGCAACATTCTCATGAAAGACACAGAGAAAGTCTTGATGTGTGCTTTGTTGAGGCTTAACTGATGTCCCTGCTATTGGTTTTGGCTACAGAAGGCCTTCAGGTAGAGGAAGAACACTTCTTGGAGAGGAAGAAATGCATGTGCAGGGACTGGCAAGCAGCTGTACTTGCTGAACCATGCCTCAGAGGCAATTCTTTGGCCCCTTCAGTGAATTTTTGCTGGTTTCTGTCAAAGCACTCATTCCTCTATAGGGATGGATTGGAAATCCGTTGGTGTATGGGTTCAAGGGAACATTAACTGATTTGATGAACATCTGGCAAAATGATACATGATTGGAGATGCTACCATTTTCTACTCAGTGTCTCTGCACAAATGGTCATACTTTATCCAAAGGGAATTGTGTTCAAGAGCGAGTAATGAGTCCATAGATCTCATGAATCCATCTGTACAACATGTTACCAGAAGTAATAAAAAGACTGAAAATTGAAACCATGCTTCTGCATAACTTCTCTGAGAAAAGGGCACTTTTCACCAGCTTCATGAACTTGTCTCCAGCATGGAACAAGTGGTTTGGGTAAAGATGGTGTCATTTTTCTGTCTCCCCTATTTTGCCTGTGGTATTGACTCCCAGTGAGACAGGTAAAGTGATCTTCTGACTTGAGATTTCTCTATTATTTGGAAGGCTCATTGTGTTTATTTTGGACCTGCTGAGACATAGATAGTTTGTTTATAGACAAACTATCTCATCTTCAAAGATGAGAAAGAAAAAAAACAATGTAAACAGATGTAAAATCAGTTCTTTCTAACTCCTTGGGTAGAGGGTATAATCGTCTCTTAAAGGTAAGGAAAGGCATACAGAGTTTCAATGACTGACTGTGGGCCTAATTATGGGTCAGGAGTAAGCTCAAGATTAAAAATAAGGTTTGAATTCAGCCCCTTAATGAATGCTCCTAGATCTCACTGCCTCATTTTATGCAGATGTACAAGCAGCATATGTTTTACACAACAGACTCATCGTGTTGACTCATCGGAGGGAATAGGAAAGGGAGTGTTTGTGTATTACCCACTATCTGCCTTCTGTGATGAGTTTCTCTGTCTCTGTACCTTCCTTGATATAGTCTTGGAGTGGAGTGTGTTCATGAAACACAGACTACCTTGCCAGACAGGAGTCTGTCCTATCATGCTTGAAAGGAAGGAGGACAGGTAGAGGGGCAGGGAGGAAATTTTGGCAGTATGGAGCAAGTTGTGGAATCTGCCCTCTTGCCCTAGAAATGATGCAGATGGGCAGTGCCATCTGCCAGCACCTGGACTTCATGTTCTGAGGGGAGTAAAAAATCTACAAATTAGTTTCTCTTTTCTCTATTTGAACTTTTATTTATTTGTTCTTCCCTCTCCTCCCCTTCATCCTTCCTAGCCATCAGCTGCAAAGCTAATGGTATCATGTCCAAATCTGTTAATGTATTTGCTGTACAAGTTAGCTTATCAGAAGTATTAGCTAAGACAGTCTGGGAACACCTGGGGAACATCTGTCTGCCATCATACAAAAGACTGAGGGTTCCAGAGAGAGTTAATAAAGCTAATTAGTAGTTAAACAGTATTAGGTATTGAATTATACCACCTTGGAATTCCTCCAGAGTCTCCAAAGCTGTTGCTTGAACTTTTTTTCTGCATGGACCATGACAATGAGAGATTCGGGCACTGGCTTCTTTTGGATGGGACACATCTCACATATTCATGATTGATGACATTAGTATAAAATTCTAACTCTGTTGTTGTATCTTCTTCTTTTAAAGCACTCCAGTGATGAAAATAATGAATTGCTTTCCCCATCCCATGAGCATATGGAAGTTGGTAGTGGGTTTAGTTCCAGTAAAGGAGTATATATATATAGATGTATATGTAACCATTTTAAACATCAGTGGCAGAACTCTTGTTTTTCTGGGTAGCAGATGCTAACTATGCCACTATCAAATATCCCCTCCTCCCTTCGTCCTCGGGTAAGTAAACTATAATTATCCAGACTATAAGTGGAGAAGGATTTATAAGGAAGAAACCAAAGATGGAGGTGTTCTTAGCAAATCAGTAGATTTCTGAAAAGTTTAGTGTATTGAAACCTCTTAAAGGACCAGTGTGGAAGGTCAATAATATGAATCCATTCATCAATCACTTGCATTGATTTAACCTCCCGACTTGTTAGAAAATCTCCAAAAACAAGAGGGTTTAAAATGACTTGCAAGAGTTATGTCCTTTGTGGAGAGTCAGACATGGTAGCTGGGAATCTGCCCTCCAATAGGCTGCACTGTAGACCAGGCTTTATTGTTTTCTGATCTAAGTGAACCATACCCCCTACAAGGAAGAGCAGAATGTAAGTGACGTGAAAAGCACGCATTGAGAGAGCAATGGTAAAGCATCATTCACAGAGAAGATGCTGTCCTCAGCTCCTAAACAGGGAATCCTACTGCCATATGCAGTTTTTGAATCACCTGGATGAGCTAAGACTGAGCTTATTATTTATTATTTCCCTTCAGAAATACTTGACTACAAACCAAGACCTTTGGTTCTAGTTGTGGTTAGAAAGAAACAAATCTGCAGAAGAAATTCGGTTTCCACATCTCCAGCAGGCTGAGACTTCCTTATGAGGTCTTGCTATCTGTTCTAGATGGTTGTGTCCTAGGATTAGCGGTCAGTTCCTCCTGCCATTTCCTCTTTGTGCTCCAAAGAATCTTGACTTAGTCCAAAAATCTGAGCCTAAATGTTGAACAGCCTTTGCTGTCTCCTGTATAGAGAATGAAATGCTCCTTTCCCAGCTTTGGCTCTCCACCAAGCCTGGGAGCGGAGGGGCGCCCGGCAGGCTTAGTCCCATACCGAGCTCCCCTGGCAAATGAGCACCAGGAAGCGGCGCTGATTCCTGGAGTGCTGTTGCTAGGGGACCTTACGTGTTCTGTAGTTACTGTTATGAGCTGTCTGATGATCCACTTACTCTCTTTGCATATCCAGTTCCAGATACGGCTTTCTTTCACCCTTTCTTAGGATGTGAGTGCTGCTATCTGCCAGAAGTTTCCACAACCACTCCCTTGACTGAAAGTGGCTCAAAAGACGAAATAAAGGCAAATGGGGGAATCACATGCTTTGGAACTGAGAGGGCAAAATTGAAAGATCCCCCGAGTGCCTGCCCAGCTGACTCTAGTAAGTAGGAGGCTGTTCTTGACTGGGAATACTCCATTGAGAAGAGGTCCCTGGGGTTCCTCTTGGCCTAAAAAATGCTGGGTTTGGGACTAGATTGGGTAGAAATCTTGCTGTGAGCAACATTTTGGTGGATGATACATGAACAGCCTTGTGTGCTAGACTACTTGCTATCTGAGAGGGACTTAGTCGTCACAAGACAGTCCTTTACTGTCTGCTTTGCATCCAAGGTTTGCTTGCTTGTAATATGACAAGGACAGTACATGTGCCTTGCAACTGGAATTGCTTTTACTCCTTTCCCTCTGCACTGGCCTGCAGGCTGGGAATGGTTCCATGCCACCTGGCAGCAATTTCTGCGGTCCCAGTGCTCCCAGTCTCTTTGTCAGGCTGGGCACGTCAGGCTCTGCTCCCTCGGGTCGTTTTATTCCTTGCCCACCTGAGTGCTGATGTTATGGTAAAAATAACTCTGCACGGAAATGAGAGTGCTGATTAGGATTTAAATAAAATTTACATAAAACTCTGCCTTGTGTACTAATTAATTAGCTGTTAAAAGCCCCTGAAAAAAAATGTTGTGGGGGGGTGGTGTAGGGAGAGGGGAGGAGGAGGAAAGGGGAAGAGGCCTCTTGTGCCTTGGCAAACAAGTGAAGCTACTAGGATTGATAGGCAAAGGATTTTGGTGGCCTAGCTGCAGGTACCATGCTCCAGCCTGCAGGCAAGGCGGGGGGTTGGCTGCTGGCAAGTAGGAAAGAGGCTCCACTGCTGTAGTGGGCAGTGCCACCTTCCAGGACCTTTCCCCTTGGTCCTGGAAAGGAAGCGGGGTTCCCCTGGTGAGGCTACCTGTGTGTCTGTGGGTAATTGATATCCAAGATTTTGTGTGTTAAAGCAAGTTTGATTTTTCCCAACTTCTTCCCTAAATGAGAAGCGCATGAATTGTGGCCACTGCAGTGTTGAATGTGGGACAGCAGTTGCTGAATATGGATGAGCTCCTCTGCCTCCCAGCAGAGCTCTTTCAGGCTTCTTCTATGGCAAGAGCAGGCCTGCAGCAGTCTGCCAAATGTGATGTTGTGTGACCCTCTGAGGAGCTGCAGGACATCTCCATGGCTCTGTAAGGGTGCAGGGAGGACTTGGCCTCACCTAGTTTCGTCCCTAGGACTCCTTGATCAGATAGCACTTGCCCCTGGGCTGTGTAGGAGACATGGATTTAGCTCTTGGTCTTGCCCACTGCCCAGGCCAGTAGGGGGCAAAAGCAGCATCACAAGGAAGAGGGGCTGTATTAGCACTTACATGCAGTCCTTGCATGGTTGCCCCCAGGGCAACTTTTCCTCAAATATTACAAATATTACAAGGGACAGCTCTGCAGCTTGTGGTGACTTACTGGTTAATTAAGCAATGAGGTGTACCAGTCTGGGTGACACCGCCAATTAACTTGTTCCTCATACTGTCTATCTAATTTAATCTGTCCAGGATTTTATAGAGTGCTCATAGCCATGAAGAGGCTGAGGGTTGGGAGGTCCTTAAATTTTACTGCAGTTTATAGTGGTGTCTGAATCCCTTGGCCACCATTAGAAAATGGGTCATATAAATGGACAAGCAGAGACATTCAGTTGCCTGTGCCATTTCAAAATAGATTGAACAAACTTTCTGTGTCACAGAGAACATTTAGCTTTCCCTGCAAAGGACCAGGCTCCTTATATCCCAGTAGCTCTGTGAATTTCAATGAGCTGAGTATGACATTTTTCTCTTTGATAATTGCTTATTGCACATTGGGAAAAGTCCTGCTCCAGCCAGTAGGTGACCTCAGAGATAGGGCCTGCCAGGATATTTATAACAGTTGGTGAAATCCTCCCATTTGGGGATAGTAAGAAAAACAAACAAACAAACTGTGGGTTTTTTTGCCCCTTTCAGAATCTTCCACGTCGGATGATCACAGCATGGTTTTGATCTTCATGGGTGGCCTGATGAAGGCCACCTGTTATGTAGGGCTCAGTGTCTATCTAGTTCGTGGCTGCTCTGGGAAATGCTCCTGTCTCCTCCTTAACCATCTGACAGGCAAATCACCTATAACTTGAGCAGAGCCAGGCTTTCTGGGTCTGTAGGCAGCCCACCAGTTGGATTGCCCATGCTAGGAAGACATTCCTGCCTGTGAAAACTGAGAGTTTATTCTAAACTGGGAAGCAAAGCATAGCT
This sequence comes from Nothura maculosa, assembly GCA_032353885.1. Lineage (NCBI taxonomy): Eukaryota > Metazoa > Chordata > Aves > Tinamiformes > Tinamidae > Nothura > Nothura maculosa. Next base: position 219,511 of record JAUBOD010000647.1, on the reverse strand, counting down.
CCAGATGCTGAAATCTTCTCCAGCGTAGAATTTCCTTTCCTTGCCAAGTCATACTCCCAAAGAGCTCAAAAGGTTGCTGTGCAAATCTGAAATTGATACTTCATCTGAGTCAAAATCCCAGTTCAGCTTTGATGTCCAATTTCTTTTGGCTGTTTTCATTTTTCAGAGATGTTTGGATGTCACAAGATACACAAGCAATAAGAATCCCCTTATTGTGCCATTAATATTTCTCCACAGCTGGGCATTAAATATATGAGTATTTCAACAAGTCATGCCCTATTCCATCTTAGCTATATACTGTACTTTTATTTTGAGATGACAACAAATCTCAACATAAAAGTGTGTTCTTCTCTCTTCTTCTTTATGCCCCTGACAACCACTGTTTGTCTCTGCAAATACTTTACCCCTATTTTCTTTTTCAGCATTTCTCCAACACTGGTGTTCCCAAAGATCTTGAAAGTTCTGGGTATGTGGCAGTTAAGTTGTAGCTTTGTGACTTTGCATATGGAATTGAGGCAGACAGCCATGATACCATAGGTAAGTACTGAATTCCTTGTGCTTGAGCAATCTGAAAAGGCATGAAAAGAGACTCGGGTGCTTTTTTTTCCAGCGGCACAAAGGTTAATTTTAGCTCCCAATCCAAATTCCAGCTAAAGTTATTACACACTGCATATCTAAGCTGGTCTTTGAAATGGCACTTGGCTATTGTTCTGTTGTTTAGGATTTTTACTGTAATGGTAATGGATAAAGATCTCGGCAGCAAAGTCTAACAAACCAGATCAGAGTCCTGCAGCAGAGGATGCTC